>CM057821.1:75940206-76290206 GCA_030067965.1 Latrodectus elegans | reverse complement strand
TTCTTATGCCATTCTCCAAAATGCCAGTATTTTATAAAATATATAAAGGTCTAATATTCAAAAGACTTATATTGCTATTAATTTGAACTTAAAATAGAATTTTCAACTTCACTCATTATAGACATTTATTTTATTCTTCTCAATATTTAACATCTTCCAATTAATTCTTAAAATCAGTATTGTATTTGCCAACAACTCAAAATCATTTTGTGATGGAATAGCCAAAATAAGCCACCTGTTTTTAATCTGAATCCTATCAAGTTGTAAATTCAAGAGTTACAGGTTTTATAGGTGCCATTGCTGATTTAATTATGCAGCTCATCACCTTTAATGTTTTTTAATGAAAAGCAAATATTGCACTATAAAATATTAAACGAACAAACTTTCACAAGTAGATTACTTTGAGATGAAATATCATTAAATGTGTGAGATGTTTTATACACACATAATTTTGTTTCAAGGAACGATAGTAATGAAAGTTTAAAATTTTCCCTATTTTAAAAAATTCTTTACTATTATTCATACATTCATTACTATATTAAATTTTAGATTAAAAATGTACTTCAAAACTATCAAAAGACAAAAATCCATCCCCAAAATAGTAAAGTGGCGAACATGCTACATTCAATCCCTTTTGAAACTGCATTACTATTGTTTCTAACAATTTCAGTTTCTAAGTTTTAAAGATAAAACTTAAGACTTAGGAAATTATAAGAATTCATTATTGCTCAAAAATATTACAGCAGTTTATTTCCTAATGACTATAGAAATTTATATTTTGAAAAAATATATTTAAAAATTGAACATTACTATTAGTTTTTTTTATTTAGCAGTTAAAATACATTGTAATATGTCAAAATTTTATTTAAGTAATAAAACCTTGTAATCCAAATTTTCCGCACATAAAAACTTAACACAGTTAAATTATAATAAATGTTAACATATACCAAGTTACATTCAGAAAAACTAACCATGCAGTTTCAACATAATGCCATAGCTTATGGATCACAGCAACTAGTGTATAGTGACAAGCCAGAAATTATTCAGTAACAAATGATCAGATATTTTCTATTTTGTGAGAAAGCTTGAAAACATACTGTTCAGAACAACAAGCAAATATTTTCTGTATCAAAGGTCTTACTAGCAGCAACACATGTGGTGGTACATTTTCCTGTTGAAATACAGCATTTTACACGGCTCAGATAAAAGGTAGAATGATGGGTCTTACTGACACAAACTGTATACCAATCAGAGATGAGGCACTGTCTACTAATGAAAGATCAAGAGAATGTGCTGGCAAAGACAGCAGCTCAATATTTCCTGTCTCAAGATCAGTATAGTTTGGATATAAAAAGTTTTTATTCATTTTCCAGTAATACTTTTTATACTTCTATGTAATTTAAAATTTTGTGTAATGTGTTTTTAATTTTGGGGAAATTCTCGCATTAAAAAACATGCGCTTAACTTGGAGACCAAAAAAAATCACAATGATTGCCAATTAGGAGGGGATAGCAAACTAGTTCACTTTTTGTTTCTATAGTTTTATACAACAACTGTTTATATTAGGTTTACCGGAAAGTTCTGTCCGCTCCAGTTACAATCAGTTTCAACAAGTATGCGCATATTCCTGTGACACATATTTGGCTCTCTCTTTTGATCGCTAACAATGTATATACATTTTCATCGCAGATGAACTAAAACAAAGTTCATTCTTGTTAGTATTAAGTGAGGTGCGATCGTATAGCCATAGCTACCGACAAAGTTCATTTACGCCACTGTATTTTGTACAAATTCCAACAAGGAAGAAATGCTACAGAAGCGTATAGAAATTTATTGAAAGTATTTGGTGAAGGTACAGTTGAACATGCAGAAGAAGGATCAACATGGTAGAAGAACAGAGCATGCAGAAGATGGTTCAAAAAATTTCATGTAGATGATTTCGACCTTTCTGATAAGCCACGCTCCATAAGCCATGTTAGAGCAAGATCCTTTTTTGACAGCATTGGAGATTGCGGAAAGGCTTGATTCAGCTCAAAAAATCATTTCCGACCATATTCGGAAACTAGGGTTTGTGTGGAAGTATTCAAGATGGGTGCCACACAAGGGGTTAAGTGAGAAGAATTTGAATGATCAAATCATCATATGCACATCCCTGCTTGTACACAACAAAATTGAACAATTCTTGGGTAGGATCATAACTGGGGATGAAAAATGGATTACCTATGAAATCATAAAAAAAGAGCATATTGTGAACCCGGAAAACCTGCCCCCTCTACCTCTAAACAGAAGTTGAGCCTGAACAAGAGAATGTTTATATGGTAGGAAATTCGAGGACCAATACATTTTGAGCTGTTGAAACCAAATGAAAGGCTAAATTCGGAGAGGCACTGTCAGCAATTGGATAAATTAAAAACAGCACTCTAAGAAAAGAGGCCGGCGATGTTCAATAGGAAGGACATCATACTGCTTCATGACAATGCCAGGCCACATGCTGCTTTGGGGACTCGTCAGAAAGTCGCAGAACTAGGCGGGGAAATTATGTCGCATCCACCATACTCTCTGGACCTAGCACCATCTGATTATCACTTGTTTCTGTCCTTACAAATTTTCTTGCTGGGCAAACAATTCAAGAACGAAGAATATCAGACAAGCATTGGTTCAATTTTTGGCCTCTAGAGATAAGACATTTTTTAAAAATGGGATATACAAATTGCGATCACGCTGGCAAGAAGTCATAAATAATGATGGCAATTATATTATTCAATAAAGATTATCAAAGGTATGAAAAAATTTATTCCTTTGTTTCATTCTAAAACGAACAGAACTTTCCGGTAGACCTAATATAACAATTGTTTTCAATTTATGAATAGCCTCTATAGAAGAAATCTTTTTTCTTCAATTTTGTCATTCAGATAAGAATTTTATGAAGAAAAGTATTTTCTTTAACCCAGAGACTGAAAATATTGTTCAATATCTTTGCAAATGCGTGGAAAGTTTATTTGTCTTGTATTGTTCAACCAATTATTTTTGTATTTTGTAAAAAAACTTTTAATTACTTGAATAATACAACATGGTCAATTTATTTTCTTTTTTCTCAGTAACCAGAACATATATTTTTTTAAAATTGCCTTCCCATTTCATTAGTCAGCCAAATTTAAAATTGCTTGTTTTAAAATTTAACCATAATTATCTTTTTCATACCAGCAATAAATAAATCACATTCCTGTTAATAAGAGAATTCTTCCACCAAATAGGTCATTTGTTAATCCAATAAATTGACTAACTTACTGTGTTAAATTTTTGAAACAACTTTTCTATGAGATAAGTTACATCAACTAAAAATGGCTTATTTTAAGCATTTGGTAAATCTCTCAGAGATTTGAATTTTATAATCCCAACTGGTAATAACATAAGGCAAAGTTTAAAAAGTAAAAATGACATTACATCATTAGCTTTTTAAGGTTGATGTACTTATACAGGAATAAAAATTTTAAATATATTGTGCCATTTGTGATATTACATTTATGTACATCAATCGCAAATGGCCAACGATTTTGTGTTATTTGGGATTGATGTACATAAGCATGAAAATTTCTAGTTTAAATATTTGTCTCAAAAAATGCATTTCTTTCTTATATGCAATATATATATAATATGTAGCGATAAGTAATACTTAGATAAGGAAAAACAATTAATTACATACAACATTAATTAAGAAGCATACAACATTAATTATTAAATACACAATTAACATTTATCTTAGAAAATAAAAATCACATTTTCTAAATATCATTTTTGTATTAAATCTGACATTTTGTATCCAAAAAGTTAATCATAACCATTTGTCTAATGAGGATTGACTATTTGATATTTATATTTAATAAATATATAAAATTTAACTTTTTGTAATAAAATGTTAATTTTATGCATTTATTAAATCTAAATAGAAATTAATAATTTAATGATAAATCAAAATTAATTTAAAAGCTTAAATTAAATAAATTTATTAAGTTTTCTTCATACTTGAATTAACTAATTCATATTTTTATTCTAAAAATATGTTTATAAATATTTTTATTAATACTGAAGTTTTTAGTACAGAGTAATGCTTTTAAGTAATAGAAATTAAACTTTTATTTTTCTTATTTTTGTATGCTACAAAATAAATATTGAATTAGAGTATTATTTTATCCTTCTAATTATTAAAAAATAGTAAACTATACTTTGAAATTGAGGTAAAAATTTACTGTACGGTCATCCCTGGTGAAATTTTCAAAAAGTTGCCAAGGGTGACCGTATGATGAATTTGCGATCGGGAAAATGGCTGAAATAGACAAATATTTTATACATTGTTGGTATTAACAATATGCTCCACTAATTTTACAAAATTAACAAAAATCGCAGAATTATGGATTTTAAACATCAATGGTAAAACAATAAAGTTGATATGTTAAATTATCCATAAAATTCTTTTGATAAAAATTTATAGTAATGATTTTAAATCGGTAAATATTCATGAGAAATTAATGACAAATAGGGTTGCCAAAATACTAGTTTGCCAGGTTTGCAGTAAAAATATTTGCCAAATTCGGCGCCGAATAATAAATCTGCAATAAATACAATACAATAAATCTGCAAGGATCAGATTTATTGTATGGCGCCAAGGGTGACCATACAATAAATCTGATCCTAATTTGACACTTGCTAGTTTCAATGCACTAATTCGAATTTAATTTTATTCTTTTTCTCATTATTATTAATTTGATTTATTTAGATGGCTAAACTGAGTATTACGGTCTCACCTCGTAAATCTCAGAAGGGCGCCACGGTCTGAGCGAAAAGTCGCCAAATCGGTAAAATTTGGCGATTATTTCTCATCGCCAAATGTGTCACTATGCATATCCAGTTTTTTCGCCATAAAATTACCAAAAGCGATTAGTCGCCAAATGTGTCACTATGCATATCGTCCGAATACCCCGGAAACGCTAGCCATTTTTATTTTGGATTTTTTTATCGGCTGTAAAGCGCGGTAATTTAAATCTTGTTTTTTCATATTTATATTTCATTAACCCAAAGAGAGTGCCAATCGATCTGTAATTGCCAATCAATTTCCAAAACACCCGTCTGAGGCCCTTGGCGAAAAATAATTTCGCCAAGTTTTAAGATTTACGAGGTGAGACCGTAATACTCAGTTTAGCCATCGATCTGTAATTGCCAATCAATTTATAAAACACCCGTCTCAGGCTCTAGGCGAAAAATAATTTCGCCGTTTTACCATGATTTCTTATGCTAAACCTTTACAATTAATTTACTACATTTCAACTTGTTTAGAATTCATGCCTTTTCTTAGCCGCAATACAAAAATATAACTAGATAGCTTAAAATAATGAATTATAAGTATATAAAAAAAAATTAATACCTTTCTGGTTCTGCCATAGCTAAGAAAAATACAATTAACAATAAACTAATATTTTTGCAAGAAGCCGCTCATTGGTAGTCAACTGCAAGGATAAAAAAAATTGTAAGAAAATACATTCAATGAATGAAAATAGAATTAAAAATTGAACTCCTTTAAACTCCAACAACAATATAAAACTTACTTTAAAAGTAAAAAAAATTTTCCAGTACAATTTTTTAAGCAAAAAATTTTAACAAATAACCGTTCTCAAGTAAACAAGCATGAATGGGAATGAAAACCAGTTTCACTTCAAATCTTTCTTCGAAACCGATGACGATTAACAATTCACCATTTTGATTAAAATGCTGTAGTTATATTTTCGTTGGCTATGCCTTTTTTAAATCAATTTAAAGTTAAACCTGATTTTACTAAAGCAGCATGCTGACAAAAGATTTCGCCCTGATCACTCTTGTAACTCATTTAAAAATATTGGTTTCAGTTCAAAATCCTATTTATTGGTTGTTATTATAATTTATATGATATTTTAAATTTTTTTTATAGTTGAGCATGTTTATTAAACATTTACATATCAAAAGGACATTAATTGAGACTTAGTGACTCTCCCTTGTGTACTTTGTACAGATGACATAAAATTTTTGATGCTACTTATCTCAACTCGTGCTGTACACTTGTGTTTTTAAACTGTAGAGTTCAGAAATATTGGGAGGCTAGAGAAATAATGGCATAATAGTCAAATTTGAGGGCATTTGTAATAAATAAATAACATTAGTTAAGATTATGATATTTCAAATGAGAAATACGAAACCAAAGAAAGCCGTTGGCAAATTTATTTCTTTTCAAACTTCATATAATTTTTTATGCTTATTTAATACTTCTGCAAATATTTCTATGTTATTGTTTTTAAAATTTTGCTTCTCTTGTATTTATTTTGATTGGTTTCGGATATTTCAAAAAATACTGACAAGGTAGAAGAAAACAATATGAAATTAAATAAGTTGAAACGTATTTAAATCAGTTCATCAAACTGCTTTAAGATAAATTAGTTTGAACTGATTTAAATCACAAGTTGCCACCACGAAAAAGTTTTGCCGAAACTAAAAACGCGTTTAAAAGAGCAGTGCGAATGAGGTATTACTCTTTTGACAACAGATAACAAAATGTGTGTGCGTTTCGCTTCTAATATATTTATACGTGACTATTCGGGGATAAAGATTACGCATCCTTTGCATTATTTTGAGCTACCATTTTTAGTCACGCGTGCTTTTTAAATGTAGTGCTTTTCTCCCTTTATTGATCACTGTTATCGTCCAATCCGACCAGCTTCTCCTCGTGGTGGCCCAAGGAATCACCAGTTAGCCACTGGTGCAATCGCTGGTGGAGGGACATATAGGATAGAGACTATTCATTAAAATAAGTATAGGCTACATAGAGTGTGATTAGAGTACACCCAGATAATATCATGGAGCAATCTGGACCTCAAACTGTTGAGAATAGCAATCTAACTTCGTTAAGTGTACAAGTTGAAAATTATAGCGCTGACAAAACTCTAAAATATAAAAAGAACTGCAAGCTCTCATTACGACTAGCAAACTTGCAAACCCATGTCAAGCTAAAATGAGAGATGCAATAAATGAATTCATGAAGATAACCATAATACAGCTACAGGAAATTGCATGCTTAAAAAGTCAAATAAAAACAACTAGAACCAATGCCTAAGGGATTCAAAATCTTTCAAAACTAAAAGCAGATGAAAGATGCACATCATTAAATAGAAGAAAAAAAGCCAGACAGCGTAAGAAAAACTTTGCAATAATATATCCAAAAACATATAAACAGATGATACTGGGAAAATAATAAAAGACCAATTGGATCCAACAAGACTTGGACTAAACGTAATAAAAACATGACCCATAAGAAAAGATGTAGTGATAATAGAGACGAAAAACCAACATAATATCGACAATATCATAAACGAAATCACTAAAACAAATGAGATATCTAAAGAGTTTACTATAAAGAAGCAAGAACCTAAAAAACTGAAAATTATACAATATGATGAGGACCAAGAGATTAACAGTGAAAATATAGTCAAAAAATTTTAAATTTAAAATGAACTAGAGGAGAATGCAGAGATAGAAGTCGCTTTCTCATTTAAAGGTAGACAAAATAATAATTGGGTACTAAGTGTTGATGGTTTAACTGTCAACAAAATAAAAGGTAAAATGGATTATACATAGGTTGGACGAGCGTGCGATTCAAAAAATATGTAAAGGTAGTTCAATGTTTCAACTGTTTTAGATTTGGTCACTTTGCAAGAAATTGTAATAACTTGAAGTGATGTCCAAGGTGACAAGACCACCAGAAACAGAATTGTAATCAATAAATCAATTGCCAAAACTGCACGGAACATAAAAAATATAGAACCAAACTAAAAACAAATCTTGAAATCAAAATTAAAGTATGTCATATATGAGATAGAGAGCTGAGAAATGACTGACATCTAATATAGATTATGGTCAACAGATCAAAACAAATAAAAATAAATTTTTACACCTAAATATAAATCATTTAGAGTGCAGCAAATATGATGCTTGGATAAGATGCTTTAAATTTAAATAGGGATATTATTATATAATGTATACGGATCCATAAACGATCCGTATACACTAAATGATAATACTGGCATATCAATAAATTATAAAATAGTTGCAAGAAAAATCCAAGAGCAGCACTTTTATTTAAGAAATAACACAGAGCAATCGTCATGTGTATACAAACTGAACTCGTTATAACTAAATTAGAAATTAGATTAAAAGAAATATTCATTAGCTCAATATTTTCCCCACCATCGAAAGAAAGATAAAAATCTCTTCAACAACAAGATAGATATCTACTCTTATATGATACTGAAAGCTGGATTTTATTCGGCGATTTCAATGCTAAATCAACAGTCTGGAGCATGAGAAACATGCATATTAGAGGTCATATATTGCGGGACTTAATCGTCAGACACGAATTAATAGTAGAAAACAGTGAAAACACAGTTTATTAACTTATACTAGTACTCAAGGATCGAGTTGGATAGATCTTTTATTGACAAAGTTGTTGAGAGAATACCCCATACAAAATTGGTCTATTTTGAATACATACATGGCTAGCGACCACAATTAAATGATACTTGAAATAAAACATGCAGAGTGACAAATCTGAAAAGAATAACAGATGGAATATCAATAAAGTACATATAAACAAACTATAGGATCATCTTAAAGAATTAATAAGAGACAACAATATTGAGGAAATAAGAGATAGTGAAACTTATACATAGGAAAAATCAAGGAGAAAATATGAGATATCTGTAATAAGACCAAGAAAGGAAATCAAAAGTTCGAGAAACGAAGCAATTGCTGTTGGAATGACAGCATAAAAAGTGAAAGAAGTAGGGTAAGAGCCTTAAGAAAATGATTCCAGAAAGAGATAGAGACCGAAAATAAAGAAAAATGTAAAATAGTCTTCAAGGAAGCAGCGACAAACTATAGAAAAAAGATTATACAAAAATAAAAAGCAATTAAAAATTACTTATAATCAATCTCAAATAAGGACACCTTCGGAAACTACTACAAAATACTTAGTGAAGAAACTAGCAGACCAAACGTTGCACACATAGTAGATTTAAATAACGTTGAATTAACAAGCATTAATGTACAGGCCAGAAATGAAATACAAATACCACTTCCTGTTTTGGGGCAACCGAGAGATTGATAGATTTCATTGCTTAGATAAGATAGAGCCTGAAGTCACACAAACTGAAGTTGAATTTGCTTTTGAAGAAGTGAATACGACTAGGGCTCCTGGAACTGATATGACATGTGTCGACATATATTACGAATTATGTAAAGTCGATAAAAAAGTGGTTCTTGAGAGTTTTCAATAGTTATTCTGCTAGGGAATCTTCCCAAAGACATGGAAGTGTCGAAAGTCTTTTTGATATCTAAAAGAAGGCAGACTTATCTAAAAAAGAGTGTTATCGGCCAATATGTTTGTTACTCTCCTGGGGGGAAATTTATGACAAAATATTAATAAAGTGATTATCCTACTATAATCACGCGGACAATAAACTAAGTGATAGACTACGGTTTCACTAAAAGTAAGAATACTGATGATGCTCTTTATAAAGTAGTTGAAATGTTAAAGGAAAATAAAGAAAATAAATTATTCACCTGTTTAATATCAATAGATATTAAAAATACGTTTTATTCGGTAAACTGGAAGGATTTGCCAGAACTGTTGATAATCCATGGAGTAGAAGGAAATTTATATCATTGTATAACTTCTATCCTTCAAAGCAGGACACGTGTGGACGAAATGGGAAATCAGGTTAAGTAGGACAGGGGAATATCGAGGGATCTTGTTTGGGTCCCCTATTATGGAATATAGTAATAAATGAATTACTAAAGAACTTTGGAGATGTCATATATTGTCAGGAATTTACTGATGATACTGTTCTACTATTAAAGAATAAGGCGTACTACCAATTTATGGAGATTTCAAAGTATCCCCTGGAAATAATAAAAGTTTCAACATATAAAATAAATTTGGAACTGAACACTTCCAAAAGTAGATATATCATATTCACCATCAAGAAAAAGATATCAAGAAGACCGAAAATTGAATATGAAGGAAATAGTATAAAATAAACATACAAAATCAAATACCTAGGTATTACACTTGATACAAAACTATATTGGACGGCGCATTTAAATGAAGTTCATGATAAAATATTGATTGTAACCAATAAATTCATAAGGATATCAGGATCTACACGGGAAATTGGACCTAAAATAGTTAAAGACATTTATAAGCAAGTTATTGAGAAAATCATATTATATGGTGTTTAAAAAATTTCATACTAAACATGAAATTAAACCAGATTCAGAGAGCACCAGATCTTCTAAAACTGCGTTAATAGACGCTTTACAGGTTCTGCCAGGATGTATTCCGATTACTATAGGAGCTAGATCAATAAAACATAAGTTCTTCTTTTGGAATAAGCATACACCAATTATTATAAACTTAGAAAATTTTAATGAAAATAATTTGTAGGAAGAAAGATTGTAACATGGGAACCACGTTGGATTGCATACAAGATGGGTTGGGATAGCCAAATCAACATAAACGGATTTTATGCATTCACAGGTGGATCAAAGAGTGGGCTTTGCCGCTATAATTAGGAAAAATGATGAATCCATAAATATAGTTAAAATTAGATTGAATGTCCAAGCTACGGTTTATGAAGCGGAAGCCTCAGACATATTGTATGTATTAAAATACTGCCTGGAAAATAACAGAGATAGATGTAATATTCACAAAGATTCCCGGTCGGTTTTGGAAGCAATAAAATGCGGAAAACATCAAACGATAAGCTCACAAATATCTATTCAGACAAATTCATATTTCATTGAGTGATATCTCATGAAGGTATTAAATGGAAGGGAGATGCCGACTTAGAAGCTAAGAAAGCAACAGAACTGGTAGATATAGAATATCAGACAAAATTGTCAAGGCAGCAGATAAAAACACTATTGGAACATCAGAAATTGACTCAATGGCAAAATTACTGGGAAACATCAGATAAACTAGGAAAACTATATGAAACTTATCTGTAAGTATCAGTCAAGAGACTAATAGGAGATTTCAATTTGTGTCAAATGCTGACAGGTCATGGTGCACTAGGAACATACAAACATAGGTTTCACGGAATATCGGATAGATGTCTATATGAGAATGAGGCTCAGGATATAGAACATTTGATATATCGCTGTAATTACTTCAAAGATATAAGAGCGAAATATTTTCCATGTACTTTCAAGGCAATGAAAATCAAAAACCTGATTTATTTGAGGGGCCTCAGAACTGGCATATCAGAAATTATTACTAACATACTTCAATATTCTAGACGAGGATCTGAGAATTAATTCAACCTACATCTGATTAAAGACTGTAAGCTATAATAGTAGGTGTTTTTAGTGATTTAATAATTGTAAATAAAGACACTAGGGTGCACTATTTGTATGACTCGTTCTTTATTATTTTGATATTAGGGTATCATTATTTGTATGATTAGTATTTTTGATTTCTTTTGTTGTTAATTGTAAATAAAGGCCAGGTGCCCTTTTGTTTGCTTGTTTTCTTCCGCCACGCGGGTCTGTGTAGACAGCAGGGTGGTTGCGGCCGGGCTATGTGTAATACCCCAACTAGGGACTGGAAGCCTGCGGGGATTGACGTTTCTGCGTCTGACATGGTTCTAGAGATTAGGGCCGTTCTCCGGCTCTTGGACTTCTCCTTTTGAGGTGGCTGCTTTCTCACAGTGTCGCTGTTTTGACTTTGCGCTGGTGGCTGCGCGTGCCGGTCCTTGGCCGCATATGTGCCCCGTGCTTGGTGGGATTGCTCCCGTGACGACCTTCATCTGTCGTGTGCTTCTGAGTGAATCAGCATTGACTTACTCTTGTCTTCTTTATTTATACGACTGTAATACTTCATTTTATATCATGATATATGAATACATAGAAATAGACACTTACTAATATGTTATCAGTTATATTTTTGTTCAGTTTATAGTTTGCAGATGTGTTAGAATATTTACACACCTTTATAATAAAGACGAGGAAGTTAAATTTTCTTCTTGAAATGTTCAAGTGTCGGATTATTAGTGTGTTCAAAATGAAGAGTTTCTTGATGAATGGCAAGTATTCCAAACTTGTTAAACTAAATGTAAAGTCTAACAGGTCTTCAGTCACCTTCATCGCTATGTATGTACGTAGTGCCCATTTCAAAGACAAAACTTCATTTGGAAGACGATTTGCTTCTTAGTAAAATTAAAATACAAGCTTGTGAAGCTGCATTCCAATTAATCTTTAAGTAGAGGAATCTCTTTGAGTTCCTGCATTGTTTTTAATCATGATTGATTACTATAAAATTGCCCTTAAAAATTATAATAGAATGCAATAGATATTTTGTAAAACTTCTCAATATATTTACCATTTTTCATTTCATAAAATATTAATTTTAAATTTTTTTCACAAAAATGCCATATTCTTTATTAGATTTATAGTTAAAATACTAGTCAAGTATCAACAGAACATTATTGGAAAATTTTAATTTTATCATTTATTAATTGATTCTATATCATTCAGTATAAGGGTTAATCCAGAATTTTATATTCTGTTAAACAAAGGTAAATGTACAGATTTTTTTTTTAAATGAGTGAATAATAGATATTTAAATTATTTATGAGGTAAAGATTACAGTAAAAATTAGTTTCAGGAAATTTTATAACCTTTCTCTCTATATAGGTAAATAATATCAGTAAGAGATATTTATGTAAATTCTCTCTCTTTCTCTCTCTCTCTTTTTTTTTTCAGAAAAGAAACTAAATTTAAAAGAAAAATATTTTAACAAGCAAGACACAAAAGTTGAACATTTCCTTTTAAAAAAATATTTGGCAGAAATATTTTTATTTGCAAAACACATATTTTATCATCAAATTTTAAAATATTTTTCAAATTTAAGGCTATCAGAAATAGGAAATATTAATATAATATTATTAGCCAGAAAAGATGCTATTATCAACAAAGCAACCTTTTGAATAACAATAATTGAAATTTTTTTTTTTTTTTACATTAATGAGTTTATTTTGCATTAATGAGTGAATTTTAAAATCGTAGAAAATAATCCAATAATAATAAACTGTAAATATAAAATAATAAATTTAAATATTACTCATTTATTGCATTTTTATATTGATTGTTTATCATATAAAGGAATTTGCTGAAAATACTCGTCTACTTTTCAAAATATTTTTATATTTGTATTCACGCATATAAATACATTCAGTAGAACCTTGTTTACTGAGCACTTCGCATAACGAGTAATTCGCACAATGAGCAAGAAAATGTATAAAAGAATGACTCGCTTAACGAGTGACGAGGAAAAGGAAAATCCTGGTTTGTACGTATATTACATGAGTCTATGTTTAACCTTCGTTCTAGTAGCACTGTATTGAATCTTGTGAAAAAACATTTTCTCATACTTCTGTTATACATACATGAATAAAAATTAATGGGAATTATTTCTATATCGTTTCTTGTCTCAAGATGAATGGCAAGGCTGGGAAAGGGTTACCATGAGAATCCAAACTTCTCATTGGAAGATGCTTAGGCCGGAGAACGTTATCGAATGTGTCTTTAAGGAGTTCCAGGCAGCACATCTGAAACCTGTGTAGTTAACAAGATAGTGCATTTGGTCACTATCATGGGGTTAAATGTGGATAATCGTGATATTGAAGATCTTGTGGAAGAAAACAGACAAGAGCTGACCACCTAAGAGAGTAAGTAGTTGCATTGTATTTCACTGGAAGAAGGTTTGAAGAAAAGTTTGGCAGAAGAGGAGGTAACAGAACAGCAATAATTTTCTGGTAAAATAAGAGAAATGTTTAAAGCTTCCCTCAAGATAATAGCGTTGCATCTTGAGAAGCATCCCTCTAATAAAAAAGTAGCTATGAGAGCTACAAATTTATTTAATGATAGTGCAATGTCGCATTTTATCTAAATTTCGAAGAGTCAGAAAAAACAAATGTCGGGACATCTTTCTTCTTTTTCTTTTTCATAAGAACAACAGCCTTTTGCAGGCCAAGACTGGCTCTCAGATCCTTTTCTATCTGATCCTGTCGGAGGTGACGGCCCACAATCTGTTGTTCCCCAATAGCTTGATATCCTTTTTAACATCATATAGTTATCTTGTGGGTGGTCATCCCTTTCTTCTCATTCCTTCGATCTTTGAGAAGGTCACTTTTTTTGTAGGCTCAGAATCAGGCTTTCTGTAGAGATGGCCTAGCCTGATGCGAGACGCTTTGATTATTCTTATAATGTCAGTTCCGTTAAATTTATCATATTTTTTTGTAGAGATTTCGTCGTATAGGATTCTCCATACGTTACTCTCTTTAACAGGTCCAAAAATGTTTCTAAAGATTTTTCTTTCAAAAATTAATAATTTTTCTTCCTCTGTTTTTTGAGGGTCCAACATTCACATCCATACGTAATAATGGGTCGGAGCTTTATAAATGCTGAACATTGTCTTTACACTGAGAAATTTTGAAATGAATTGATTTTGGAGGTAGTAGTAGCTCCTCTTCGACTTGAAAATTTTATTATTTATTTCAAATTTCAGTTTACTGCGACTTGTAATCAAAGTTCCTAAGTATTTAAATTCGCTTACAGTTTCAAAGGAGTGTGTTAGAATCTTCAAAGGTGATTCAGACACCTAGTAAAAATTAATTAGGCATGTATCCGAATTATTCAAATGTTTTTTGTTTCCTACAAATTGAATTTCATTCCCTGTGGGTTCTTTCCGCGGTGGAAAAAAAGGAAGAGGATTCACTCTCCTTAACACCACGCAACAAGGTTTCTTCTAATAAACGTTATACGTAACATTTCGTGAATAATTTTTCAACATGGAACGCATTATCACATTTTACATTAATTCCTATGAGAAAAACTGTTTCTCTTTTCGAGTGTGATTCTCGAATGAAGTTCTATTGTATTACCGTTAGAACATATAATTCAGTTATTTTATAAAATAACTAGGCATATCATGAGATAACAAGACAAGTCATACTTAAAGTATATAATAGAAGAAAAATTGTATACCTTACCTAATTATTTTTTGAAATAACCAGCTATTTTTTGAAACAGTCAATGAGATACCATTAAAGTAAAAAATTTTCAATTCAAAGTATTGAAGAATAAATGTAGAAGAAATTTGAAAGATATTTTAAAAGTTAATAATAAATAGATAAAACCCCTCTCGAAAAATAAATTTTAACTCTATTGCAGATGATTAATTAATAAATAATAAAGGAAAGTAAGTGATATGATTTAATATTTCTCATATTGCTAACAAACAGAATACATCCTCTAAATGGTACGTTTAAAAGCAAAAGAATGAAGTATACATTCAAACACGTCTCTAAATAGCAGTTATAGCCGGTTAGAAATGATTGAAAGCAGCCAGGACTAGTTCAAAGAACTTTCGAGTCTATTTCACATTCTGATGATCAAGAAATCTTTATTTTATAGAATACAGTAGAACTCCAATTTTTCAAACCACAGTTATTCTAATCGGAGATTATCAAATCCCTTTCAGAATTTTAGAAAAATAAATTAGACTGAATAAGAGAAGGAAAATGAGAAAAATCTCAAGAAAAAGAAAAGTACGAGAAAGGAAAAGATGACAATGACTGGTCTCTTGAGGAATTCAAACGCATTCTTTTGGAAAATTCTGTATATTCAGAAGTAAGCGCTGAAGATATATGAGAATGGATTATGAATGAGCCCATTGATTTTAAAATGAAAATGATGGCATACTTTTTTTAATGCTAAGTAACCTCAAGGATCTTTGGAGTAAGGTACAGGGGAGTTCACTGGGGTCAATGTCAATACTCTAGGCCGACGCTCCATCCACTTCAAAGCAGTTTCAGAGCCAGCAAATGCTTCTCAAGCTGGTTGTCCCGTGTCTGCTTCAACTTGGACAAAAAAGTCATCTTCTTGAGCAACACTTCAAAAAGTATGCCATCATTTTCATTTTAAAGTTAATGGGCTCATTCATAGTCCACCCAAATTTTTTCTCTCGTTGACCACATTTAAAGTTTTATTATTTTTGGTAGACCCCCTGCTGTTGCATTTGTACTATATTCCCAAAACTCCTAAAAAAATATCACCATAAACTGGGGGTGTTAAGAAAAAAATGTAGTACATTTTCTTGTGTCCTATTTATTAAAATAATACTTGTGGTTATACAAAATTATAAACTTTATTACAAACAATCAACAACTAACAAAAAAACAATGAATTCTGAAATGTAAATCAACAATAAAAGATAGTAATACTTTTAATGAGACGGCACACGGTCGGCACTTTGAAAGTCTCGACATGTGGTGTACACTTGTACTATTATCTATTGTTCTATTCAATTCTGTGTTTGAACTGAATCTCGAATATTTTTGAGTACCTACCTAGTGAATGATGCTACCTGCCTACGTTGATAGGTAAATCAAAGCCAGATATTTGTTCTTTAATATGAAAACACCAGAAAAATTTTCGTGGACCCCCACTTACAACTTGTGAACCCCTGTTTTCTTTTCACATCTAGGTGGATCCCTTGTGGTCTCCTATGGAGCCCTGGGGATTAACCCGGACCACTTTGGGAACTTATGGCCTAGAGTGACTACATTCAAATTCTCTGGGTAAAGCGGATGCGCGACGAAAATAATTGACCAGAAAACGGATGAAGGCAATGAAACAGCTTACACTCTAATCGAGTTATTCAGCAAGCAATGGCTTTCATGAGTAACACTGTTCATACGTACTATATAAATAAATGTTCAGCACTTGTAAGTACCCTAACTTGTAAAAGTGTTGCCTTTTCTTTTGCTTCATTAAAAGTTCTTTTAAAAAATAAATAACTTTTTCTCTTATTTTCGTTTTGTTCCTATTCTTTTTTTCGGAAAAATACAATTATCCAAATATTTGATTATTCTAATGAGGTACGGTTCCAATTGATTAAAATAACTGGAGTTCTTCTGTACCCAGTAAATTCGTAGAATTCAATAGTTTTATATACTTTAAGTGCCTTGTCCTGTTATTTTATGAATTACCTAGTTATTCTATGAAATAATGAAATTCACACTTTAACATACAAAACGCATGCTTAATTATTTTCATAGTTTTATTTTGAAAAACGCTAATTTTTATTCACTTTTTAACTTGTGACATTTTTTTTTAACTTTCTCATTCGTTCTAAAGGAACAGTTTAATTGAATGCTGTTCATTCTTTAGAATCATTTTCTACGAATAAACTGAAAACACATTCCCTATGTACCTTACTCTCCTGATGGAAAAGGGCAAATGTTTTAGTAAGTATACGTCATACATACATATACCAATGATGTCAGAGAAGTGTTGATTATACAAACTTTATTTGATTTTAGAGCAGATCCAATTTCCTTCCATTATTATTCGATATTTTATTCATACTCTTCATTATTTCCATTGTTATCTCTAATAATGTTTGGACTCTTCCTAAGTAACAAAGTCAATAATTATCTTCATCATCTCCATCTGCGTTTCATTTTTCTATTGCCAAATTATTTATAAACGTGAATGATTCTAATTTTCTTAATACTTTTCCGTTCAACTTCCGACATCTTGTGTCTTGCAAAAAGAAGCACAGATAATAATTTCCGATCAAAAAATTTAAAAACCAGAGAAAAATCTGCAGCATTGACGTAGGAAAGATTTGTCTTTTACGCCAAATCGTTTCTTTTTTTTTTCAGAAAAATAATAATGGATTCTAGTCCAGTTCTAAATGTCATCAGATAAAGCAATACTATATATACATACATACACACACACACACACACACACACACACACACACACACACATATATATATATATATATATATATGCATATATACATATGTATACATATACATATATATATATACATACATATATATACATATACATATATATATATACATACATATATATACATATACATATATATATGCATATACATATACAATATATGTACATATATATATATATATATATATATATATATATATGTGTGTGTGTGTGTGTGAGTGTGTGTGTGTGAGTGTGTGTGTGTAATATTGTCAGACATTAAATCTTTCTATATCAATTTTTAGAATTTTCTAATATCTAACCATATTTGTATTTTATTATTGATTATATTATTATAATTATCGTAACTATTTGCTTGAATTCCATACACCTATTTATTTTTTTAAAGGAGCAAATGTATTGATTTTAAATTTTGATTTCATATTGTATACATGTTCTGTGTTAAGATGTTTCGAGTTGAAAATAGTATTTTGCTACAGAACACATTTAAGAAAATAATGTAAGAAAATAAATAATTTAATTCAAAAAATAGTTCTAAGTTATTGTAGCTTTTTATAAGCTATGGTTAATACAAAAACTTTGGATAACGCATTTTTGGGTTTAAAAAAATAATGAGAAAAAATAAGAAAGAAAAACATTATCAAATGCCCATGAAAAATAATAAAACTGTTATTCACTACAACTAGAGAATATTTTGATATTAATGCTAAATAACGAATCCATATTTTTATATGCACGCGAATTTATATTTCATGATGAAAAAAAAAAAAAATAGAGAACCATTTCTAAAATTCCTGTTATAAAATCATCTGACTATATACGTCATTCCAACATTTACTGTGAATATGCTTAAGAATATTGTGAACTATGATTAAAGATAAATATAGGTCATCTGATTCCTATAATAAAGGCAAAAACAACGATGCGAACTACAAAGAGGTGTTCAGAAATTTGGAATTAAATAAAAATGGAAGTTCTAGAAAGAAACAAAAGTCTCTCTTTGAACTTTTAATGGATTTCTTTGAGATTATGAGCAAAAATAATGTTTCCAAATAATTCCAGATGATGAAAAATTTCCATAGCTGTAATTGTTAAAGAACATTTCTTTGTTCTTAGTAGCTGCAAAAATCCGACGTAATGGACAATGCCCTTTTTTGTTATAATTTTCAAACATTATGTATTTTATTTATTAAGGAATTATTTGTTGAGTTAGATCTTGAATATCTCTGTTGATTAGAATTTCAACTGACTAAATTTGAATTTAAAACATTTACGTTTAAAATTATTTTCATTTAAAATTAATAAAATTTTTCCTTTATATTTTAAGGTTAAAATATATAAATGTTCAGTAATTAAAGTATTTCTGAAATATAATCAATTTTTAACTTCATGAAATCACTTTTTTCATGTATTTGTATGTGCAAAAAAAGAATAAGAAAAAATTGTGACTGTTTTCTATTAATTATTTATTATAAAATTAAGATTTTTGTAATTTATCTAACCAGTTTAGTAGAATATATATTTTAAGTAACATTTCCTCGCTTTTTTTACTTTTAAAATACTTCACAAAACACAGCTAGAAGCTAAACAAAATACCTTAAATATCAGTTGATATCACTTAAAATAAATTTCTTTATACATTGACAGCATTTATATCATAAGTTTAAATAGTAAATATTTTAATCACATTTACTTTAGTTTAAATTTAGTTTAATATTTTAATCAAAAATCTAAAAAATTATAATTTAAAACATGTAATTTAGTTTTTGAATTTTTTAAATGGAATTTAGAATAAAAAACAAATGATTTAATTCAAGTAAAGATTTCTTAATAGTTCAAAGGTCTTATTATTCTAATTTATTTAAGTTTAGAAAAGAAATTATCAATATATAAGCAATTATTTTGCTTAAAATCAAAGCTATTTTATAGTTATCTATGCTTTCAAAATCAAATTCTGCAGAATTCGGTAGCCAGACAATGTCTTAAATTCAATAAAATATAAATGCTAATAATGTATAAATGGCAAATGTAATTAATAAAATATAAAATAGGAAAGTTAAATGCAACACTCAAAATTTAAATATTAATTCCAAAATAATTTAAATATTTAAAAATGAGCAGGTATAGATTTATCATTTTTTGGAAAATATATATATTTTGAAACCTAAGGAATATGGATTAAACATTGCTTAAGAGACATATAAAAAAATGGGGTCATATTTAAAAATGTATTTGAGATTTAACAAAAGTTCACATCTTTGGTGAACGCTAGTGCCTGACGCCCAAACTCCTTCTGCTGCTGTGGCTTGGATGGGGATAGGAAGGTGCCAGCTCAGATGTGATCTCTACAACTTACTGCGGTCCAAAATTACAAGCCGCTTTGTCATAGGTTAGTATTTAAAACTCCTTAATTCTAAGGAACAGTTCATGGCCACACACACACACACTAAAAATTTACATTAAGGATTATCAAGAAAATAAAGATCATTATATTTGTTGCTGTTGTCTTGTCGGAGGAAAAAATTATGCTGAATGGAGACAAAAGTCAAAAACAAGTTTTCTCAAATTGGGAGCTTGAAGAGTGAAAGATGTTCTGGGGTGGTGAGTGGAATTTGTGAAGGGTGGCAATAATAATGGCCTGACATTTAAATGCATGCTTTGAAATTAAATAGGATTTACGGACAATTTTTAGAAAAAAATGTGTAATATAGAGTTACTTTCGGGAGATATCCTCATTCTCTTAAAATGACTGGTACGAACTCTTGATTTTGCTGAGGAAAGAACCCGTCGTGCAATTGAGTTCCAGGATCTGTGGTTTTCAAAAATTTCTAACTAATAGTTCTGTTGTGTGTTAAGTTAGTTATTAAGTTATTAGAAAGATATCAGAAAGCTAACTAATAAATTACTAGAAAGATAATTTAGTTATATAAAATAAAAAAACGTAATATTTATCGGGGAAATCTTCTCTATCTTGCACAAACAGTTTCTATATTTAATTATTTGTCTATGTTGATCAAGTGCTTTAGAATTCTCTTGCCTAATGTACAAACGACAGAATTAATAATGCTATCCGTATATAATTATTAATATATCATATTAATGTCAGTATAGAGTATATACACGATATAGAATTATTAATACTACCAGAACACAGAATTACCAATGAAGCCAGTACATTGCCTAATGAACTAGCAACAGAATTACTAACGTCGGTAGTACATTGCCTAATGTAGTACCGATAAAATAACAAATGATTTCAGTACATTGTATTATATAGAATTATTATTACAACCGAACACAGATAAAATTATTAATGTGTCAGTACATTGTCTAATGTAGTAGTGACTGAATAACTAATGCAGTCAGTACATTATACGATATAGATTGATTAATGACGCCACAACACAAGTAGAATTACCTAAGACGACAGTACATTGCCTAATGAACTAGCAACAGAATTACTAATGGTGCCAGTACTTTGTCTAATATAGCAGCGACAGAATAACTAATGATTACATTAGGTTACACTACACTATATAATATTAATATTAAATTTTGATTTCATATTGTATACATGTTCTGTGTTAAGATGTTTCGAGTTGAAAATAGTATTTTGCTACAGAACACATTTAAGAAAATAATGTAAGAAAATAAATAATTTAATTCAAAAAATAGTTCTAAGTTATTGTAGCTTTTTATAAGCTATGGTTAATACAAAAACTTTGGATAACGCATTTTTGGGTTTAAAAAAATAATGAGAAAAAATAAGAAAGAAAAACATTATCAAATGCCCATGAAAAATAATAAAACTGTTATTCACTACAACTAGAGAATATTTTGATATTAATGCTAAATAACGAATCCATATTTTTATATGCACGCGAATTTATATTTCATGATGAAAAAAAAATAGAAAACCATTTCTAAAATTCCTGTTATAAAATCATCTGACTATATACGTCATTCCAACATTTACTGTGAATATGCTTAAGAATATCGTGAACTATGATTAAAGATAAATATAGGTCATCTGATTCCTATAATAAAGGCAAAAACAACGATGCGAACTACAAAGAGGTGTTCAGAAATTTGGAATTAAATAAAAATGGAAGTTCTAGAAAGAAACAAAAGTCTCTCTTTGAACTTTTAATGGATTTCTTTGAGATTATGAGCAAAAATAATGTTTCCAAATAATTCCAGATGATGAAAAATTTCCATAGCTGTAATTGTTAAAGAACATTTCTTTGTTCTTAGTAGCTGCAAAAATCCGACGTAATGGACAATGCCCTTTTTTGTTATAATTTTCAAACATTATGTATTTTATTTATTAAGGAATTATTTGCTGAGTTAGATCTTGAATATCTCTGTTGATTAGAATTTCAACTGACTAAATTTGAATTTAAAACATTTACGTTTAAAATTATTTTCATTTAAAATTAATAAAATTTTTCCTTTATATTTTAAGGTTAAAATATATAAATGTTCAGTAATTAAAGTATTTCTGAAATATAATCAATTTTTAACTTCATGAAATCACTTTTTTCATGTATTTGTATGTGCAAAAAAAGAATAAGAAAAAATTGTGACCGTTTTCTATTAATTATTTATTATAAAATTAAGATTTTTGTAATTTATCTAACCACAGTTTAGTAGAATATTTTAAGTAACATTTCCTCGCTTTTTACTTTTAAAATACTTCACAAAACACAGCTAGAAGCAAAACAAAATACCTTAAATATCAGTTGATATCACTTAAAATAAATTTCTTTATACATTGACAGCATTTATATCATAAGTTTAAATAGTAAATATTTTAATCACATTTACTTTAGTTTAAATTTAGTTTAATATTTTAATCAAAAATCTAAAAAATTATAATTTAAAACATGTAATTTAGTTTTTGAATTTTTTAAATGGAATTTAGAATAAAAAACAAATGATTTAATTCAAGTAAAGATTTCTTAATAGTTCTAAGGTCTTATTATTCTAATTTATTTAAGTTTAGAAAAGAAATTATCAACATAAGCAATTATTTTGCTTAAAATCAAAGCTATTTTATAGTTATCTATGCTTTCAAAATCAAACTCTTGCAGAATTCGGTAGCCAGACAATGTCTTAAATTCAATAAAATATAAATGCTAATAATGTATAAATGGCAAATGTAATTAATAAAATATAAAATAGGAAAGTTAAATGCAACACTCAAAATTTAAATATTAATTCCCAAATAATTTAAATATTTAAAAATGAGCAGGTATAGATTTATCATTATTTGGAAAATATATATATTTTGAAACCTAAGGAATATGGATTAAACATTGCTTAAGAGACATATAAAAAAATGGGGTCATATTTAAAAATGTATTTGAGATTTAACAAAAGTTCACATCTTTGGTGAACGCTAGTGCCTGACGCCCAAACTCCTTCTGCTGCTGTGGCTTGGATGGGGATAGGAAGGTGCCAGCTCAGATGTGATCTCTATAACTTACTGCGGTCCAAAATTACAAGCCGCTTTGTCATAGGTTAGTATTTAAAACTCCTTAATTCTAAGGTACAGTTCATGGTCACACACACACACACACACACACACACACACACACACACACACACACACACACACACACACACACACACACACACACACACACACACACACACACACACACACACACACACACACACACACACACACACACACACACATATTAAAAATTTACATTAAGGATTATCAAGAAAATAAAGAGCATTATATTTATTGCTGTTGTCTTGTCGGAGGAAAAAATTATGCTGAATGGAGACAAAAGTCAAAAACAAGTTTTCTCAAATTGGGAGCTTGAAGAGTAAAAGATGTTCTGGGGTGGTGAGTGGAATTTGTGAAGGGTGGCAATAATAATGGCCTGACATTTAAATGCATGCTTTGAAATTAAATAGGGTTTACGGACAATTTTTAGAAAAAAAATGTATAATATAGAGTTACTTTCGGGAGATATCCTCATTCTCTTAAAATGACTGGTACGAACTCTTGATTTTGCTGAGGAAAAAACCCGTCGTGCAATTGAGTTCCAGGATCTGTGGTTTTCAAAAATTTCTAACTAATAGTTCTGTTGTGTGTTAAGTTAGTTATTAAGTTATTAGAAAGATATCAGAAAGCTAACTAATAAATTACTAGAAAGATAATTTAGTTATATAAAATAAAAAACGTAATATTTATAGGGGAAATCTTCTCTATCTTGCACAAACAGTTTCTATATTTAATTATTTGTCTATGTTGATCAAGTGCTTTAGAATTCTCTTGCCTAATGTACAAACGACAGAATTAATAATGCTATCCGTATATAATTATTAATATATCATATTAATGTCAGTATAGAGTATATACACGATATAGAATTATTAATACTACCAGAACACAGAATTACCAATGAAGCCAGTACATTGCCTAATGAACTAGCAACAGAATTACTAACGTCGGTAGTACATTGCCTAATGTAGTACCGATAAAATAACAAATGATTTCAGTACATTGTATTATATAGAATTATTATTACAACCGAACACAGATAAAATTATTAATGTGTCAGTACATTGTCTAATGTAGTAGTGACTGAATAACTAATGCAGTCAGTACATTATACGATATAGATTGATTAATGACGCCACAACACAAGTAGAATTACCTAAGACGACAGTACATTGCCTAATGAACTAGCAACAGAATTACTAATGGGGCCAGTACTTTGTCTAATATAGCAGCGACAGAATAACTAATGATTACATTAGGTTACACTACACTATACAATATTATTAATGCTGCCATATATTGCCTACGTACTAGCAACACAATTATTAATGCCGCCAGTACATTGCCTAATATAGTGGCCACAGAATAGCTAATGCTGTCACTGCATTACATTAAATACAATTATTGTTGCCACCAGAACACAGATAGGATTACCAATACCGCCAGTACATTAGGCAGATAATAATTGCATTTTATGCCAAAAAGCACTATGATTAAATGAAATTTTTAGAGAGAGTGTAAGATAGTTTTCTGCAAGACTAGAAAAAATACATTATCCAGTCATTCAAAATAGAATTCTATAAATACATTTTATTCTATATCTTAAAACAACTCGATTACGTATACATTTTACGAACTTTTACTTAACAGAATCGTTTATTTATTAGAAGGATTGAGCTTCTTTACGACTTTTGTCCAAATTCACGTTTTTGCTACAACCTGAAATTAATAGCTTCTCTTCGGAAGAGAAATTTTTGATAATCTGAACATTATTTTAACACTTTCTACTTTTTACATAAGGTGAAATAATTTGTCTGAGATAAACATTTTGAAAGGGATTATGAGTCGGAGAACATAGTGGCCACCTGACTTATTGAGCACGTGGTAGAAGAATAAAAATGTGAGCTCTAAAATTCTTGATCGGATGTGACAAATATTTAAATATAGGAAATTATTAAATAGAGAAGAGTAAAAGAAGTTTCAAATACCTAATAAAATTGTTTTTTCCCAATGAAAATTATCCTTTTCAATTTTTACAACAGAATGCCCTTTTCTTTCTGAATAGCTCTGGTTTAATCTATAATATTAGAATATTTTGTCCCACATACATGCATTTCCTCTTATAATGTAATTTTTCAAAACTTAACACTTTTTATTTATATTAATATTCAAGGCTGCAAAAGATATACTTCAGTGTGGTTTCAAAATTCTTTAAATATTATACCTTTATATCCTTAAAGTTTTAAAAACTACAGATTTTGTGTAGTCACGTTTCAGATGCATCACTTTGTTTTTTATTAGTTTTTTAATTATGGAAAAATTTTTATATAGACTTGATCTGTTAACTTTAGAGCCCTCCATTGTGTGTTTAGTTACACAAAACTATTTTCAAGTTGCCTTCCAAATTTGGTATTAATTTTGGACAGCACTTAATTTCCAACTAATTTTATTTTAAATTTAATATCAAAATTTTGAATTTAATTTTAAATACTCAAATTTAAACTAAACAATTATTTTCAATTTAAATAAAATCAAAATTTTATTTTAAATTTAATATATATTAAATCTATTTTTTTGTTGGAAAATTGACTAAAAAGTGATAAGTAATGGTAAACAACCTAAAGCTAGTTGGTGCAAAATATTGCTTGATAATAATTTTGTCTATTAAATAAAGCATTACGGTCACAAGTTACCAATCACCAAAAACAACTAAATACAGCAAAATTTCATTTTGTATTAAAAAAGGTTCTATTACATTATACTTAGGCAATCGATCACCGATGCGATTGCTGTATAGTTTTTCCCAGAAATAAACATTGGCGTTTAAATAAGTTTTATCAATATGTGATAACTGGTTAGTTTATAAAAAAAAATGTAAATAAAAGCATCTTCCCTTGTGTAACTGATTATTGTATTATTTTTTAGTAGTTTCTGAAAACGTGACCGTATACATGATGCAAATGGATTATTTACGACAATAATTTACGATTTTTTCTTTCCCGTTACAGTAATTATCAAAAGCGGGAGTGTTATGGAAAAGTACCGATTATTATTAAAAAATTATTGAAATTCAATCAAATCAGAAACTATATTTCTTTTAGATAAATTTGAAATTATATTCATTTCCTTTTCAATTGATTCAAAAAATTTTGAGGAATTCATAAGTTATGGTCAAGATCTATATAGAAATATAAAAGAATTCAATTCGATACTCCAAAAGCAATTGAATAATCCCAAATTGAAACCACTTTCAAGCCTTTCCCGAAAAGGATATCAAATGAAAATGGCTTCGTCCGCAATCCCCTAAGACCCCATTTCGATGGAAATCCGGGCACGTATATTATGCGTTATTCCTCTACTTGTCGCAGGCTTGGCAGGGAAAAAAAGTTTAAGTTAAAACGCATCCAATTAGAGCCAGCGCTGTAAAACTACAAAAGCAAAAATTAGTATCGTGCTTAAGGAATAATATGATAACTTGAATCAAGTTGACAAGTATGCTTTTGAAATCTTAAAGTAAAAATTTTCTAGTTAATGCATTTTACATGCTATTCAAGAAAATTTTTTTAAATTTTTTTAGTTATATTGAAATAAATACTCTCTTTTTCTGCGTATGCATACTAATAGTATCACTAAATATGTTATTATCATTTAATATATCTAACTTTTCACTTAATATTTGTTTTTATTAAAGTAAAAACTAATTTTATTCATATAAAATTAGAATGCAGAAATAAATGATAATCAGTGTAAAACTCAAATATATTCATGAATTCAGCAAATTTATTCATGACTTTACAGATTCATTATTCATTTAATGATAGGAAACTTCAGAATTAATTTTGATAAATTATATAATTGTAATAAACATTTTTTCATGTTTATAATCACTGATTAGCAACAATGTAGGATATTTCAATTGAAAAATTATATAAAATTTGTATTTAACGTATGTATTTTACATAGCAATTTATAAAAATTTATTAAATGTGTGTGTGTGTGTGTGTAAAAATGTAAAAAAAAAAAAAAAAAAAAAAAACAGCTTAATTCAAATTACTACATTTTAAATGTTAAATTCTGTTAAAATACAGTAATTCTTAATTATATATTGTATTTTTAGGGATTTTTTTAAAACTTTTATTTATTTTAAATGTGCATTAAATTTTTAAATAAATAAAATTATTAAATATTATGTTTAAAGAAAAAATATAATATATGACTTTTGTATCTAGAAGCTATATATATAAAATTGCTTTATGTAAAAGTTTTTATCAACATTATTCCAAGAGTTTCCTTCCACTTGCTGCTCTACCTTGCTTCGGCAAAAGAACATTGAATTCTATTGTTTTAGGTTTGACCGGCCGAATCATCATAGCATCATTTGATAATTGATGGTTGGATTCTGAGTTTTTGATATGCAATATTGGCAATTTTATCTATCAGTAGATAAACAAATGTTATCACGATTGTATTAAAAATAATAATGCCTTGATTTTAGAAGCTTATGTTTTAAGTTACGTTACAAGTCTGTTGGAGTTTTTCAGTAAAATGGCTTACGCATATGGTAAAAACAGAGATATTCAAAAGGAAAAAAGGAAATTGTGTTATAATTAATTATGAGCGCTGACGATATTTATAAAATAAAATCTATTCGACTAGAAGACAGGAAATTCTCATAGAAACTTTCATTCACTAAGAATTTTTCTATGAATAAATACCATTTCATACCTTTCTTTATTTAAAATATCATCCAAATTCAATATTTCATATCAACCACGATTTCATTATGAAATTATTATTTCGTTAACAGCAAATTCTTTGGGAAGCACATATAAAATATTTACATTTTTTTCTAAACATAAGATCAAAATTTGTACCTAGTTTATTTCACATTTTTTCCCCACTTCTACTTCAATGAATGAGCAAATAGATTCCTATTCACGATGAATGAATTCAGAGCATACCCTATCTGTCTATCAAGTTCCCTTGTACAATATATTCGAAGCAAAATGATGGATAAAAATTGCGTTCGGATAAACCAGAACTGCTATTCTATTTTGTTATTTTACTGCTCGAATGATCGATCGTTGAAACTTGTTCTCGTCCCTTCCCAAACAGATATTTTCCATTCTAAGAAAATAATAATACAACATTTAGTTAGTTCAGGTTCTGTTATAAAAATTCTAGAATTGAAGAATACAAGGAAAATATTTCTGATGTTGTGGAAAGCAGATAAATTACAACATTCGGTAATATTAACTGTAACTTTATTCAGAAATGGGGTAAAGATTCAACAAAATAAGTATCTAATTAGTTAATCGCCAATAAAAACTTTGTTGCTTGTTTTATGAATAAAAATTCATCCTAATACTTTATTTTATTATTAAAATTTCATCTTAATTGCATTATTTTATTAACAACAATTAATCTTAATTGATTATTTCATTATTAATATTAAAATTTATTAAAAATAAATTTGTTTATTTACCTTTTGATTACCTGATTTTAGGAATAGAATTTCGAAACATGTAATAAAACGTGAGAAAGGAGATCTTTTTTATCATAGCAATTTATTATGAAACAATTTACTTAAGTTATTTCATTAATTACAATTCATCTTAATCGCTTATCTCTTTAATAAAACTTTATCTTGATTACTTACTTCCATTATCTGATTTCAGAAATGGAATTTGAAATCACATTACAAAATTTAGAAATTAACTACTAGAATCTTTTTTTGACTTTGATTAACGATGAATTCTGGATAATTTTAAAATAAATTTTATATCCAATTTTTTTAAACATACTTTATATATATCCAACTGAAATATTAATTTAGATGAAATTTTACAGTTAACAAGCCCTGACAAATTCGAGATAAATGTTAATGTCCTCCCAAGAAATTTATAAAAGGTAGTATCCCCATGATAGATATTTGAAGAAATATTTAACTTTTGAGCATTTTACTTTAGTCGACTGGGGGGTTGGACTACCACCCCCCAGTCAACTAAAGTAAAATTATCAAGTAGGATAATTTTACTTTAGTCGACTGTTATGAAGTAGGGATATTTCTTGTAGTTTAAGGTACAATAGAATCCAATTATCCGAATCCTGGACATCATTCGAATAATGAAAAATTCGGTTAATTGAATTTTTTCAAAACATAGGTTCATTTTAATGAGTTGTTGCACGTTGCAAACAGGAGAAAAAAATAAGTTATTTTTTTAGGAAAAAGAGTTTTGATTAATTAAATGAAAAGACAACACTTTTGCTTGTTAAGGTACTTACAAGTGCTGTACATTAATACATTATTTATATACAGTGTTGTAAATGAAAGTCATTTCTTGCTCAACTCCTCTGTCAGAATAAGCTTTTTCACTACCTTCACCTGTTTTCAGGCCGCCAAGTCACGCATCCCCTTAAAAGTGAGAATTTGCACGTGGTCACAATCGGGCTGACGCTCTATCCACTTCAAAGAAGCTTCCATGGTAGAATATGACCTTAATGTCTTGGAAAAAATGAAGTCATCTTCTTCCTCAACACTTTCAATAAATTTACCATCATTTGCAATTTGAAATGCAATGTCTGACTCAAAATCCATTCTCTTAGGTCTTTATCACTAACTTCTCAACATTCAGGAATTTTCAAAAGAATGTTTCTGAATTCCTTAAGTGGCACGTCATTTTCATCTTCTCACTTTTCTTACATTTCCTTTTCTTCAAGAGCTTTTTTCTGGTTTTCTTTATCTTCTCTAGTCTAATTTATTTTTTCTGAAATTTTGGAAGCGATTCGGATAATTAGCGATTTGATTAGGCAGAGTCCATATAATTGGAGTACTAATGTACTTTTATGTGTCGTATGAGATAAATTTCATTTGCAAATATGTAGAGCTGACAGCAGAGTGCTCATTGTTCTGGACTTCATTTTATTAGCTCGTGGGTTTAGTATTTCTTCTTTGGATAGGGTTATCAGTTGTGGTTATGATATCGCTTGAAATATCAAGTCTTTATTGATTATTTCTCGTGTGTAAAAAGTGACAGTTGAGTGACAAACAAATCAAACTCTTTCGTTTTCAAAAATTGTCACAACTATAAGCAGATGAAAATACTCACTTGGTCATTTCAACAACCGTTTAAAACGAGTTTGTCCTAAACACAGGATTTCATATTATTTATTTCTGGAAAAATTTAAATGTGATGAAGAATATTTTTGAGTTTGTATAACAAGAGTTTCACTAAACTTTCCACCAACTTGCTTCAAACTGAATAGTCAGCTGAATTATTAGTGTTCTTGCCTTTGATTTATTAGAAGTTATAGTTTTTGATCTAAATAAGCAGTCATCAAAGTTAAAAATCAAATGTTAAGTGACGAAGGAATCAACATAGCTCCATTACTACTTTGCTAAAAGCGTAGACACATCTTCTGCTATAGGTGAAAACAATAATTTTTTAATAAACGCAAATCAACCATAGCATAGCAGTGTAGGGCGGACTAAGGTTATCAAATTTGAACTATTCTCCTATCAGCAAAAGCCGCGTCATTTTAAACACCAAGTTGGTAGTCTAATGGTTGACGCTCTTATCTTCGGTTCAACAGTTCGTGAGCTGGGCATGGATATTTGTAGGGAAATCCACTTTCAACAATAGATCCCTATCCTCTCAGCTCTCTGTGGCAAAAAATTGCCGCTGAGAGAGAAACCACATCAAACATGGTTTTCAGTCATATTAAAGTGACGAGGCCTGATTAGAGCTAGTACTCTCCTTTCCTCTTCTAAGCTACACCAGAGGGAGGACTTTGAATGTCACAGATGAGCGTGGACAAGTCTCCAACCTCCGGAACACCGGAGAGGAAAAATGTAACCCCTCTCATGACCGCGACAAATGATACTTCACTTAGCTGATTTTAACAGGAAGCGGTGTGATGTTACTGAGCCACTGGCGCTTAGTGGAAACAATAGTAGATATCGTTATTCTCTGAAAAATTTCTCTATGGGAAGGTAGATAAATCATAAACCAGATGATATAAATATTCTGTTCCTGCTCCCAGTGGTCATGCGTAGAGGACAATTTTAAAAAGAAAGAAATATACATATTCGACTTTTTTCTTGAAATGCAAAGAGTTGAGTAGTGATGAATCATTTTAATTAATTATATCATAGCATCAGCAGCTTTATTTTGAGTTAAAATCAGTATTCATTTAGTAAAGAAACCAATTTAATTCTTATCCTCGCCGTTTTGGAAAAATCGTAAACACCAATTTTGCAGTAGGAGATTAACTACGCATTAAATTAATTACATAAACGTACTAATCAAAAATTCTGAATAAAAGTTTTAGTTTAAGTTAGCCAGTGATCAACTTCTTGATATAAGTATCATTTCATTATGTACAGACCCTTTGAGTTTGAACCCGGACAAACAAAATGAAATTTTATAATATATAGACATGCTATTTTATAATCTTAACTAATTTCTTTCTCAGATTCCTTTGAGCAATACTTTCTTTACAAGAAATGAATTCATGCATTTCTTTCTCTTCACCTGATGTACAAAAAAAAAAAATTGATGATGGAAAAAAGAGTTTGAAGTCGCTGTGGCCTGGTTGGATGTTGCACCAGAATACTTCCCTGTACCTAGATCACAAGTTAGAAGAAGCAACCGGATAGGTATCCTCATAATTTAGAATGGAGAACTCAGCAGAAGACCCTCTACTACTTGATTTGCCAGCTACAGAGGTATCCTTTCATTTGGATGACGTTGCATTCACGACTTATTTATCGTGCCTCAGACACCTTTAGTGAACACGATGGTTCTTCGATTAAGCACATCTTCGTAATCGCTACCTGCAGGTAAACAGAATGAAGTCTAAGCAAACCAACTATTGAAGCTTTGTGGTCTGGTAGGAATAAGCGTCATTTTCTTGACTAGGAATTGATGAGTTTTATATCCGAATCATTCGGAGAGTCGTAGTATTCAAAATGGGCACTGAGTCACATAAAATATGTCGTAGCTGGAATGTTTTTCCATTGGTGAGGTGTGGAGAGGAAAGTGCCATTTCAGTTGTCTACCTCATTACTTGATCTTAATTCAAAAATTGCTGTTTAGTGGTTTTTTATGTAGAAATAATGAGCAAGAAAAAAATATTTTTTAATACATAGAAAGCTATAAGTCTGTGCATGAAAAAATTTTCGCTCTTCTAGTTAGAAGAATACAATTTCGGTTCTTAATAGAGAAAGACCCAACTGAAAACCACACACCAAGTTTAGCTTTTTAAAATCCTTCATATCAATACAGTGCAGGAGAGTGGCTGCCAGCTCAGAAGTCGATATCCTCACTTTACAATGGAATAAAAGAATGAGACAGTTCAGATTTTTTAGTATCCTTAAGAGTGGGAGGAAAGCAGTTTGAAACACATCCTAATAATTTAGCCTAACTTTCATGAGTATGATGGATATGTATTGCGGATTGTTTAAATATCAAATAATATATTTTTTATCCAATCTAACTACCCAACACAACGCAGTGAAAAATACCAGGTCCTTCAAATTGGGATGATGAGACGTGTGGACAAAAAGAAGCCATCTCAGATTTCGATTTCATCTTTTGACTATGGTTCAACATGACAAAACGACTGATTATGTTAAGCGGTATTTTTGTCAGAAGAGAAATCGGCAACCAGAAACGTATAATAAATGAAACATTTTTTTAAAATTTAAATTCGAATGCTGAAATAGAATGAGGATAGGATTTTATTCAGATAGATAATTAATCTCACATTAGATACACGCGCAGCATTAAAAATCGAAAGACAGTCTTTAAATATCTAATTAAAGTTATCATTCCGAGTTTAATTAATCAATCAACTTGTTAATTAATTTAGTTGATTTTATTTATACTCTGTTCATAACACATTAATATCATTTAAAAACAAGACTGTTATGTTACATTGTTGCCATCAACTACAAAACAGATTTTAGAATTCTAAGGAATTCTTGTTTGTTTTTACTTGACATCAAAGATTAAAGAGTTGCTCTAAAATAAATCGTGCAGCTTTGAAATTAAAATTAATGAATCAACTACAACACGAAAGTATAATCGACAGAAAGTAGGTGCATGCTCCCTTTGTTACCCTTCTACACCGTGTTTATTTATTCATTCATTTCATTACAGCCTTCTCCGAACATTTCCGGATTTAAAAAATTTCCCGCTTCTTCCCAGCGATGAAAGACGACGGCTATTTTAGCACTTCGATTATTTACATTAAGAACTGAAAGAGCTGATGCCACTCGATGAAGCTAATTTTTGTAGACGCAATTAAATATTCAAGACTATTTTTTGGGTGTGGGGGATATTTTAATCAAAAAGGTTCTATTGTGATTAATATCGAGACTAAAGGAAAAGTGAGAAGAACTATAATAAAAGCAAACTTTGGAAAATGTACACAAAATATTGAATTTTGATGCTAGTTTATTTAAATATGTGAGAATATATTTTCCCGGAAAATGGTAGCTTTCTTGATATTTGATTTTTTTCCAAATATGTCGAAGTTCTTTGACATATGTGAATCCATTCATCGTAAATTTAAATAAAACTATGTGCATTTATCTGTCTGTACTTATCTATTTTCTTGTTTAAATATTGTGAAGATATATATGCCGTTGAGCATGATATCGTTATTGATCCCTGAATTTTCTCAAATATGCCAGAACGTTTGAAAATTATACATCCGTTCATCGTAAAATCAAATAAATCTATGCCTAATTACCTATTTATGTCTATCTGTTTACATAACTATAGTAAAGGCCAACTTTGGAAAATTTACAATGCGTCTGAACGCTGTTATTGATTTGTTTTTGCTTAGTTTGTTATGCTAATAAGTTAATAGTTTGCAATATTTCACATCCTGTCTAAAATTTGTAGTGTAATGACTTGGAGTCCACTTAAAACTGTAAATCCCGGTCCAATAACTCACTCTGGTCAAAAATGACCAAATAGAGAGAAAGAAATTAGACCTATCCATCTGTCCATCAAAATGAGATATCTTTATATCCCTTTGCCCACATGGGTATAGATTATCTGTCAACAAGTATTTGAACACACATGCAAATGAAGATTCGGATCTGTGGATGTTTCACGAAATATGTATTGAGACCCTTATACCAATTTAGAACAATGAGGATGGTAGTGGTCCTGCTCTGTGGATGTTTCTTGTGGAATGGAAGAGTCTTAATCCCAATTCATGTTAATGAGGATATCTGTGGGAATGATTTGTGGATGTTTCATGTAGAGTAGACTGGGACTCTTTATTCAAATTCATGATAACGAAAATATCTGTGGGCGTGATTTGTGGATATCTCTCGTGGTATTATATGGAATCCTTGATCCTAATTAATGATAATGAGGATATCAGGGGATGACTCTTGTGGTATAAACTAGAATTCTTGATCCTAATTAATGATAATGAGGATATCTGCGGTCCTGATTTGTGGATGTCTCTCGTGGTATGAACTGGATTCCTTGATCCTAATTAATGATAATGAGGAAATCTACGGTCCTGATCTATGGATATCTCTCGTGGTATGAACTGGATACCTTGATCCTAGTTAATGATAATAAGGATATCTGTGGATGACTTTTGTATGAACTGGAATCTTTGATCCGAATTAATGATAATGAAGATACCTGAGGTCCTGATCTATGAATACTTCTAGGGACTGGGACAATTGATCCCAATTCATGATAGACTCATTGTAGACAACGATATCAATGTGCTTCTCACGCTGTTGCAGTTTTAAAGGGTTGGATCATGTTATAAGATGATAACGCTACTTGTCCAGTTATGACATTCAGCATGGATCGATATGCTGATAATGGGGTAAACTGACTGGATTGGCTTATCCAGACTTGAATCCTATGGAACATTTCTGAGATGAGTTGGATCACCGTATTTTAAAGGGTGCTGCAACCACTTAAAATCATTGACATGTTTTCCCCTAGCCGACTGGAAGAAAATACAATGTCCATGATTAAAACACTTGTGGAAATTTTGCATAGAAGCTTAATGCTGTAATTACTTCATGTGAACGTCCTACAAACTATTAGAATGAATCAATTGTGTTTATCTCCTTTAACACAAGTGTCCAAATAATAATTTTTAGATAGGATATCTGAATTTCAGAATATCTCTTTCTATATGAATATAATTTATGTATCCAACCGATTCCCCTTAAGTTTATTTAACTTTTTTAGCTTTATTGCTTGTTTTTCTTCTTGGTTTTCTATATTTAACATGTTTTGCTTTATATTCTACACTACTGGCCATTAAAATTGCTACACCAGGAAGAAATACAGATAATGAAATGATATTTATTGGACAAATATATTATACTAGAAACAACAAGTGATTAAATTTTCAAAAAATTTGGCTGGATATATATAGATCCTGTGAAATCAGTATCCAGAACAACCACCTCTGGCAGTAATAACAGCAATTATACGCCTAGGCATTGAGTCAAACAGAGATTGGATTGCATGTACAGGTACAGATGCCCATGCAGCTTCAACACGATGCCACAGTTCATCAACCGTAGTGACTGGCGTTTGGTGACGAGCCAGTCACTCGGCAACCATTGACCAGACGTTTTCTATTGATGAAAGATCTGGAGAACGTGCTGGCCAGGGCAACAGCCGAACATGTTCCGAATCAAGGAAGGTCCGTACAATACCGGCAACATGCGGTCGGGCATTATTCTGCTGAAATGTAGGGTTTCGCAGGGCTCGAATATAGGGTAGAGCCACGGGTCGTAATACTCCAGAAATGTAACGTGCACTGTTCAAAGCACCGTCAATGCGAAAAAGAGGTGACCGAGACGTTTATCCAATGGCACCCCATACCATCACGCCAGATGATGGGCCAGTATGACGATGACGAATGCACGCTGACAGTTTGCGTTCACCACGATGCCGCTAAACACGAATGCGACCATCATGATGCTGCACACAGAACCTGGATTCATCTGAAAATATGACGTCTAGCCATTCGTGCGCCCAGGTTCGTCGTTAATCACACCATTGAGGGTGCTCTTGTCTATGACGCAGCGTCAAGGGAAGCCGCAGCCATGTTCTCTGAGCTGAGAGTCCATGCTGCTGAAAACGTCGTCGAACTGTTCGTGCAGGCACTTGTTGTCTTCCAAACGACCCCGTTTCTTGACTCACGGCTCGTGACGTGGTTGCACGATCCATTACGGCCATGCGGATAATATGCCTGTCTTCTCGGCTGCTAATGATAGGTGGCCGTTGAGATCCCGCATGGCGTTTCGTATTACCGTCCTGAACCCATCGATTCCATATTCTGCTAACAGTCATTGGATCTCGACCGACGCGAGCAGCAATACTGCGATAAGATAAATCACAATTTCGGTTCGCTACAATTCGACCTTTATCAAAGTCAGAAACGTGCTGGTACGTATTTCTCCTTCTTACACGAGGCATCACAACAACTTTTCACCAGCCAACAACGTTCAAATGCAATTTGGGTATGAGGAACCGGCTGAACAATTTCCTCATTTAAACACAATGTAAGTGTCGCTACTGGCGCCTGCTTTGTCTGAATGCGCTGAAAACTAATCATTTGCATATCACAGCACCTTCTTCCTTTCGTATAAATTTCACGTCTGTAGCATGTTGCCTTCTTGGTGTAGCAATTTTAATGGCCAGTAGTGCGGAAAAGGTAAAATGAGACGTAAGTTAATAAAATATACTATTTTTAAGGGAACATTAAAAAAAAATGTGACATTGTTTCAAAGTTTAATCGGCAACATTATAGTAAACAATTAGCGGAAGAAAATAAAAAAGTATTTCTTGCATGCGCAATCAGGTGATTAATAACATATATATATATATATATATAATAACATATAACATATATATATATATATATATATATATATATATATATATATATATATATATATATATATATATATATATATATATATATATATGTTTGAGAACTTATAAAGGGGTGAGAAATTAGAAGAAATATTTGTGAGTCTTTGCAGTTTAAACGACCCTTACGTACTTAAAAGTGGATTCAAATAGTCCTGGATGACGAAAACGAGAAGCTCATTCCACGCTGCTTTGGTTCTAGGACATTCTTCCTCCATCGTAGCAGCGGGAAATAGGTGACGAGACAATCTTTTGCAACTCATGAACAGATGTTTTTTTTTTTTTTTTGTTAGAATTCTAGAGGACGTGAGAGATAGAATATTAATTGAAAATCTTCTCGGAGATTAAAAAATAAAATGCGGGTCTCGTGTCTTATTGTCTCAATAACTGTTCTTAACATGTCGAAAATGTACCATTCGCCATTTGAATCACCATTGAACTGGAGGTGTGCATGTTGCGTACCTAATGGTTGCTCAATAACCTAATCATTACATATACAACAAGCAATCTAAAAATGCAGAGCTCTTATGACACTATCAAATGTACCTGGGGGACCAGCATTCTTCTTGAGCTTCTAGAAACTTATAAGGCCATCAGAAAGTCTCATTCAAAAAATATTCTATTAATTATTAATTCTGCGGGGGAACTACAAAAAATGGTACCTACCGGAGCTTAATCCTGACTGTGGTATAATTTCTACCATCAGCAGAATGCGGACTTAGCACATGAGGGGTATGAAAATCATGCCCGACAGATCTAAGAAGACCCAGAATGCAGACACTGCACAGGAATTCCGCTGGAACCGAAGCATCTCTTGAACTGCATCTTTGTTACCTCGACCCCCTTCAACATCAACCCCAACTGCTTTAATAACACCCTTTATACGGAAAAAGCCTGAAGATATGGAAAGAGCAGTGTTCCATGCCTTTGGTCTCATATGACTTGTCTTTTTTACCTTTTCTTTTTTTCTCTTTGTACTTGTCACAGGACAACAAAAACATTACTTATTAATTCTCTCTATCATTAAGTATATATTAACTCTTAATACAACTCTTATTTTACAAATTACATTTATAGTATATTTAATGTAAATAATATTTAATGTACCTAAATTTAGTATAATTTATTATACCAAATTTATATGGTAATATAATTATTATGAAAATTTTTCAATTTATCTTGAAAATCATTTGTAACTGTTGTAATTATTTTTCATTCTTGGCAATTTTCTGATAATCCACATACCCGAGTGAAGCAGTTATTCAAGTTGAATTCCACTTTGTGAATAAATAATGTACAAAATTATAAAAAAAATAAAAAAAAAAAATTTTCATAGAAACATTTGTGCATACAATAGAAAAGGCAAATATATATTATTTATTACTTGAGGAATAACAAAATTATATATTTCTTAAAAATTTTAAATGTACTTTTGAAATATATATACATATATATATATATATATATATATATATATATATATATATATATATATATATATATATATATATATATATATATATATATATATGTATATATATATATATATATATATATATATATATATATATATATATATATTGTCTGTAGAAAATATTTGTATGATATATGAAATGATTTCGTCATCGACAACGCTAAATAATTTACAATAACTTTCATTACAAAGCATTTGGAATGAATTTATCACTTTTCAAAAACTACTGACATTGAAATTACTCAACTGATTTCTCTTCTTCTTTTTGAAATAATTCGTCTTTCCCGTCTACATCGAAATAGAAAGAGTCTCTTGCATTTGAACTCATAATACTGACGCGCTGCTTTATCTGTCTTAATTGGCAATTGCCCGCCAAAGGTTATTGATTGAGCGAAAAACTAATGGTGCCAAAAGAGATTAAAAGAAGTTTTCCGAATACAATTAGCCGAAAAAAATATTTCATGACAGCTTTCTTGTTTTGCGAAACGCCAGTTTGATTCATTAAATTTAAATCTGTAACTAATTTGCATTTGAGACATCTGCTCGAACGGACAGCTGGGGGAGAATCGCACGTGGAAAGTACAGAGGGAATTCGGCTAGTCTCAGTTTTTTAATCAGTTACAGGAAAGAGTAACATCGCTCATTTTTATTCAATGAATTTAATTTGATATTTGAGATTATAATTTTAAATATATTTTATTTTTAACGCACATATTTTGATTAACAAAAAAGCGTCTTTGTACCAAATAACATGTCTATATTGGATTTTCTCTGTATGACTATTTTCCTTTGACGTAGCTGTCTCTGTTACATTACATTATTCCACTTGAGGAAAGAATAACCGTAAATTTTTTCTACATTTAATACGACCGACTGACGTGTTTATTCGCATCCACCTCAGTGCACCACTTCACGTGATAACAGGGAAATTGTGGCTCATGACAGTGATAGATCGCTCAGCCACTTCACGAACCATAGTATATCTCATTCTGTCTGTAACGCCTCTTCCATTCGACAAAGTTTACTGCAAAATGGTCTGCCCGCAAGATGTCCATTGCTTCGTCTACCCTTGACGCAGAACCACAGACGTTACCTCCGCTAATGGTGTGATGAAAAAAGGATATGGACGGCAGAATGGAATGATTTTGTCTATACTGACGAGTAACGCTTCCGTCTGCAACACCAAGATGGTCGCGTTTGAGTCTGGATACACCGGGGAGAGAAGATGCTGAACAGCTGCGTTAATCACCGCCACATTGGTTCTGCACTGGTTCTATTTTAAAAGATTAAATTATTATAATAAATTTACTTTATAAGAATATATCTTTCATGTACTCTTATACAGTAAATTTTTATTATAATTTAAATGCATTAATTGTTGATTTAATAATATTTTTTGAATAAAAACATTTATTTGCCAAATATTACAACTATTATTTCGAACATTTTATGAATATTCATAATTTTCGACATACCGCAATTAAATCATATGATTGAATATGTTTAATGACTTCATCGGCAGAAATAGAAAATCAAAAGACACCAAAATAGCGTAACCGAAATTGCAACGTCCCAGTGGGCTGGTCATCTAACTGAAATGTGATAAGTTCGATACTTGTTGTTGCTGTTGCACCAGCATGATTCCAAGCAACTAGCTCTGAGCTGGGCTCTACTACTTAGATAAAAGCAGATGGTTGGCATCTTCTTGATTTTGAGGTATGGAATAAGTAGAATACACCAAATGATTATCCTGCAACCTCCAGAGGTACCATTTCACTAGGAGGACACTGCAACCACGACCTATTGAATGTGCTCCAGCCGCTAGGCCACAGCGGCTTTCAGCACTAAGTGTCACATTTCCTGAGTACAAAATGACAATATTTTAAAAGCTTGTCGTTCACAACAATTTGCCCATTATACTTGATGAAGTGACTGCGTTCATTTTCAAGATTCTGTGCAGTGAAGTTTGAATGTATTTTCATGATTCAGTGTAAATGAGGTACATTAACTCTTAAGAATGGCACTTTTAAACGGAAATCACTGTTTAAATTGATTGATTGATTGTTACATTCTTTAAATTGATTACACTGTACCATCTTGCAGAAAATTGGAGTTATTGTTACTTATAATTTAAATTAATTATTAACACCGTAGTAAAAATTTTGGCATAAAACGTAATTTTGTTTTCAGTTATCCCGACGCTAATATCCTGACAAAAGTTTAATTCCGTACAAAAATCTGTGTTGGACAAACAGAATAAGGAAATTGATTTTGATAGTTACTTGAGTTCTTGTGTAAGTTTGAGAGAACTGTTAGTGAAATAGAAAAATTAATTTTTTTTTGCTTTTGAAACTCATTTCCTCTTTTTATAAAGCTGATTCAATATTACACATTCAGAACGTACTGTCTTGATATAATAAAAAGTTTCAACATTTTTATCAATTCTGACTTGTGGCATGTTGGAAAATGTGTAATCACTTTCACTGCAGAGTGATAAAATACTAATATTTTAAAAACCAAAATATATAATAAATATCATTACATGTAGGATAGTGTGTGTGCTTAAAACAAAAAAATATATAAAAAGTATCCAATATTCTAAAATTAAGTTACTTCCATACTGTCAAAAACAATAACTGAAATCAGCTGATGTGGATTTGATATAGGTTTTAAGGCTTTTATTTCAATACAAAACTTGTGTATTCAAACAATTTATGTTTAAAAAAGTGAAATATTGCATTTGTGTATATAAAATTATAACATAACGCAAATTTTAGTTTTCTTATACGATATCCTGTGACTAATATAATCTTTTTAATTTAAATACAAAATTTTTATACAAAATACCTATATTAAGGTTGAATTAATTAAATTACATTTCTATTTTTATGTATTCATTACTTTTTATTTCCTTTTCTGTATCTTTCTCAGTTATTTATCCTTTCAGCCGATTGATTGCTGAGTGGTTAGCACTCTTTACTCTTGAGCTGTGAGGTGCGGGTTCGAATCCCGGTTTGGGCTTTCTTTCTCTGCCCTTCTGTGATACTGTATGAATGTGGTCCACCCTATACACGGCTTTGTGGTGGTATTACGTGGGCAGCAAAGGGTTCGTCACTAGGAAGTACTTGCCGTTGAAAAGAAAATATTTTCCTTTCATGAATAATTTTTTACAATTATTATAAAAGTTTATAAGAACAGTTTATTCTAAATAATTAAAATTTTACTCAAAATGTGTTTTCGTTCCATAGTACACGTGAAGATAAAATTACTGTTTTTAACACTGGAATTAGTTTTTCATTAATTAATTTTGAGTCAATTTTAATGTGATTATTAAATTATATATAAACGACATTTCTATTTTTATAAAATATTTTGTATTATTTTTCTAAATCGCCTTTTTATTAATTTACTATTTCATTTTCAATTTTAAAATATATTTAATATTATTACAAAAATTATAAGATTTCACTTCATTTATTTTATTTCCTTCTGTATCTCCTTTACATTAATCTACATTTTCAATTTTATTCTATTATTACAAAAATTCATCAGAGTTTATGCGTTAATATCAAATAATTTCATTTCATTTCATGTGAGAAATTTGAAGTTAAATTTGCCATTTCTACACTGGAACTAGTTTTTCCTTAATTAGTTTACCACAATCAATTTTAATGCGATTAATTTATTAAACCACATTTCTATCTTTACGTTCCTTTTTTATTTTTTCTGTATCGACTTTTATTAACTTTTACATTTTAAGCGTTTTTATTATTTAAACGCACTTAATATTGCAAAATTTCATAAGATTTTTTACTTTTCTATTTCCTTCTGTCTCTCCTTTATATTGATTTACAGTTTTACTTATTACACATTTTTAATGTTATAACAAAAATTCATATGATAATCAGTTTGTAAGCTAACATTGTTAAATAATTTAATTTCCTTCCATATAAGGTATGTAAAGATTAAATTGCTATTTCAAACAATGGAATTAGTTTTCCATTAATTAATTTATAGCAACTAATTTCAATGTGATTTTTTAATAAGTTAAACCACATTTCCATCCTTATATTTCTTTAGATTTTTATTTTTTATATACCAACAATTCCTTAATTTACTGTTTTATCTCATAAATATTTTTAATATTATTACGAATATTCATAAGATATTCAATTTATACAATAAAATAACTAACTTTTGCATTTGATTTCATTATATTATCATAAAGAAAATAAAGTTAAATTTGCCATTTCTACGTTTGGAATCAATTTATATAATTTCATTTACAAAGAAAATCTCTAAAATACTTTAAAATCTAGTTTAATTTTAAGTAAATTTTGTGTACCAATAGAAATTTTACGAATCATATTTTTCATCATTTTTATTTACCTTTTTATAAACCTTTTTATCTGCTAGATAAAATTTTACATAAAGAATGTTTTTTCTTTTCTTATTCATTATATCCTGCTAATTATTTAAATGAAAAAAATTAATTGTAAGTTTTCAAGCAAATTCAATAAATTAATAATATTTTTTTAAAAAAAAAGAATGGTCTGGAGTTATTTTACAATGCCCGGCTGCAAGGATTTTCATCTGTCCTCACTATAAGGGTTGAAAAGAGGGTACCTTATGCAGTGGAATGCTCAGTGGGTTGCTATAGTAGAGTCGAAAGTGGAAAAATTTTAAAACAGGGAACAAGAAAAAGAAATCCTCAGACTTGGTCTGCCATCCCCAGAGGTATCAGTTCACATAGAGGGCATTGCGACCATGGCATATTTTACGCTCCTCAGTCTCCATCATCGAAAACGACAGATCTTTGATTGGGCTGGGAATCGAACTCACTATCTTCCGATAACGACAACGAGTCCTACTCAACTACCGCGATCTTATTTAGAGTAGCGTACATTAGAGCAGTCTGAAATTTTTTTAACACCATTTCAATAAAATTTCCATTATCAATGCTAAAATTAATTAACTTCTTTTCATAAACTCCAAACTCTTTGTTAACCCTAAATTCTATCAATAATACCCTCTGTTAACCCTAGATTCTATTAATAATACCTTCTGCTAACCCTAGATTCTATTAATAATACACTCTGTTAATCCTAGATTCTATTAATTAACTCTGGATTATTAACAATCCAGAATTAACTAAAATTATTTTAATTATATTATTATATATTATATCATTTCAAATTCAGTATTTTTTAATGTCGATGGATAACGTCATTATTATGATTGTTAATATTAAAACACATTAATGTCATTTAAATTATCTCTCTCTCAATTGTTAAAATAATAATTTTAATAAACCTGCGTAGTTATAATCTGTTAAGTAATGCCATTTCTCTCGTTGAATTCTGAATTATTAGTGTCACCATATAATTGGCGGCATTGTATATCAAAGAAATATTTTGTAGCAAAGAGAAACAAAACCTAATTAAACATTTCTTTGGTTATCAAAAGTTAGCTTTGATTCCTGGATATTGTAATTAGTTTTCGTAACCAACATATCTCTGTCTTAAGAAAATCCTTTGTATAATTATCACTCAATTTTACAATATTAAAATGAAGGACATTCTGCAATTTTAAAATTTACAGGTTTGTTTTTAAAATTTTCCTATAATTGTTTTAAAAAAGAATTGATTGGAATATTATTACATCCGTAAATAATCAATTTGTGGCAGATGTTAATTTTTCACATCTGTAAGCAATTTAAATTTGCAGCTACCACCTTAATATTATATTGTAATACAATTTCCTGTGTATTTCCATATAAAACTAAAACTATTTTAATAACTTATTTAAGCAAACAAATTGGTAAAATAGCGGATAAAACTTAATTTTTAGCTATTCTCCAGATTGAGATGCATTTAGGAAATCTGTGCCAAATTTGGAAGCTATTTTATAGAGTGCGAATTGCACGTGAAATGAATTTACATCCACAAAAATTGCTAAATGCTTCCCTCATCGCTTCCATTTCCCGCAGTGGAAATCATCGGGAGGGAGTGTAAATGGCAACAGTTACAGTTGTGGAACTGGAAAAAAGATTCCGGGAAGAACATTTCTTACTTCTAGTAAATAGCGCAATTGGCGATATTGGCGCTTTCGGCACCTGAGGCACGTGCACGCAGTAGTCACGAGGGTGGGGTACAAGTCTGGAATGTATCACGTACAGACTACGACATGAGCACGCTTGCAAAAATATCTCGGAAAACCAAAATAAGTAACAGTGAAAAATTGAGAACATGTCGGATGGGGTATTCGTTTGCTAAAAATGCATTGTCCCATGCTCACAACTATATAAAGTATGCAGTCAATGTTTCAGTATTAAAAATAACAAATGGAAATATTCAGAAGAGATTTTTTCATCGCAAATATAAAAAAATGAATATTATTTAAGAATGGGAACTAATTTTGATGTTATGGTTAATGTCACTTTATTTTCTGTCATTAAATCAAGTGGTATATAATTATACCCAAATATAAACTGGAGTTCTTAAATATCTTTTTTTTTAAATAATTTATGAAAGTTTATGTTATAAAATTTTTGATAACATAAAATATGAAAATACAATAGCCATTGAATAACATATAAAGATAAGGCAAATGAAAAGGAGAAGTAATGAAACCAAGGGATTCACAAAGGTGTTTAATAAAAGAATAAATCTTGGACAAATAATATCTTGGTTACTAATAAAAGTATGCTGTTGTTACTTATGACACTTGGACAAGCCAAGCTTGCTCTGCCGTTGGCAGTACCAATTTAAGTCAGTAGTGAGAGTCTTTCATTTAACAAGAACACGACGAAGATGAAAGAGTACCAAACATGCTTGGGAACTAAACACTCGGATTTTGCGTTTGGCTGATTACCTAACCAGGGCATATGCATCGCAAACCAGAAATCTCTGTCATGAGAACAGATATGAGCACTGTAGGCCTTCGCAACCATATGGGCTGTCGTACCATTGAATATTAATGTCATAGTTACATTGTTTTTCGGTGAGTGTCTCATATTACAGAGAAAAATTTTGAGGATACCTATGAAAAAATCATTCTTTTAAAAAAATGTCGATGCTGGAAAAAAGTTGGAAAATCTCAGTATTAAACCAGTTCTAAATCTTATTTATTTAATTGCAATTCTTTGTTACTTATGCATGTATGAAAATCCAGAAATAATTTCTACTCTTGTATCAATAATTTATACAATATCAGGGCAAGCATACATTATTCAATAGTAGTGTACTCAAATCATTGGCGCCAATTTCGGTTATAAATTTTTGTAGCTAAACTTGTCACCAAATTCGCGAATGTTTGGGGCTGCTTGGAATTTGGTAAGTTTCAGATGTTTTCACTCTTAGAAAGCGTTAGAATATCCTTTGTCACTATAAAGAGAAGTTCTGCAATCTCTATTCTGTTTCTTTTCTTTTCTTTCTTTCTTTCTTTTCTTTTTTGGATACATTTGGGTGTTTCATAGCTTCTAGCTGAGCAAACATGATGAAAACGACAAGAATCTTCTTCTTCACTCCTTGAATAAAGTATTTCAGTAAAACGTATTAAATTATGGTCATTTCTTGTGCATTTATAAAATTTCAAATTCATTGCATACCCATATTTATCACATCAAAATACGCAATTCTAAGAAAGTCAAGAAAATTATAAATATTAATAATTTGTGGACATGATGACAAAATAGTTACATACACACACACACACACACACACAAATATATATATATATATATATATATATATATATATATATATATATATATATATATATATGGTGATATATATATATATATATATATATATATATATATATATATATATATATATATATATATATATATATATATATATATATATATATATATATATATATATATATATATATATATATATATATATATATATATATATATATATATATATATATATATATATATATATATAAATAATTGTATACATCAGGCCTGCATTAGCTTAAGAGAATTTAAAATAAATGAATATGCAAGAAACAATTTTGTAAAGCATATGTTAGTTCAAAAGTACAAATAATTTTATTTACGCAAAAGTGTTTAAGGATTATTGATAAAAAAAAGATTTTTGTGGTTTTGTCAATTTTTAAAAATAAAGTATTCTTTTTAAAACTCAATGGATTATAATTACTTTTAAGAAATATATTAATACATTGTTAATTTATTTTAATTAAATTATGAAAATATATTTTAATATTGTTACTTTAGAATACATATTCATTTTATTGAAATATTTTTAATTTTAAAAAAGCGCGCACGCACTACACACGTATACAGATTCTTTTACGAAAATTGATTTATTTGTTTTTGAAGCCTGTCCATTTTCAATGTAAAATTTTGTAAAAGGAAATGAATCATTAAAATACTAATTTAATTGAATTTTCTCTTTTAGAATAAGATTTTGATTTAGGTAGAAATTTTTTTAAAGAGTAGTTACTTTTCGAAAACTTTGCATTTCCTTAAGTATAGATAGCTTTATAAATGTAAAGATGCCATTTAAATTTTATATAAATTTAAAAACAATAAATTCATTTTTAATATAATAATAACTTTTTATTTTTTTGGAAGGTAACATAATGTAATTTTATTATCAAACAGTTCAAACCCTTTTTTCAAAAACTAAGTTATAATATAAAAATATTAATAATACTTAAAATACTAGACATGTTTAGTTAGTTAAAACTATTTGACATGATTAGTTAGGATATCGTCGCACGATTTTGGTGCACTTTACCATAAAAAAAACTAAGGGATGAAAGACTAAACTGAAAGTCTTTAGCGTAAATTTAAAATTTTAAAATAAAATATTATAAAATATTTTATTTTAAAATATTTAAAATTATTTATATATTTTTATTATAAAGTAAATATATATAAAATTTTATATATATTTATTTTAATATATATAAAATTTTAAAACAAAATATTTAAAATTTTATATTTAAATAAAATTTTAAATATTTTGTTAATGAGAAACACACAAATAGACATCGCATTTTAATCTATATTGTTCACCGCAAATATGCTTACAGTTGTCTGGACTGCAAATAAATATAAAGCAATTATTATTAAATGCTTAACATGAAAGCAAATTTCTTACACGAATAATTATTTCTATGCTTATTTCATTATAAAGTCACGTGCATAATATTCTGTTTTATACCATGAATTTTGCACGAGGTACTTTCCATTGAGTGCATTGCTGGACATTATTTCGTATTTATGGCAAGCAGCGTACTTTTTATAGCATAATATTTTAAAACTGGTGAGAAAGAGTTGTTAACCTTGACACGTTTAGTTTTTTAATCAGGCTTTTGCAGATTCCTACATTATAAAAATATGCAAATCAAGAGTCTCATTAACATTAAATTTGAATTTCATATAATAAAGATATAATAAATGCATGTAAAGATCTAATAATTTACTGTAATAAAGAGAAAAATATTTTTTACCATTTGCTGTATTTTGAACATGGGGTGGGCTGCTCCACTTTTCCGATTAAACCGTAATTTGGTGTAAAGAGTGACTTCCTCAGTACACACATGCCATAGGTACCCATTTATAGGGTAGGCAACCATTCACAATCCACTCATACAAGGGAAGAACAAAGCCAGGAGAGAGAAAGTACATTCATGCTCAAGAACTTGGATTTGAATTCAGGTCCTCCCTATCCACCGTCAGTCACTTGGCAGGGTTGGTGGCTTTTTATCACTTAATGTTCAGCTGTGAATAACATTGAGTATGGGACACTCCAAATTACGAGTTTCTTAAGAAAAGATACATCTATTTATAAGTTTTATATTTATACAAATTCATATCTGAAAAAACATACCGTAAAGTACCTAAAACAAATTTCATCCTGCAAACAGACCACGGTTGCTTGGCACAACATATAAATAAAATAGGCATCCTTTCATTTAGCTTATGATAATTTTGTAATTCGGACACTATGAACGCAGTATGGACAAAATTAGAGATTCTCAAAAAAGGAATAAGATAGTAAAATTTTCCTAAACTCCCTTTAAAAACTGCACATTTTGTGTTTTTATCATTGATACTTCATTTTTAAGTTTTAAATTTTTACTTCTGTTTTCCTGTTATTTTGTTCTGGTCATTACTTTAAATGCTTTTTTTTTGGTGACGATACTGCTCATATGGTGGCTACCTTACATTTTCAGAGATCGTCACCCGGGTCTGGCAAGATATCTGTTCTTCTTGGAGGAGAGCCCCCGTGAATGAATGGTATGCGGAAAATCACTCTGGTACTCTTCTGATTGGGGTTGGCAATAGGCGTGATTAGACAGCTCTCGATAGATTTCGAAGATTGGGCGCACTAGTGTACAATTTCATGTGACGAGCCACAAAGTTTATGCCCTGTGTCCAAAATCCAATTCTCCTCAAGATGATCCTGACACATTTTAACCTGTGTGTGTATCGGTTTAAATAAAAACCATCTACCTCTCTCCACTGCTTGAAAGCGTTCGGGTTCATTGACTTACTTTATTGTTGCTGTCAACAAGGAGGTATAAGCCACAACAACAACACACACTTTAAATGTTTGTTTCTTTCATTATATTTGTTCTTCTGTGATACTTGAGATGTTTTGCTCATTTGGATTTATTTTTCCAATAAAGACATGTAATACACACTCATTTGTAAACCTGGCATTTTATCAAAGTTAGGCAGAGATTGTAAATATTCTTTTTAGCATAATCTTGGATTTAGTTTCTTTTCTTTAGGCGGATTTTTTCTATTTCCAGTCAACAAGGTACTTCTCCCTCAAAATAATCCAGATTATTGAGAATATGGATAAATAGTGTGAAAATATTTACTCTCATAAAACATGTTTTTATCTTAATAATTGTTTGTAAATATAACTGAGATATTTTGTGCGAAATTTGTGTTTATATTTATCGGCTTTTGCACGTTCAGTAAAATTTTAATTCTTTTATTCTTTTCTCTTGTTAAAAAATCCCAACATTTTACACTTTTGCTTGTATTTATTATCAATCGATATTGATTTACTTATTTAAATGTTTGCAATCTTTTTTGACAAAAAAACTGCATTGCTTAGTATAAAGTAAACTTGTTTACATTCATACGTTTGCCTGGATTCATTCAAATCTGAAAATAATTAGTTATTATTTTGTTTTGAATTCTGTGTTTTATGATTTAAATCATATTTTTAGTATCAATAGGTGTTAGTTTTGGCATCATTTAGTGAACTCATTACTCATCATTCAGTAAAGGCAGAAGCCCTTTGAAGGCATTTTTATATCTACCAAATAATGTTTTCTGGGGATGCTTTTCATTGATAATAGGCCATATTCACGTGTCACAAAAAAGGAAATCTGGAAAACTCCCAAGCACCCACCCTATTAGAAGTGTATGCTGAAGCTCAACTACATCTCCCATTGTTCCATAGTGTTTGGTATAAATTCTAGATCTTACGCTCCAAACAGTGCCATCTACCGGTGTTGACCTACCATCAAGTGTGATTAAATTGATATTAATTTACTTATTTAAGAGCTTAAACATATTTTTTAGCTACAATTACGTAGCTTTTGTACATTTTTGTGCTGCTAACAAAATTACATCAAAAGCATTACAAGACAACAATACTAAATATTATTTAGATTATATTATTATTTCTGCGTTACATAACGAAACAGAAGTTCACAAATATAAAAATATTTAATAATTATATTGTGAGCAGACACACAAAATTTATAATCAGATAGTTTAGTTTAATTATTGATAGTTCTTTCATCTGTCATTAGATAATTTATTAAGGGCATAGCTTAAAGAAGGGAAATATCAAACACTGGTGACCTAGAAGCCAAAGTTACACAATTCCAATAACATAATATGTTGACTTGAACCTAGCGTGAAATAAACAGCTGTCTACATATACTTCATACGTCGAAGAAACTAAAGTGGATATCCACTATTAATTACATGAAATCTTTTTGAATGAATTTTAATCAATAATACTAATTTACATTTATAATATTTTTTATGTTATTAAAATATATTTGTGTCAAATAATTTCAGAGACACCTTGCCTATGTCATGAAGACCAGTAATTGATTCCTCTTTTTTGAAATTTCAATGCTATGGCTGCATCAGACGTTAATAGACATAACACTTTATATAATAAATTTGGCAACATTTGTTATCGTTTCTTTCTTTATATTCCAGGCTACAAACTAAAAACAGCATGAGACGTTATCCTGCTGTATGGCAGGTTTAGGAGTAGTACAAATTACTAAAATTGAATGTAAAAACTAAATTTGTGCTCTAAATAAAGCTCAATTTATGATCGGTAGACTTTGCTACATAATAAAATGCAGTAATTTATGTTATAATTTGCAGCAAATTCTTGCTTTGTATATTGTATATTGAGTTGTTATCATACCATACTCTTTTAAGTTAGTTATTTAGTTAGGTTAGCTGTATGAATTTTTAATCTTCAAAACAAAAAAGAAAGAACGGTGCATTAGTTATAGTTACATTATATAAAGCAGTTTAATGACTAATTTAACTCCAAAAATATTTTTATTTTGAATTAGAAGCAAGGGTTAAATAGATAAAAACTACAAACCTGCCCTATCACTTTTATTGTAATGTATTTTACATGAAGGATATTACAACCATGAACTAATTTACAAGCCTAAGACACTATTAATAAATACGTTCGATCTTAGGTAAGTCGGGTAAAAACCCAATACTTTCCAGTAATGAAGACCCTGTTTTTTCTTACTATTCTACTATTGCCTGTTCGTAAGTAATGGTAATATTGTTATGTTGTTATTTATGACCCACTGGAAAAACCAAACTTGTTATTCAATGGTTGTTCAATGGTTGTTGTTCGTAAGTTAGTTGTTAGTCAATGGTTGTTGTTCGTAAGTAATGGTAATATTGTTATGTTGTTATTTATGACCCACTGGAAAAACCAAACTTGTTAGTCAATGGTTAAATTGAGTAACAAGGGTGGGTCTTTCGTTTAACCAGAGCACTAGAAATGTGAAAGTACGTCCTAGCTTTATGACTTCTCCGATGGATGGCATCCCCAGAGGACCCACTCCCTCAATTTTGTTTTTAATCAGCAGGGGGGGGGGATTTTCTCCAGAGCATTTCACTCATATTTACTGCTCTAAGACCGACACAAGACTTTCGTGTCTTTGATGAGTATTTGGCGGCATTGGGAATCGAACGCAGCCCTTTTGGATGGAAGCCCGATTAAGGTAATGTTATAGCTCATAATTAAAATTTTTATTAAGCAGTGTTGAATAATTTTATGTGTTATCATTATGTTTCATAACATTAATGACTATCACACTTTATGTTACATAAATATGTTTTTGGCTTTATATTTTTCCTTGATACAATCAATCGTTAAATGTAGTTAAATAATCACAAATATTTGAATCATGTTCCAGTATGAGTTCTACATCTGAGCTGACATTCTTTTCTTCTTTAGTTTTATATCGTTTCGTATAAAAGTATGATATTTATAATATCATTAATAATAAAGATTGTGTTATTTATCCCACAGAATTCACTACAGTACTTTGAGTAATATCGTAATAACACGGCTGAAAAATCAGAAATAAAAATAGTTTCAAACCTCAAATTGTTGTTCGAAGTTAAAAAGTGAACAGACTTAATAATGCTTATAAAAATTAGGAACATCAAAGAAACTTAAAGAATTAAATAAATAATTTGAAATTACGTGACTCTTGGTTCCGTTTGTCGACTTCAGTCATTAGAGGTAGCTATATGAAAACATGCCATAATTAATTTCGCTTAATCTAATGTAATAACACACAAATTTAAAATTTAAGAATGAAAAAAAATATAATTATAGGGGAATTTAATATTTAAAAAAATTTTTCACAGTTTTTTTGTGTCAATTTTTCAACAAACAGTAAATTAGATAAAATATTTTTTTAATATTCTTTTCATATCAATAAGTACATTTAAATTAAAAATTCAAATAAACTGAAATATAAATGTAACTAATAAATATCCTTTTTATTAAAAATAATATTTTAAATTTAATTATTGAATTTAAAAATTATGGTATTATTTAATATTTTCTCTTCCATTTCATCTGCAAAAATCTTGCCAAATAGACAGTTTTGACGATTGAATATTGGTATCATAAAAAATTAATATTCAATACATTTTATTTAATAAAGCAAAAATATTTTAAATTTGCTTAAGATTTCTCATAAGAAATAAAGTGCTTAAAAATAGGATCTTAAAATGTTGCAGTTGTTGATTTTTTGTTTGGAGTCAGGAGTTGGTTCCTTTATTGCTTCTTCTAAAAAAATGGAATAGTACTAAAAATATGTCGAAACTGATGAAAAGTTTCAATTGATATAATAATAAAAGAAATTTAAGAGCTTTAGCAAGTTCAATAAATTTATTATCAAAAATTTAGTAAGTGTCTTCAAATATTATCTATTAATGTAAATTCAAATATCATAATTATATGTAAAACTATATTTTCTTATATTGATAACATGCTGGCCAAACAAATATAAAAATTAAATATGTAGAAAATTATCATTAAGTTTTATCAGTAAAATAAATTGCTAATTTTTAATGCAAAAGAGAGTTAAAAACAACCTGGTTAATTGTCGTTTAAAATTTTTATTTTGTATTTATTTTATAGAAAATTTTAATGTATTTTAACTACAATCAGCTTAGAAAAAAATATAGAGAATAAAAATTTGTATGTGATAAATATACAAAATATGTCGTAAAAGGTAAACTGAAATAGAGCAATGAACTTTTCAAATCATGTCAATTTCATGATCTTGAAATTAATTTTGGATTTCTTTTCAGACGAGAAAATTTATTCGATAAAAAGTATTCGTTGCTTAATTCAGACTATTCCGCTTGGAGCGTTTGGAATTCGGAATCGCGGTAAGCCACTGTCACCTGTTAAAGGCAAACAATTTTTAATCTGAACCTGTAAGAAAACGAATTATTCCTTCTAAAATAAATGTATTTAGAATCAAATCAAAATTGTAACAATATTAACTGTTTATTTTAAATTTCCGTTTTTCGGAGACCATTCTAGTAAACTGCTATTGCAAATTGTTCCGGAATATTGTATAAAAATTACAATAAATTCACAGAAATAATATTTTGGAAATCTCACTTCGAATATTTAAATATTAATTTTAGCAGTTTTGCAATTGCTAGTTTTACTCCACGAAAAGTTGATAATTTCATTCCTGTTTATTACATTTCGTAAAGTTTATTTATTTTAATAAATAAAACAAGAAAAACAAATAATTAAGAAAATAAATAATTATTCTTAATTGTAATTTTATCGTGAGTTATACTTAATTCTATTGATTTGCAATGAAATTACAGCAGTTGATAAAATCTTCTATACTGGAAAAGATATACACTTGCCAGAAAAAAAATCTGCGTACGAACGCACAGTAAGCATTCTAAAGAGAATAAAAGTACATTATAGTGTCACAACATTAATTCAATTTTTATATTAAGTATTTTTTAAAAAAAATTCTTTAAATATCTACAACAATTTCAGAAAGACAACACACATTGTTTCAAAGTAGTAATAATAATAATTAAAAAATATAGAAAAAAATGGTTAGAAAAAGTTTGCGACATATGAGAAAAGTCTGTAAAAATAGTTTCCATGGGTTGCCAATTAAACTTTAAGGTATGGTTGGAAAACCTTTATGTCTAAGAATCTCTTCCAATCGTTTAGACATGGTGTGAACTACCTTGGCTGTTTCCGCAAATAAAATATTTTATTTCATTCCATCATAATTACTCTTTTCAGCATATCTTTCGATGTTTTGTTATGTTGTGGAATCTTATGTTCCAAAATGTCCCGTAAATATTCATTGGGGTTTCTGGATGTGATTGTGATTGAAGTTTGGTGATTGTGGAGGACTATGCAACAGATATTTGATACTGTACAACAGCCAGAACTTTACGTTATGGGCAATGCGTTTCGGATCATGGTCTTGTTGAAATCAAAAGCCATCACCAAGTTTCAAATCTTGTGCACTCTGCTTCAAACTTTCTTTTAATACATTTAGGTATCCAAATGATCTGATGTGGAGTCTATAAAAGTTAATCGACCTTCTGCACTTGTTGTTCTGCGCTTCCAAAATATTATGCTACCTCCACCTGTTTAACAGCAGACGCAATATTTTGTTTCTCAAAAGCCGTACCTTGTTTTCTCCACACCAGTTTTCTCTTTTTGATGCCAAAGATACAAAAATTGTTTTCATCGGAGAACATTAATTTTTCTTTCTGTTAATTATCTCAAAAAATAAATAAAAAAAAAACTCAGAAATTGTAACATCAAAAGTGAGAAATAACAGGCAGACACTTTTTGTTATACGAGTTTGATGAAAAGGGTACAGTGGCCACATCATGTCGCAATGTTTGTCAAGTTATGGGAAGGACGCAATTGACGGAAGTACGTGTCGTCAACTGTTCCGTAAATTTAGGGAAGGTGCAACAAGTTGCCATGATGAAGCTAAGATTGGATAGTCAACACTCGTTGGTGAATATGATGCTGACAAAGCCACAAGGAGCAATCCAAATGCGTAAGAATTAGCGCAGACATTCAATGTACACTGGACAACAGTCTGCAGATTGATGATTTTGGGTTTTACGAGAAAGTTGAATCATTAAATTCCTTCTTACCCGACAGCTAATCAGTGTGTTGACAAAATTATCACCCGTGCTCCCTTCTTTCTAAGTTAAAATGACACACTTGGAATAAATCGTGACGAGAGATGAAAATTGGGCTTTGTACCGTAAAGTAAAGCATCGAAGAATCGTGGGTGGCACTTTTGATCCACTTGCATCTATTCTGAATGGTGAATTTCAACCCATAAAGATGTTATTGAGGTATGTGGTGGGATGTGCTTCTAAAAATTCACCTTAAAAGGCCCTTTCCTAATGTGACAGGTCTTCCTTATATATATATATATACATATATATATATATATATATATATATATATATATATATATATATATATATATATATATATAAGGGAGGGTAAATTGTGAAATAATAGTAGGAATTCAAAAAATGAAACTTAATGCTTTACCAATTCTTTGAAATTTTCTAAGCACAATTGAAGCTGCTTTACAAATTGTGTTGTTGTTGTATAATGACTGGCTGCTAGGAATTCTACTTTACTTTTCAGCACTACAAGAAGCAAAAGTGATGACAGATTATATAGTGGGTCACCCATTGGATATGCCATCGTAGCCTCAAAAGTGAGTCTTCGCATTTAGAATCAAAGATCAAGTAGAAGACCCCAAACCTAGCCTCTCCCCTCGGAAAAATCATTATACATGGAGGATATTGCAATTATGGCATATTTAATGTGCTCTAGCAGGCATTAGCGATGGCGAAGGAATTTTGATTGGGTCTAGATTCAAATACACTACCTTCCGATAACGAGAAAGAAATGCTCGAACCAACCAGACCACCGCAGCCTTTTATAAATTGTTTCCTACTAGAAATTCATAAAATTAAAATGTTTCGAACTATATAACGCAGCTTTAAATAATATCGTTAATGAATTAAACACTTAAGATTCTAATTTTGATTAAGTCCTTGCAGAGTATGTAATTTAAAGGTATTTTGAAAATTGAATTGCAAACAATTATATATAAAATAATTCTCTGCTCAACAAATGCTACAAAAATGGCTCAAAAATTTCCTTAATCCTTTATTAAAATATACACTATAATTATCATTATAAAATTTACAAATTTACTCCATAATATAAGTACTCATCTACACAAATGTGTGTGATGTGTTTTATATTTTCATGTTTATTGTATTGCTTAATTTGAGATTTTTAAATTTTTTTTAACTCGTGTTAAAATTCAAGCCCTTCTTTTTCATAATTTATTCTCCTTACTTCCATTTTCAACATTTTTTTTCCTAATCGGTTGCCTTTTATTTCCTTTGATATTTGAGTTTTTTTTTCCAATGGTAGGCACTTGATTGACGAACCCTATGCCACAACAAGACCAGAAACTGTTAGTCAATTTTCGTTACCCAGTGGTCACCTGTGAATGAAGTCATAAAAGCCAGAAGCGTTGCCCGCGCCATATCACCACAAACCCGTTTATAGGGTGGGCCACATTCCCACAACATCACAGAAGAAAGGGCAGAGAAACAGAGATATCAGAGAAAGAAATTAACCTCCATGTCCGAACCGGGATTCGATCTCGGAACCCACAGATCAGGAGTCAGGAACGCTAACTCATCAGCCATTAGTCGGCTTAATATTTGAAATAAATTTTATAAAAGAAATTTTCTGAACTCATCTACAGGAAAAACGAATATTTGAACTTCTTTTGTATTTTTTAATAACACAAAATGTTAAAGCTTATTGAAAGTGTGTTGCAACTGTACCTTACTTGAAATAAATAATTGAAAAACTAATTTTTAACTTTGGCAGTGTCTATTAATATTATTTATTTTATTTTCTAAATCCCAAACATTAGAGCTTAAGCCATTAGTTCATGGGATATTCATTACTTTTTAACAATGTCCCCATCCTGATAATGTCCGGTACCATTATTAAAATGTTCAAAAATCATTGGTTGATTAGAGTCACGGAAAATACAGATCCCCCTCTTTAATTTTATAGCGATGGTCCTGTAAGCAATCTTCAAAATAGATGATATACAGACACACACACACACACATATATATATATATATATATATATATATATATATATATAAACATATACACACGCCTACACATATCTTCTTCTCTTTCCTTTCTAATGTATATGTATTCCAATTTTCATTTGATTTTATTTATTAAAATGTTGGGTATATATTCCTTTTTTATTTTGCTTTTTCTGTTAAATTTTAAATTATACATTTGGTGACTTTGATTCTAAATTTTCTGACTGAATCTAATACTTCTCATTGACTATTTACAAAATATTAAATTTGGCGGCATGTAAATGTAACCCGTTGAAATGATACAATATTGCGTTTCGTGCAATTATTTGTTCATATTCATATATTTTTATTTTGGTGACAAAATTATCTGAGACAACAGTGAATAGTGAATTCGAGTTGGGAATCCTAGAATAGTTTTATTCAAATATTCCAGAAAAGAAACTTCAGTTAGTTATGTAACTTTCATCAGGACAGTGCAACATGCTACACATTACATAATAATTGTCTCATGTGCACAAGGTGTTATATTTATATATATATACGCACACATACATAGCTTTTGTGTAGCGGTCGTCTTTTTAATCACATCTTAGCACCTATTTTGACGTCAAAAAAATTACTAAAGAATAAAGCAGTAGTCGATTGTAAACATTTACCACGATTTTATATACTGAGAAATATATTGAAATATATTTAGTTAAAAGCATTATTTTTTAATTCATCTAACAAAAAAAGTTGCATTAATGCTTACTATTTGTAATTATCAGCAAAATCCAATTAACTTATTAAACCAAAACCAAAAAAAAGAGAGGCTTGTTACATTTAAGAACACATTATTTAATCAGTCGTTATATAGCTCGAAGTCAACTATGCATTTTAGTCTAATTTGATTAAATTAAATAATATATTTTATTACCCATTATATATATTGATAACGAAGGAAATATTTTAAGAGGATTCTTCTTTGTGTGTTCCTTTGTAAGTTTTCTAACTCTGTACACGGTAAAATCTTGAAATAATAATTTAGTATTATGATATTTTTTGAAAATTTTATCCCGTACGCTATCATTTTTTGCTTCGTTGCTTTATCAGAAGAAATGCTGTTGCCATTTCACCCTTATTAATTAAAAAAAATTAAAATATCCAGCTTAACGTTTTTAATTATTATCGTTTTACGTGTATCGATATTAATTTGAGCTAATTTTGGTTAAACCATTGTTAAGAGATATTATTTTTTTAAAGTGTTTCTTTTACATAAAATGCTATAGATTTATATTGCGCTGTTAAATGTTGCCGTCAACCTAGATAAAAATTTTCGCTTTGGAAATTAAAAAGTTGATAACTGAAGGCAAATTGTAAATTGACATTATGCAAAATTTGTTATATATTAACAATATAAATTGTTGTGTAATGCAAATTGAAATATCGTTACAAGAAGTAATTAGGGGCCTTAAAATAAAATAGATAAATATTCCCCCCCTTACCTTTGGAGAAATTAAACTAGCAAATTTTTCCACAAAAAGTTTCGCCATTTTGTTATGATTTTCAAAGAAAACCGTAATAAAAAGGGAAACAATTTTGAAAACATCCGATTCCTACTTATACATACTTATAAATAAAAAATTTCACTTATATATATAGAATGTGTCTGCCAAACTAGTTTTCATTAACAATAAGTAATAATATTGAATTAAAAAATGCAAGTCTAGTATTTAACAGTAATTAAGATTAATCTTGATATATTTTCCACTCGTTATGCAAGATTTTGTTTGAGTCTTATTAAATTAATGTAATCAAATGCTTTTCCATCCTTTATACAATCATTCTTTTATTTCCTTCTATTAAATAACTTGGTTTCAAATGTTGAATTATATAAAAAAAAAAATAGTAGAAAAATTATTGAAAAACTATTATTGAAAAATAATGATATTTTGTGAGAGCTGAGAATATTATTAAAAAATTAATAAGACATCGATATATAAAACAAAAAAGATTTTGGTAAGCAAATTTTATTTTATTTGTTAAGTTAGTAACTGAATGGTTAACAGTCTTGTCATTTATTCAACAGTTCATGGGTTCGCTTCCCACCTTGCTCTTATATATTAGTAAAGGTTTGAATCGACTTTAACCTGGATGAGCTGTTAACCAGATGGTTAGCGTACTTGCCTTTGGTTCAACAGTTTATGAGTTTGGAACGTCCTTTGGGCTTGGCTGCTTGTAATAACTCAGAATACCTTTTAACCATATGTCTGGGTCTAATTAGCCCACGACAGCAAAAAATGTGACACATAAACTAAGCAACTTTAAGCTGTTGTTTTTAATGTAATCAATCCTTTCGCACAAAAATGTTCGTCTAGTGACAAATCTTTTATGTATTCATTATTTATAGAATTACAGGCACTATACTGATTTATTTCAAAATTCATTAAGCAAATATTGTTTACTTAATGAACGTCTCTTATATTGAATGACATATCTAGTTAAACTAAGTTATTTTCCTTAAAAGGAAGATGCGTGGTTGTGTTTTAACTATTAAAATAAAAGCCAAGGAAAATTTCCTGTAAAACTTTTTTCAAATGGTCATGAGCTATTTATATCTTTGAGACAGGAGTTCCAATGTGCGTTCTTGTCTTCAATTTATTTTAGGGATTACATTCCACCCCCTAATGTTCCCCTTACTGTCCATACGCGGGAAAAGCGCGTGGGTGAGACTCTGTCAGAGCGGTCACTAGATGGCGGGACACACCTACCTGTGACGCAGCGACCAATAGAAAGAGAGCATTTCGCCCACTTTTCGATCCTTTTCGCACCTGAGCCCTACCGCGCAGCAACCGAAAACGGGAGCGCTCCCAAAAGTTTTCAGTTTCGCGGGAAAAGCAGCTCCGGTTTTCTCTTTTTGCCACTTGTTGTTAGCGCTAAGTTTTCTCCGAAAATTGCTTCGCCGAAAGTTTGGCATTCATTCTTTTCTTTTGTTATAATTTATTTTTATTTTTCACTGAAATTTCCCGTTTTCTAATCGTCCCAAAAATTCGAAAGTGAAAGTATTTGTGTCATGGAATCACGAAGAACGAACGTTCTGATCTCCTGTTCAATCAGCGTGGTTTTCCTCTTTCTCCTCAACTGGAAAATATCTGGTGAGCATAATGCATTAATTTTTGAGTTTGATGTATTTATACGTAACTATTCAATTTTAATCAATTAATATAAGTTTTTTTGAAGTTGATGCATAACTACTTTTCCAAGTTTAAAACGATATTCCAAGTTTAATTCCTATGCAATTTTTTTAAAATTCAATATATGTTTTAATAGTATTCATGTAAAAATTTTCAACTTTAATTCATTAATATATATTTTTCTAAGTTTAAAGAATAAGTATATTAATTTTTGAGTTTAATACCTGCATTAATGTGAGATTTTCCGAATATAATATCTATATTAAAATGTGTTTTTCGAGAGTTTAATGTATAATGGTAAAACCTTCATTGATTTTGCAATTTTAATATAAAAGAAAATTTATAAAAAAATTTTTAATACATAATTTGTCAAATTCAATCCCTTAATTATAAGAGTTTCCACGAATAAATATAGCAATGTATGATTTTCCAAATCTAATAGCATCAGAATAAATTATATTATCTGAATTGCATGCACGTGCTAATGAAATTAAAGTATGATTTTTAGAATTAGTCATAATAGCTAGTCATACATTCATTTATGGTAAAGAATTTATTTGTATTCTGATGTTTTAAATTTATACATAAATTTTAATGCAATAGATGTTTTTTTTATTAATGTATAATTGGCTAATTGCTTTTTCATTAACATACGATTTATCAAGTTTGATGCGTTAAAATATGGTTTTCTAAATTTCATATATATATGCATTGTTTTTGTGTTTAAAACGTATGTTAATGTATAATTTTAATATTTTAATGAATTAATATTTGACTTTTTGTGTGAGTTTAATGCAATGATATTTTTTTAAATAATATAAAATATATTATATTTTAAGTTGGCTAAAAATGTTTTTCTAAATTGAATACATAGATACATGAATTTAAGAGTTTAATATATTAGTATATGATTTTATAAATTTATATAATACACTAATACTTTTAATATATTATACATCATAATATCATTAATATATATAATTTTCCGAATTCAATAAATAAATGCATCATTTTTAAACACCTTCTATGTACGCTTTTCACGCATTGCATATTAATTTTCCATTTTTTTAATGATTCCATGTGCTATATCTTACAAAACAATTGATTGATATCATTGTGTGCGAATATTTAATAAAAAATATTCAAAGTCCACTTGATATTAAAAGAAATAAAATAATAAAATTTTACAATATCGGAAAGTAATGTTAAAATTATTAAAATTTAAAAGACGAAAAGTATTTAAAATAGTTTTGAATGCATAAAATAATGTTTAATATGCTTAGATAAAGAAAAAATAAATATTATTTATTTTAAATTTCCAGTGAAACATAACAAATGAATTCATTCATTCATCTATAAAAGTTGATAATAAGCACAGAACTAATATTTTTCAGACAATATAAAACTGGAAACAATAACTAAATATATATACTTAAAATTATCTCAATAATCGTTCCCAATTATTAAGAAATCATTTTTTCTAAACATTTAACTGTAGTTACAAATATTAAAATTAGTTTTTTTATATTTTTTTACAGATTGTAATTACAGTAAAACATTTGATTTCAATGTTAATTCATTCTTGATAATTTCTAGAAATTTGCAAATTTATTATTATGCTTTTACATTATAATAAATTTACAATTTTTAGGAAATTATCAATCTTGATAAATTTTAAATTTAAAAAAAATTAATGCATTAATCGAATAATGTATATAAAGACAATTTGGTTTATCGCTATTATTTAGAATGATAATAGTAATTATTGCATTAAAATATTATACCAAATTTATTTTTAAATGCTTACTCCAATTTTTCTAGTAATTAATTATACTATATGTGATAAAAATCTTTTTCAGTAAAAATTAAGAAAGCTAAATTTTTACTTCTTATTTATTTTTATTATTTTATTTTCTATTTATTAAATTCTTTAATTAAAAAAATTAGATTAAAGAAGTTAATACATAAAAACTAAGTATACAAAACAAAGTAGTTAAGTGAAATTTTAAATTTAAATGTGAATAAAATACGCTAGTAAATTAATTTATATTGTTTTATCATGAAAGTCCAAAAGCTTAAGAAAAATGAATATTTCAAAAACAGTAACATATAGATTATATATAATGGATGCATAATTTTTCTTACAGTATAATTATATTGTAAAAATTATATTTGACTAGGAGTTTTCTAATGAACAAGTGTAATTCATTTGAAATTGTATTTAAATTGTATAAGTAATAATATATGAATATCAACTGATAAAGAATCCACTATGCTGAGATTTTAATTTTTGCAACCATAAGTCACACAAGTATTAGAGAAAAATCTAAGTACACTTTCTAAAACACTAATTATTACGCCAAATTATTATGCTTAAAATAGTATGAAATTCGAATTGAAATACATTAAATATTGTTGAATTATAGTAAACTGTTTAAGATAGATAAATACGATACAAATAAGAATTTATAAGTTCATAATTTTTAAAAATTGTATTCATTTAAAATTATATTCATTAATCATTTATTTAACCCTATTAACAAGATTATGAAAGAACATTTATTTAAATTAATTACTATAGAAATTATTACATTAATTTTTAAAATATTCTTATTTATGATAAAATGAAATGAAATGGAAGAGAAATTATTAAAACTTTATTAACAAAATGACAGCTTTGAATTAAATAAAAAATTTAATTATTAATTTATTCTGAATTTATTTCTTAAATGGTGTTGCATTTTTTTTCATTTATTGAAATTAATTTTGCAAAGTGAGCACAAATTTGATATTATATATATATATATATATATATATATATATATATATATATATATATATATATATATATATATATATATATATATATATATATATATATATATATATATGAATAATACGGTGTTTAAGAAATGTAATATAAAATTCTTTGCTCATTTTTCCGATTCTTTAAAGGTGTATACAATGAAAATGTATTTTAAAGTCATAATTCCATTTTGATAATTTCAATTAAATAATATCAAGAGATTGACTTTTTAATTTATATTTAAGAAACTGTAACAAATCAAAATATTTATCAATATATAAACTTAATATCTTCTTGAATAATTATTTGAGCTTCGAAATTATATTCTTGAAATTGAGTATTTCCTATAAAATGAATTTTAGAAAAGGTATTTGCATAAGAGTTTGCTTTTTATAAAAACACAGAAATGAAATGTATAGTTTATTAAATAGGTTCACAAGTTTTTAATGAAGCATAAAAAATAATAACAAGTAAAGTTTAGTTATCACTGTATTTAAAATATAGGTTTTGTAGTGTAGTGCTCAGGTAAAGACAGTATTATTTAGCTCAGAAAAATAGAGTCATTAAATATTGTTAAATTTTATAATCATTTTAAAATTAAGAAATACTTTTACTAAACTTATTATTCTATTAAATATGCATATTTTGATATATTTAAATTTACAGTAAATTTATAAAACTTTAATTTGTGTGATGCATAATTTCAGAGTACATTGAACCACGGCAAATATGACAGATAATTCTCAGCATAGTATAAATATGTAAAATAATAAAAATATTATTATTTTATTCGAAATGTTTTTAATGAGTTATATTTTAATAAAGTTTTGCATGATTTTTTATTAAAGTAGAGCATTAAATTCAAGAAATCAACTAAAAAATATGTAAAGGGTAGGTCATATGTGAATTGTATATATATATATATATTTATATATATATATATATATATATATATATATATATATATATATATATATATATATATATATGAATTATACATATTTATATTTATGTTTCTTAAAATAAGCTGACATATTTGAAACGTTTTCATGTCACGATCCTCGACACCACTTTAAATTTTATATCTATATAAACTATTTTAAAATTCATCCTCCTATCGAACATGCATCATTCCATGCATTTGCGTATGTCAGTTTCGGGAAGGATAATTGGTAAGTTTATTGTTAAACACCACTTATATATATTTTGACTAAGTACACGGTAATAGGGATATAAATTTGAAATTTTATATACTTCATACTGAAAATACGACTATAAAAGTATGTTTCAAACTTTAAAAATTTTAAATATTATCTGAAAATAATATTTTTATAGAATACATTAAAATTAACAAATTATGAAAAGTATTTCATATGAAATGAATATAATGTACTTCCATTGTTTTATGAAATTCAACGCAATGTTTTAAACCTTCTTTTTAATACTGAAAGCACTAGTTTTTACATGATTGAAAATTACCGGGAATGAATGTTAGTTAATCAATTAGAAAAATAATTTTACTCTCTAAAATCATGAAATAATATACGCATAAATATCAATTTGTAATGCGCTCACTGATACTTGTGAAGTCGGAAAGCTGGTTACAATAATGCATATTATTTCAATCAGTTCTGTTTTGAATGCAAAAATCATTATGGGTAAGAATTTACTTTATTGTAAAAATACCACACACACACACACACACACACACACACATATATATATACAATAGAAATGACTTATGTAGAGAAATTGATTGAATGAAATTCTTTGGAAATTGGAAATTGAATTGATTGATTGGAAAATATTGTAATCAGCACTAATATAATTCATGCTTTCAAAATATGCAGTATCAAAATTATGAATTGATTAAATTTTTATTATTAGTGTTCGCTTTTAAATAGTGTTTATATTATAAGTCCCCTTTGGCCAGAGTGCTAGACTAGGTAATTAATGTTAAAAACCCCCAAAAAATCTTGCACAATCAAAAGATCGTCATTTAAATCTTGCTGAAATAGCCCCAAGGATGAAGATGTGTTTTGGCGTAGCTTGTTCAGCTCCTAGGTTGTAGATGTGTTCTGGTGTAGCCCCAAGGATGTAGATAAGTTCTGGCGTAGCTTGTTCAGCTCCTAGGATGTAGATGTGTTCTGGCGTAGCCCCAGGGATGTAGATGTGTTCTGGCGTAGCCCCAAGGATGTAGATGTGTTCTGGCGTAGCCCCAAGGATGTAGATAGTTCAGTTCATAGCTTGTTCAGCAGAATAGTTTGTACAGGACTAGAAACTTTTGATGTCCTCAGAAAACTTTAATGATCCGAAGTGACCACTTCGAAAGCGGGCGAAAACAGTTTGTTCCTGTCTTTTAAGGCCGTGAGCCAAAAGCTTCCAGTACGAGAACACCGATTTCAAGAGTAAGACCACATGAAGGGACAACCCATGTGGTCTTAATCTTGCTTTTTACTCTTGAAAAGATTTCCAAAAAGGTGAGAGGTGCCAATGGCTCAGGGGATCAAGAGCTCTCACCTTGGCCAAGGTGTCTGCACTTTCATTTCCCTCTAGATCGACATGAGAAGGCGAATGTCATTGAAGATGAATATCATGGGACGTGGATAGCCGTTTAATTTATTGAGTATCGACACTCCAGTACTGTTTCTCACACTCTTCAAGTGCTGAATCATACTTTTGCTATCAGACAAAATCCATATTTCTCTTCCAGTTGGTAGGGACATAATTTAAACAGTAAACGTTTGAAACAAAAGATTACGTGATTTATAAATGCCAATAATAAAGTTACAAATTAGTTGAAAAAGATGCAAACAATAGTTTTTTTGTCACATTATTCTATTATTTTTTATGAAGTTACCAATCTGTTAAATCAATTTTTGTCAATGGGAGGATACGATACCCTGTTTGATTAGGCTGTTTTTGCTATCGGAAGACAGTGAGTTCAAATCCAGATACAACATAAGATCTGTCTTGTTTTCTCTGAAGGCTCTGGTACTTTAAATATATCGCAGTCCCATATACGAAAATGTCCAAATGCAGCAATGTCCGATGTGCAAAATAATACATCTGGAATTGGCAGGCCAAGTCTGGGGGTCCTTTGCTTCTAATTTACGGAAACTTACTTTCAAGGTTACGATGGCATATCCACTGTTAAAGTGCTATCATTTCTGTCCCTTGTTTTCAAAGAAGGAAATCCTAGTAGCCTGGCATTGCATAACAACAACTTATTTTAACAGTTTCTCTTAAGCAATTAACATAACAGTTAAGAGAATTTTTAATTCATCAAAAGATATTTCAGCCAAAATTATAGATATCTGTATTTAATTCTGATTCACATGATGTAAAAATGCAACATCTAATATTCTAAATCTATCTATATGATAGGCTTGGCCTGTCCAAGGGTCATAAATAACAACAGGAAACGAATTTTTAATAATATTACTCGTAATCGAATATTTAGCAACAATATGTTCAAACATATGTCTAAATAATGAAATGCTTAATGAATAATTTCAAAAATATTATAATAATCATGTGAGTCAGTAAATATAATCTAGATTATTACAGAAACTACTCTGAGGAAATAAAATAGACAAATAAAAACTTAGAGATGAAGCATCTTAATAAATGATGATATGCGTAATGGAGCAAAAATGAATGTGAGACAATTATAATTTCAAGTATATATTATTATGAAAATATTGAAATAAGTACTTCCGCTATCAACGATATTCAAAAATGAGGAACTTTAAAGAAGAATGTCTTGATTAATTAAGACAGTAAAATTATTACAGTATAAAGATACATCGACACATTACTTGAGGGTATCCAGCTTTAGTTAGTTGGTTGAGGTTCTGTACTCATTTTTGCACATGAGGGTTAATTGGATCGGAAGCTACAACAATAAGATAGACTCCGAATAACTACAAACACCCATGCCCAAGAGGGGAATTGAACTCAAGAGCTAATGAGCCGAAGAACAGAATGCCAACCATTTATTTACCGCCACAAATGCTTAACTTCATTGTGAAAATTGCGAGTTTCAGAAAAATAAAATACAAATTTATTCACACAAATTTAACGATGCTTATTATTTACTTTTATAACTGTTTTTTATTTATTATATGTACAGAAATTGTGTTGCTGTATATTTGTTCAAAACATCTGTGTTTGAAATGCGAAATACTGTCTTAAGAATAGATCAGCTTAAAAAATATCTGTAAAAAGTGTTGAACATTTGAGAAAACTTCCTGCAGTTATTAAGTGGTAATATATTAAAAACGGGATTCCTTTCACATTATTTTTAAGCATTTCTTAGCCGTAACATATTGGGAAAAGCGTAAACACGTACGAAGAAATGTCTATAAACAATACTCTTCTAAAATCCAAAGTATTGTAAATATCGTTTTATTTTTTAAATTGTGAGAATATAGAAAGAAGAAAGTTCCGATTCTCAATAAAGGATTTTCTGTATTCATAGTGCTTTCGAACGGATGACAATTTTAAAAGTTTGAAAGTAGTCACACACCATCATTCTTGAAGCTAGAAGTGTTCCGGGATGGAATTTCATATAATTTATTTAATTAAATATGGGGAATGAGCAAATTTACAGAGGGAGATGGTATCAGCTTTAATTGCGATTTAAATCAAATAGAAACATTACCATCAAAGCTTCGAAATGAATCTTTGTTTTTATTTTAATTTAGCCAGAAATCAACGCCATTATATGTTTCATTTTATTCCGTGAAAAACGTCTTACAAAAATTTGGCAAACAAACAGAAGATGGATTTAATTTATAAATATTATTGCAGAAGTTTTTTTTATCAAATTGCTAAAATTATAAAGATAAGCATATATAGCGCATAACTTGTGAGAGAGTAAACATAATAAATAAAATGTATGTTTGAAACAAATTTCAAGTTTTTTAAACTTCGGCTTATATCATAGCAGGGATTTATATCTCGCCTTGGGTTTGGATGCTTCTAGTGGTTTGGAATTCATTTTAAAACGAGGTCTTGGTTTAATTAGATCCTGTGTGCGAAAAATAACCGCCAAGTGACAAGCAAACGGAAACAAATCAAACCAAGTACATTAATTGTTTCTTGACCTTTTTGCGTGGAGGTAGTCAGGCTATATTTTTGTTAGACTTTGGAACCGTGGCCTTTTCTATAGAGCAGGATAATCAATCCTACTCCTAACTTGGATAATTTATATATTTTGTACACATTTCGGAACAGTAGTCTTTTTTATAGAATAGGGTAGTCTACCCTACTCCCAACTTGGAGGGCCAGGTCCTGTTTAGCTGTTTGTCACGTCACGCAAGAACAGCATTGGGACTATGCTTTCCCTCCTACTCAACACACGGTGGAATTAATGACAGCGGAATTTTCCTAAAAAGATACAACCTTGAATTTAGCAAATTCTTTAGAGATGACGACGTTTCAAAATTTATTAAACAGACCTCAATGAGCTGGGCTGGTCATCTGATGAGAATGGGGAATGTGATAGAGAGCTGATTTGAAGGTTTTCAATGCAGTTTCTTGTAGGCAACGACCAAGGGGTGGACCGTAAAAGCGATAGGTTGACTGTTTGGATTCCAATATTTTAATGTTATTAAAATCAAAACTTGGGCAACCATGATTGAAAAAAGAACAGGCTGGTCAGATCTCTTAAATAAAGCCAAGGCCCTCAACGGGCAGTCGAGCCAATTATGGTGATGCTAAGCTGAACATACACACCAAGTACTTTTTCTGATATGAATCAAACATTCTATGGAGATATTTGCATGGATGCTGGAAAAAGAATTTAGTTTTGCTGAGTTTGGATCAAGAATTTGGGAGAGTTATTGGCAACACTTTTATTAAAGAAGCGTTTCTTATGAACTCTTGAATATAACGATTAAGTCTTAAATAATTGCAAAGCTCCATGAGCTACAATTCAATTATTATAATAAATTATTCAATTATTGCACCAACTTTCATTGTTATAAAATCCAGTTTCGAATTCCACATGATTTTAGTAAAATCGGATGTGGTGGTGTGGTTGATTAGGGCACTCGTTCTTGTTATAGGAAGGTAGTGATTTCGAATCGCGACTTAATCGGAAATCATTTGAGACAACGTTTTTCATGTGAAATGATTCCTTTGGGGGTATTCTGCTTGGTCCCTACTTCTGAATTATGAAGACTTAACCCCCCTCAGGGCCATGATGGAACACCCGTTGGGAGGCCCACTATAAAAGGAGCCTCCGTTTGTTGTGCTAAAATAGTGAAATACTGTGCAGGGCGTTATAAAATATTTATAGTAAAAAACATTAGAGATAGTTTTGTAATCTTTGCTTACATTTCAGATGAATCATTTCAGTTGCACACACACAATGCATTTAAAATTATTAAAAAATATTTTTGAGATAAAAATTATTATTAAATGTAATTTTTATCAATATACTTGGCGATACCCTCACAAAAAAATAAATGGTTGTATATGAAGAATCCATATTAAAAAACTTAAAGTTAAATCTAAAAAGATGAGTTTTTGTATTTGTGTATAAAGTACCACTTTTGGTGTTTTTATTATCAAAAATCTAATTATTCTGTGCACCTCAAGTAATCAGCAAAGTATTTTAATAGGATGCCTTTAATATTATACTCAATAACACATTCAAACTTAATTTTTAATAATTATATATTACTCAATTAATTAAAATATCCCCTTCAATTTTTTGATAGATTTAACTTATTCTAATTTAGAAGTTTAATCATGAATATATGTTTTATTTAATTTTAATAAAATTTTCATTTATTACAATAAAATTCCAATAATACAGAAAAGAATTATATAAAACTCATCAAAAAATATTTGAGCCTTTATCGTTCATTTTAAATAAGCACTGTTGATCTTTCAAAGGAAAGCATGCAGATTATTAAATGATGTTCTAGTACTTAAATGAAAATGTAATAGCTTTCATGTAAAACCCAATTAAAACAATTAATTTTGTACCAATTAAATGCTTGAAAATTGGCATTTTTCTTTCAAAAAAAAAACATATATATACATCTTTTGTTACTTATTATATATGTATAAAATAAATTTTAAAGATGTCTAAGTGACATTTTAATTTCATTGTAGCGCTTAAGACATAAATATTTACGCAAGAAAAGAAAAGGCTGATATCAGTTTTAATTATTCAAGTTGAGAAGTGAAAACAATTACAGTTTAGACTAAAAATTACTGCTACGAACAGACATATGGATAATTTCAGTCAATCCTTAATAATTAATTAAGGAGAAATTCATTGGAGAATACGTTCTTATAAATGTGAAAAGAAATATTTTTTTAATCTTAATAGAATTTTAAAAATAATATGATACAGCACAAGATGCATTAAATATTTTCTAGCTAACAAAGTGATAATTATATCACTAAGTATTACAAGAAAATTCTTGCTAACGAAAACGCATCTTAAAAAATTTGCGATAAAGTCTAAATGTCAAATCTCATATTTACACAATAGGATAAAATGTATAAAATGTTATCAAGATGCTGTTCGTTCTTATGAAGGTACACAAATATCGTAAGGCAAAACGCAAAATCTTTAATATTAGAACGAGACAGTAAATTAACACAGAGAATTTTACTCATTACAACAATATTTTAATAAATATCAATTGTGATTATGTGTTGATATTTTTATGATAATGCAATTATTATTTCTGGTTATTCCTTTTAACATTTTGTAATGTTTCATGAAAATTAAAAAAATTATTTTTTGTAAATGTTTTAATTGAATTCGTTGATAAATAGAAAAATCTCCATCTCTGAAATAAATTATACGATTATTGATTAAATTGTTAAGCATGTTTCTTTTAATTAAAAAAATCTGTAATTTAATGAAATAATATATATTTTCTTAAATAAAATGCGTGCGTTATTGCCTCAAATAAAATGTGAAAAAATCATTATTATTATTTTTTAAATTATATTTTGCTCTCTTTTTGTGAAATTGAATCAAAACTAAAATAAAACGTATAATCTCATAAAACTCGATACCCTAGATAGATATCATAGATACTTAATAAATAGATATAATAGAATATGTATCTATATCTGTGTTTGTTGGTATATTTATATACATATATATATATATATGTGTGTGTGTGTATGGTCGTTAAATCTATGGAATCCTGTTTTCGGTGCTATCTGAGCAGTTACTATGGGTGTAATGGCTTAAAGAAAATTTCTCCTCCTCCATACTAAAGTCAAAATTTATAGATTTTTATAGATTATAGTCAAAATTTATAGTCAACATCAAGTAGATCTTAAGTGGCGCCATCTATCAAAGGAGTTTAAAGCAAAGTGGTACTTTTACATTCGTAATGCTGTGGTTAAGCGAAAGACACACCCTACTGACTTAAAAATGCACAGCGAGCTTGGCTTGATATATATATATATATATATATATATATATATATATATATATATATATATATATATATATATATATATATATATATATATATATATATATATATATATATATATATATATCGAAAATGGTTTAGTTATTGCATTCCCTATTCTAAGTGATTACTGAATTTCATTTACTAAACTAAGAATTGTCCTTTAATGAATATAAATTGTACCCAGATGCCAACATAATTATTTCCAGAAATATCATTTAACAATAGAAATTAAAAATATTTAATTATTACCTAAGCCTTTTATCACTCCATGAAAACATCAGAAGAACCTGCATGCAATGCCAAATAATCTGGAGAATATGTAACATGAAAAGATTTTTCCCTCGCCAGCAATCAATAGATTAAACATATTATTTTAATATGATTTCATAATCAACACTTTATTGTAGAAAACCCATTTAGAGTTCTATATAAACTACATTGAAAATGTCTATATTGGGACTGATAAAATTAGATTTAAGAAAAAAATCTAGGTCTTTAATATTTTATTTTTGAATCTCTTTCCGCAACCTCAGAATCAATAAAAAGGAAAACACTTGATACCATTCTAAATTCCATTTAAATAACATTGAGAATATCAAAATTTATCATAGGAAAACTAGAAAAATAATAGATTAAACACTAATCTTGTTTTTTGTTCAAGTTATTTTTTATTGTGAGCATTTATCAACTTTCACAAGATTCATATAATTCAGAAACCATTTGATAGTATGTGAAGATTTAAATATAAGTGGCTATGGAAATATCGATATTTATCATGAAAATTCGAAATCAACATCCATTTTTGTTATTTTGAAAATGCGTTAATTTTTAGCCACTTGCACAATCTTCATAATAATAAGGAACTTACTTGATACGATTTAAGTGATATTTAATCTAATGTTTATTAGAGCTAAACTAAATTCTGTGGCATGATAGAGCCCATCTGGGTCAAGGTCTACAGTGTCGACCTCTGTTTGCTTGACCGATACACCCTGGGGTGCGAAGCTTATGTCCTGATTAGGTGGTCAGCCTAAGGCAGGCAGCAAACCTGGTCACCGTCATCCGGACACGGTGGATGACTACCAGCTGTCCACAGGCCAGCCACCAGCTATCCACAAAATGACGTCATGTATGACCAAATAATGGCGGAACTTTCCACCAAACGAAGTATTCAGCGTGTTTAATTTTTTTCATCCACAACCGAGCGACAAGTGTATATTTGCTTGATTCGCGCTGTTTATATAAGAACATGGAATTAAAATTTTCTGTAGAAATTGTAGAATTTATCATTGAATATTTTAAAAGCAAGTTATAAATTTATAATTGGTCAATATGTTTTAGAATTTATTTGATTACATATTTTTCAACAGATAACAGGTGCTTGTGAAGCCTACGTAATGATAATTATTTTAATAAAAATTTAAAATTCAACTATATAATGAAGATCTCAATTGAATAATTAATAATAATTTCAAAAAACAATTATTTGGTAAAATCTCACAAGATTTTTAAAAACAATTTTTATTTTATTTATATCTTCCTCGTTGAAATTGCTTTTTAAAATTAGAAAAATATTTCGAATATTTTTCTAAATGTATTTAATGAAAATTAACTGAATGAAGCGTTTTTAATTTAAATTGCTATTAAAACATTGCAGAAACTTTAATTTTAATACTATAGAATAATTATATTTATTATTAATTTTAGGAATGCATTAAATACTTGAACTCTTTAATATAATAAATAAATTTATTTGTATTTTTTATTTAAGTTTTATGAAACACACTCTGAAATAAAATGTAATTATTTTTTAAGTTAGGATTTTTAATATTATGCAAATGCATAAGTATTTGTAGCAAAAAAAATTATAAAATGATTTTCCGATTTAGTTATTATTTATAGTTTATAAAAATTCATTTCAAAGAAATATTGTTAACTTTATTTTAAATAAGTTGCATGAGCAGTTTTGGAATAAGTTTTAAGCTATTTAAATTTTGTCCTCCCTTTTTTCCTCTTCGAAACATACTTTAGCAATAATATTTGCTGTTGATATTTAAATCAAAGTATTGCATGCAATATTTCTTGGAGTTTGGGGCATGTATATGTTTTCAAATATGAAAATATTAACAAATACGCAATACACACACACACACACAATAATAATACAAGCTGAAATGTAAATAATTTTTATTGGTTTATTTTTGGAGGGACGTCACTAATGACGTGATTTTTTCGTGTTTGGCTGGGTCACCAGACACCAGGTATCCACAAAACAGACACCAATGAAACACCATCTACAAGCAACGCGGTGCACACGTTTGCTGCCTGCCTAACGCTAAACTCCCAGTGTTTAATTCCCAAGCATGCTTGGTACTCAGTTTATCGACCCACTCAAGGGATAAAGGGCTGAGTGGACCTTGTCTTCTCCGAGAATTGAATCTCGGAACTGTGCCTTGTGAGCTTGAAATGCTCCAATTAAGCCACTGTGATTCAGGGCTTTTATTAGATTTCATTATATATCCTAAATAATCAAAAACTATAGATTCAACTCTAAATTTGATTTTGATCCAAATCAAGACAGTCAAGATCCTCCATTTTTCTTTCTGCTTTGCAGTTTTAAATCAATTTTCAGCTTACACTTCAATGACAATGGACATGTTACAGATCATTTCGATGACTCTGTCAAGCTTCAGATTTGACTCTAAAGTTTTATTGCATTTTAACTTCTTTGAAGCTTTTTATCATTGCTAATTTTTATGCCAATTTTATTTATTTTTCAAATGCCGAACATTTAGCGCATTAAGCTTTTAGTTCATTGGATCACCAATGCTTCTTGACAATGTTCTTATATTGAGAAAGTAAAGGACAATAAATTTCCCGCCAAAAAAATTTTCATGACAAAGGGCGATGAATTTTGCCTTAACAAAAATTTGGAATTTTACCCTCCATCTCAGCTACCCAAAACTGAAACAGTATAATTATAGGTAGAAAAATTGAGAGATATCATCATATAAAATGAGGAAAAATATCCTCCTATCGAAAAAAATGTGAACCCTTATTATTCAGCATTTAATGAATAACTGAATATCATTTGTGATATGTAATTGAATCTTAGAGAACAATTTACAGATTACCTAAATTTAAAACTTATTCAATAAAAGATAAGAATTGTAATTTGGTTATTGTATATGTTGTTATTTAACTTTATCTTTGTTGAAAATGTGAAAAGTTTATCAAATTTTATCTTTCTAACTGGTTTTGTTGGATTTTTAACTCTTTTTCTTCATATTGTATTTTCCAATTTCTAATTTTATGTTTAATTGAAAGCTACATAAATTCAGATAATCCAGCAAATGAAATAATTGCAAAGTTCCTTTAATATGTGAAAGATTTAAGATGCAGAATTTTCCCTGGAGCTATGTAGTTTTTTTTAAAATTCGAAAAAAAAATTATTGATTAATCTAATTTAAAAAATTGGAAACAGTTAACTTATAAGGTAATAAAATGGCTGCTGGTGGTTAACACGTTCGTTCTCATTATCGGAAGGTAGTGGGTTGGAATAAAGACCCAACCGAAGATCCCTCATATTGGCTAATAGCGTCTGAGTCACGTAAAATAGATGGTGGTAGCAATGTCCTTGATCATAAGTGATATTTCTGGGGTGGCAGGCAAAGTCTGGGGGTTCTCTTCTTTATCCCTGTTTCTAAATTAAAAGACCTACAATTCTGAGACCACGATGGAATACCACTAAGTGCCTTACTATCTAAGGTGCTCTACTACACACTATGTCTCCTATTACATAAGGTGCCCTACTACACACTAAGTATCCTACTATATAAGGTGCTCTACTACACACTAAGTATCCTAATATATAAGGTTTTCTACTACACACTAAGTATCCCACTATATAAGGTTTTCTATTACACACACACTATATATATATATATATATATATATATATATATATATATATATATATATATATATATATATATATATATATATATATATATATATACCTACTATATAAGGTGCTCCTACTACACTTCCACCCGTTGCTGAAAAGGTTGAAAAATCTACTAGCTGGGAGAGAGAGAGAGAGTTACATAAAAAAAAGGTATTGAAAATAAAATATTCTTGAGAAGAATTTCAAGTTATTTCCTTTCAAATATAACACTTTATTTGCACCAATTAAAATACTCGCTTCAATTGAATGAAGGAAGATTCAAATAATCCTTCAATATTTTTGAAATTTGAACCATATTGGAATTTAAGAATTTAGGATTTATTCCATTTTCTGTCATAAAGTATTTTTAGGATAAGACATATTTTGAATACCCAAATAAAAAATTTCAAGTTGTATTGATATATAAATAAAATATTAAATTACATCCACTCAAATAAATTTGCTTGAAAAAATTCTAAATAAAGCAAAAATATTTGTTTTAAATTATCACCGTTTAAAGCATTCAAGAGTGAAAGAAGCAGATTTCAAATAAATTAAATCATTCGATTTTGAGAAAATTTACGATTTTCTCTTTTAAGTTAAAATATTAAATAGTTTAAGGTTAATACAAATTAAAATATCATATTATATAAACGTAAATATATTTAAATATATTTTTTAATATTTTTATATTTGATAATTTAAAAATATTGAAATATATTTAAATATAAAACTAAAAGAGTTATATTCCTATGTATTAAGCAATTTTTTTTATATTATGCTTCAACAAACAGTTCTATTCGAGAAAATTATGTTTTTAAACATTTTGTGAAGACATTTTGATTTGTACATAGAATTTCTTCATTCAAAATTTTTATCAATTACTTTTTTCACCACATTTTAAAGCAATAATTGAAAACAATAATTACGTTGATTTTATACTTATGTTTCCACTCTGAGAAATATTAACAGTTTTGTCAAAGATTTTTCTATATATTTCAAAGAAATAATTATATTTTATATACATGTCTATAAACAATTCCATAGAAATACAAATTTTTAAAATAAATTGTTGCATTCTCTTTGCGGTTCTTATTATTTTAATAAAAATCTAAGAGAACTACTCAAAATTATCTAAACCTTATAGTAAATTATATTTGATGCAAATGTTGGAAAATGCCATTTTTTGCATAGGTTAAACTTTTTATATGAGTTCCAAAATCTTTCTTTTTACCAAAATCTTGAAAAGTGTTCTGTATTTCTTTCACTATCACTGATTAGTTGCTAAAATGAAAATTTAATGCATCCATATATATATAGTAAAGTCAAATTATAGTTAATTCATTTCTAATTTAATCAACCTCAGAATGAGTTAAATAAATCCATGGACTATCCAATAGTTATAAATTTTATAACTTATGATTAACTATTTCTAGGAACATTATAATTCTCCCAAAAATTTCACGATAACCTAAATTTATCTTTTAAAAACTAATGAGAAAATTGCAAACAATAGAAAAGAATCTTCCTTCCCGAATAAAGTTTATATTCAACAGGTCCTAGCATTCCAAATGCTCTATGAAGACCCATTACAGGAATTTATTCAAACATCTAAATATTAGATACAAAAGAATCTTGTTTACATTTCATCCAAGAAGGTTCAGTATTTTTTCTTGTTTCCGAACTCAAAGAATCCATTTCACTGTCAGGAATCTCATTTCCCGAGAGCAGCAAGTCAAGTGTAATGAATGGCTCACAATTTTTACATGAGCCCAGAGAAGAGGACGCGAACACGTTTCAAATATGAAAATTCAATTTTTGTCTGAAATCAATTGCCGTGGGATAAACGACTGAACACCTGGCGGCGATTATTTCAGGTCTCTTTTGATGCACCAGAGAAAAGAATCGACATAAATCCACAAACTATGAACGTTTTTTAAGATGAAATAATTTACATCTTATGTTTTTTATCTGATTATATATATATATATGTATATATATATATATATATACATATATATATATATATAATTTCGATTGCAAAATAAAGATGAAAAAGAGAAAAAATCGAATCAGTTACATGGACTTTTCCCTCCTCTCTCTCTCATTATATATATATATATATATATTTATTTTATATATATATATATATATATATATATATATATATATTTTATATATATATATATATAATACATCCAAGAAATAAAATACATTAATAAAACTATCATACTACCAGAATATATACATTTCTATTTATGTATATATAAAAAAAAAAACATAGCAGCTCTTATTTTATTTTAATTCTTATGAAGCACATTCAAAGTTTTCATTTGCATTCACATCTATTTCCATTAGTTATTAATCAACTGTATCTTATAGAATATTTTAATGTGTATTTTTAATTACAATGAGTGATCGGTTAACGAATAGTTCAGAGTTGCGAACAAATCAAACAACGAATACTTTCAGGAAAGAATTTTTGTGTTCGAACAACGAACGCATATTCGGATAATGAAGTATAATGAGTTCTAACGAACATTTCTCGTCTCTCGGAATATCATCTACAGGTTGCCAAACGCAAGGGATCGAAAATCGTTTTTAATCTCACTTGAAATATGTTGTTTGCCTATATAACATTAAAGCTTTATACCAGAAATTTTTTTCCTAATAGAATATTTATAGCCAAAGTAGACCATCAATTTTGGATTTGATTTCATAATGAGTATCCACCTCTTTCATTCGTTGAAAAAGTGGGACGATATCACAGGAATGATGTCTTCGAATGGCACTCAAGCCAAACTGATATCAGTAAGATTAGGGATCCTTACAACAGCAATGCTATTAATCACTTCTAGAAAGTTTTAAAAAAGAAAGAAAAGCAATCGACATTGGACAGGTTCCTTAATGCCCCATAAACAAAAAATAACGAGAACTAATTAATATGCAAGACAAGATACATGTATAATTTTTTATTAAACTAAGAAATTATAAAACTTTTTTTAATTTAATTTTTAAAATCTTCTGATCGAATGAATCAATTTCACAAAAGAAAGATCTGTGGTAAATCGCTGATCGGTTAACGAACAGTTTATTTAGTGAGCATACTCTTTTAATAGATTATATTGGTTAACTGATCTCATTCTGAACTTAAGAAAGAACAAAGGAAGTAAAACTTCAAATTTTGAAATTTAACCATGAGTTTAGTTTAAGTATTATATCAATAGAAAAAAATTCATATGAGTAGAAAAATTTGTCTTGATTAATTAACTCAAAGAATTTCTTGATTAATTATGAAAATTATAATATGATTAAAAAGGAAGGTAGAAAAGTATTAAGACTAGATGTATCTGATTCATGCAAATTGATAATACAATCTGCAGGCCTGTTGTCTTGTGCCTGATATGCTGGCATTATGGGGTGCATTTCACCTCTTTTCCAATTGAACAATATTTTGGTGTAGAGTCCGTCCTTTTCAGTACACACATGCCATAGGAACCCATTTATAGAGTAGGCAACCATTCTTACAAAAAAAGGACAAACGCAGAATAAACAGAGAGAGAAAATACATCCATCCACGAACTGGGATTCGGATCCAGGACCTCCTTAACCACTATCAGGCACTCTGACCACTAGACAGGAAACCTTCAGGATTAAAAGAAATTAGTGAAAATCGTTTGAATATATCTAACTTTTCATAATTTTTTTATTGTTTCTAGAATTATATATTGATGAGTAAAAGTATTTGTCCTGAAATATACAATATAGTCTTTTCTTCTTTTAAATCAAGTGTAGTACCAATTCAACTAAATATGTTGAAATATTTGTAATTATCCTATTACTCCACAAACTACTCAACAGTTTTTGAAACAAACCTAATAAACACATTCGCAACGATATTTTCTGGGTTTTGCTATGGACCATTTCCTACTAATAATCATAGTTAAGCAGATTTTAAAAATAATTTCAAATATAAATATATTCTCAAATGTAGAATTCATTTTCAGTATAATTTGAGAAAAAGAACACAATATCAAGTCATAATAACATTATCAAGGTGGGTAACATATCAGCAAAGTTCAAACGGATAAGAGAAACCAAATGAAGTAACACAAATTTGATGACGAATTCTAAATCAGTTTTAAGATCTATCAAAAGAAGGTCTCATTTGCTTAGGATGAGTCACAAAACTTAGCTAAGTTGGTTTGAAAGATTAAAGACTTCGCACATCTAATCTAATCATTTGCAAAACATTCCATAAAGGAAATGTTGCCAACTTTTTGTTCCGAAAATGTTTTCCAAAAAAGAACGCATTTCGTGAAAGGTCACGTAATTGAAGCTTCAATCGAAAGTGAATTTCTGAGCGAGTATGTTGTTCCTAAATTGATGCTGTTAAGAAATCGTCTGACAAAGCTTAATAGGTTTGTAGTCTTTAATCTTCTATTAAGCCATCAAACGATTTTATTAATACTAACTTCAGCAAACTATACTTTGACGCTAGCACGGAAGGAAAATTAGCGAAAGAGATTTAATTAAAGCTCTCATTTTATTTGACAGTCATTGGAAAAGAAGTATTCGAAACAAATATTTGATCTGAGTAAATAATATTTTGGGGAAGTGATAATTTAAATAATATTTTTAGGAAATAATGTGATTTTAAGTGGAATGTGAAGCGAGTTACTAATATATTATTGGGGAAAAGGAGATTAAAAATTATCAAATAACCTAAAAATCAAATATTCTTGGTTTGTTTTTAGATTGAAGCTAAAATTAATACAATTACTTTTCGGCAAAAGGTTAGTGGCCGAGAATTTATTTACTTTCTAGAGGAAATTTCTAAGTTTAGTTACTTTACATTCTAAATTGTGTAAAATGATGAAAAAATATGTTTTGAAAAAATTTATATATTTTTACACAAAATAACATAATATTTTTAAAAATTAAATTTGTTAAAAATATTATATTATTTTGTGTAAAAATATTCTTTGAAGTACAATTAGAGATATTTTGTATCCTATAGACATTATATACTCAAATAACCTATTTGCTTTTTTCATTAAAAATATATATAGTAATATGTTTCGACTGTATATGTTATGAGTAAAATTAACAGTAATGTTGTTAAATAATATCTTTAATTGTTATGCAATTCAATCAAATGAATAAAACTTGCACATTCTTCTTTTAAATATAAATTGTTAAGCTTGCAAAAACAATGAGAAATTAATGTCCCAAAAGCATTACTTTGTTGAATTTTAGAATTATTATGCGCTCAACAGTATTAATCAACAGGAAATTGACGGCGTTTTCCAGTTTCCTGTGCATATTTGTTGGAGTGTGTGCTCGAAAGTTTTCTATATTTCCTTTCTTACGTAAACAAGGGCAGCTTACTATCTATAAATTTGTTTTTCGAAAAGCAAATAAATATAGTAGACTAGCAATAAGTAACATTTTTATTTACCCTGCTTAATATTTCATATACTTTAATTTATACCTAAAATATTTTGAATTTTGTGTAACTGGTTATGCCAAAATGGAATTTGCTAAGTGGGTTCATATATTTCATTCCACTCTCTTCACTATACTTCTTTAGACACATTTTGTGTTTACTCTAAAATGATATTTTGATTGATTTTCGATGTAAACAACCCAATCTTATTAAAATATTTTGAGCTATCATTTAAACGTGAGAAATTTGTTAACTCTTAATACATATTTATGAATACTAACCCTGAATTTATCAGGAATGTAATAGATTGCTTGTAATTTTTCGTAAAATTTAATTTGATTTGCCTTGTAAAGTTTTTCCAAAAAATTTAAAACTATCATATTTATTTTCCTTATAATAAGAGAAAATTTAGCAAAGAATAATATTCGGGGTTTTAAATCAATTTTTTACATAAATAAAAACATTTAATTTTATCATTGCATCCGTTGCTTACCGATAAGACACGATTTATTCTATCATCAAGACAGCAGATTATCTCTGTAGGACATGTCTGTAATTTTATCTATCAATTCATCACTAAGATATTTATCGAAAAAAAAAAAAAAAAAAAAAAAAACGAAACATCGTTGGTGTAGTCAATTTCCATTTATAGAATATTTTTTTTTCATTTAAAAGCAAATAGATGAATTATCTACATATTTATAGTCTATAAATAATAAAGTTATTAAAAAATGCATTATACTGAAAATGTCTGCAACACTATCTATTAATATTTCGCGAAAACTAATTGTAAAATATATATGAACCCAAAATATTACCTGGCGGACTGTTAAAACTTATGATTCATTTTTAACTTCATGTTTATTTTTTGGGCATTAGAACTATACATTTTTTTTCTTACTTTCTTTTAAAAAATATACCGCATCACTACGAACATATAAAACGAAGGTGAAAATCGAACCCATGAACTGTTGTACTGAAAGCCAGAACATGGTCATTTCAGGAAATTACTAGAAATAATTTTTTAATTTTATGTTTTTTGTGTGACTAAAAATGTGTGTATTATCTTCACTGCATATGTCTAACGTATTTAAGTATTTCATAAAGAAATTAGTATAACTAATTAAGAAATTAATCTAGAAATAAATTAATCTATTTAAGATTATCAAATCAATTTTCTTATGAAAAATAATATATTATTTCAAACTCATCAGTAAATTAGATTTTACGTGATTTAATATTTTTTTAGTTTACTTTGTTAATTCTTATAAAAGATGAGTAATCTTATTTAAGAAATGTAAACAATTGATATTGCATTGAATAAACAAAAATAACATGAATCACACTTATTCTCTAAATAAAAAAAATTATAAAGGAATAATTTTATACTAATATATATTGAAATTTACTTAGTTCTTTAATACAGAAATGTGGAAACAAATCTGGTTAATTTAAAATTTTTATTCGTAAGAATCTATAATTATCTTAATTATTTGTAGACCTTAAATATTATTCTCATAAAAAATAGTTTTTAATTATTTTTTAAGTAATATAATTTATAAGATATCATTTTTTGATCAACATATTGTTATTATTAAAAATCTTTTAAAAAAAGGAGAAAATATGAAAAACAATTATTATAAAGGGGAATTTTAAGCGTTTTATAAATAATAGAGGTAAAATGCCTAGAAGAAAAGAACCATGGTCCCAAATATTAACTCGTTAAAATCTTTCTTTTTAATTAATCAATACATTACATTGAACAGAGATAAATCAGATTAAATAATATTGTAAATAAAGTCTACTTTATTTATGAAATACTAATAATATTTTTTTGAAAAATTATTTTTAAAAATGTAGCACAATGCATCACTGTAAGTATCTTTTAAAAGCGTCTGAAATATCATTCTACAGAGTAAAAAAATTCGTCTTAGTAATTATATCTTTTAAAACAGTAAATATATTGAACGAAATAAAACTGAATCTGATGGAACAAGTGAAATAAATTTTTGAAGCTTTAAAATTGTATTTTCAAAAACAAATATGAGAAAGAAAGATTTTATATAAATTATGTAACCAAATAATTAATAACAGGAAATAATAACATTTTAGATCTCTTATATGAATTTGTAGGGAATTACCGTCTGAATAGACAGGCTTTCAGTTGAACAACTCATGAGCTTGATTCCCACTTCAGATGAGATTGTATTAACTAGTTTGGAATCCTCTTTAAGTAGCAGGTATCAGTCTTTAACCCATTTGCACATAAAGGGAGTAGCGTAAAATAACAAGTACATCACAACCAGTGTTTTTGAACTTGACTTTCAGAATAACACAAAATGCATTTTTAATATTTTTGTTTCTACGAATACGCATTATTTTGACGCAAGAACAATTATATATTTAGTGAGGAGGGGCTGAAGAATAATCGGAACATAATAATTATGAATCTCAAGCCAGCCTAAGATTCATGGTGTTCATTAGTGATGGTTAGAGAAGTTAAAATAGGTCATGGTCACTATGTCTTCCATGTGAAATGATACCTCTGAGGATGGCAGGCTAAGCCTGAGGGTCTTTTGCTTGGACAAGCTCCTAAAGTACGAAGACCCACTTACTTCTTGGGGTAGGATGCTCCACTATACAAGGTGTTATCACTTCCGCTTTTTTTAATGCTGAAAAATCGACATCTTAGTAACCGCGGATACCATACAATATAACTGTGAATATTTACTTATGTTGTCGGACCTTTAACAATAATTTATTTCTTTATTTAAAATATTCAAAACTTCATAAAAATCACAGGATTTTATAGAATTTTGGATATATTTCTGCACGAAAATTTTAAGTTTCTTCCAAATTGAGAGAAAAATGATAATTTTCATAGAATGATTTCACAAAAGCATAAAATTATTCAATTTTAATAATTTTCAATAAGATCTTGCTGCACTTCTATTGTTGAATATTTGTAAGCTTAAATTATTTCAAAACAGCATTGTATTGGTATTTTCTTCAATAGGAAACCAGTTTTCAGAATAGTTCACTGAAATAAATTATTTTGAATGCAATAAAATATCTTCTAGGGAAAACATTGTGATATATATTTAGTGACTAATATAAGGAAATTTCCTGGAAATTAAAATGAAGTCACACAAATGTCAAAGATGGTCATCATGTGCAAGGATAGTTTTTTTCAGACTGAACGTCCTCGGGTTTGATTACAGCCTTCTTTGAACAACAAATTCCTTTAGCAGGCATATTTGCCGGTTTATATCTGTGACACCACTTTGTAGACTGCCCAAGAGCATTCAAAGGCACTTTAAAGTTAAAATGTCACAGTTTAAATTCATTAACATGATTTCAATTAATTAATCTAATTTTAATTTTTGATGTCGCAAAGGAGGAAACCTGGAAAATTCATAAGCATTATCACTACAAATATCCATGGTGAAGAATAATATTCCTTTCTTGTTGTTCAACAGTGGTTGGAATAGAACCTAAAACTTTTCTCTAAGAAGTGTGGTAGGCTTTATCTCTAGGCCACGATGACTCATTAGAATGGGTGCTCATTAATTTTCCAAGTTAACTGATTTGTAATACCGATGAGTATTCTGAACTGTCAGAAAAATCCTAGCTTGAGAAGACAACTATCGCCATAATCTAGGGATGACACAGATATCTTCGGAATAAATGGACCCGCGTGTTTGATCCCATTGAGAGCAAGCAACTGGGGATAAATGTTGCGCTTCTACTTTCTGCATGCACGTCAGATAGAGTAGGTGCTTGGGATTTTTCCAAGTTTCCTCTTTTGCAACACGTGAATGTAGCCAATTGATTAAGACAAATTCTCTTAATGCAATTTATGCGATTGATGTTAAAAATGCTTTACAACAACTTTAGGTCTTTAGTGGGTCCACTGCAGAAACTTCAAATTTTCATTAAAAAATAACATAGAGATTAAATTAAGCAGAAGCAAAAAATATACCTTAATGGATCTATATAAAGTATTTTTTTAGGTAGTGTGAATACAGCGTATTTGCTGATAGAAAGTGGATTCTATAGTAAAATCTATCATGCTTGGCCACAGTGATACAGAGGATTATTATTTCGGTTGTCAGTCTGTGGAAACCAAATGCGCCAAACACAGAAATTCCTATTGTAATTTTGAACCATAACCGGAGCTATAAGACCTCTTTTTATTTTTCATGGTATAGAAACACAAAAAATCAACTGTATCAACCATCTAAAATATTAACATGCATAAGCAAACTCAACATGCCAATCTTTAGTTAGTTAAGGTATAGAACCTGCTGTCACCCAGACGATGAGAGAACTTTGACTTCTTCCCAATGAACTTTTTATAAACGTAGCATACAAAATAACCAAGCTAAGCAGATTTATACGGCAATTAAAATAGCTGAATAAGAAAATTTGTTGCTCGAAAAGGTTAGTTTGCTAACCGCAGTTACGCTGCTTTTTGTACGTTAAATATAATTCTTCGCAAATCTAAAGTTTAAAATAAGTTCCGAATCCCTATAAATATTCATGAGTTTCAGTGGCTCAGTTGCCTAACGCCGCTTCTCGTTATGAACAGCAAAGTGAAGCATCATTTGCCGCGGGGTGTATTGTGTAATTGGGAGGATGACCACATTCTCCCTCAACGGATTGCTTGAGCTCTATGGATAGATAACGTGTCCACATTCATCTGAGACGTCAAAAATCCTTCCACCGGTGTGTCATGTATGTGAAGAGAATTATGCCAACTCAGGTGTAACCTCGACACCTTACTTTGGTTCAAAATGACGAGACACTTGGTGCTGGTCAGTTATTCCAAATTTGTTAACCTAAAGGTACAGTCTGGAGTTCGCATGCACTGCTATGTTGGAATAGATATTCATGGATGAAATAGGTATTGAACCCATTAACTTTAAAATTGTTGGATTGATCATCAGCCATCAGATCATCAGGCCAGGCTGCGTAAGTAAAAGAGCAACAGAAGAACGATAGGTGTATTTCATATTTTATTCCATTTTTCCACTTAATTTAATAATTTTTTGAATTAATTAGAAATTATATGCTCATTTATTTACCAGCGAAATGTACCTATATCTCTTACTAATGCTATAAAATTTGAAGAATACAATAAAATGCTATGACAACATCTAGAGTCATTGAGCATTATAAGTGTTATTACAAAATATAAATATATATATAAATATATATAATCACAAACCATGTAAATGTATACTATAACTACATTAACTCATTATTGCATCTTAATATGCACTTAATCTCGAAAACATTTATTATTTAGAAATAACAAACATATAGAAAATCACATTTATTAAAAAAAAATTATGTCCTAAGAACTTCATTCAATTTTCAACAACTCTCTGCTCAGGATCAAATTAAAAATCCATATTAATTATTAAAAGCAGTAATGATATGACACAGTTTATTTTTAGGAAATTGTATTTAATGATCATTACAGATTTAATTTGAAATGTTTAATATGCAAAATTGGTAAACGAAATAAACTTGTTTTATTTTTCGCAAGTCATTTACTTCAATTTATTTTTCAACTGCAACCAATATACATTTTTAGATATAATTACTTGAAAAATCCAATAATGACCCATTGTTTTAAGCAAATCTCATTTGCTTGCCAGAGTTTTGTGCCTAAATAGCTCCTATAAAACAAAATTTAATTGATTTTTTAAATTCTTCTTGCTATCGTAATCAGTTTTCCATGAACAATCAATAGACATTCATATAACAATCAATGAAAAACGGATGTTGATACAGACCAAGAGAAAAAGATATAAATAGGAATGGAGTGAAATAAGATGGAAAAAAAAACTCAAATGGGCTTTTGCAGTCACATATGTTGAGGCGTTAAAATCACACTAGAGTTACTTTAAGAATGAAGCCTTGAGAAACTTACTTTCTCAGCCAATTGGAAAGAACTCTTACACACGAATCCTTTTGGAAATGTTGCAAAAAATATTGATTCTGAGCGGAATTGGTAAAAGGAGATTTCCGCTGATTGTTTGATGCCATTTACACTTTCTTAATTCAGATACTTAAGAATACGATACAAATGCCTTACATTTTAGAATAAAAATAAAAAAAGGCAAGAAATTTGAATGTTTAAAATTTTTTATTTAAAATCATTTTCAGTTTTCTTAAAACTTAAATAAAAACATTTAAACTTAGTCGAGAAAACGAACAAGATAAATATTAATTATGAGTTCTTATGATATTCCTGATTATTATAGCCCTCAATTTTCACAAAAATTTGTTTCTTAAAATTATACTGTAGATTTTAATTTCATTAAAAATTTAATGGTTAACCATAAAGTGGTTGTTTCCTTCCAGTTTTGATTATAATTACGCCACTTCATTACAATTTTCATTGGTTTAAAACATCTATGACATCATGTTGTATTGAGACGGCGTCGTTAATACGACCTATCAACAGATTTGCTCGCTGCCTTCAAATTGCATTCTTCGAGCAGCAACAAACAAGGCGAAGTTCCCTATAGAATGTCTGAGAATAGTGTCAAATTTCATTTTGTTAATGAAAAGATTTCTTATATAAAAACCAAAGCATCGGTTTGAGAAGCCGTCTTTTATTGGTTCAAGCCATTAAAATGTTGACAATAGAATAGAAGATAAAGCAAAACATAAAAAACATAAACTTTATAGTTAGTTTAAATCGGAAAAGACGATTTAAATTTTTAAAAATTTCATAGTTTATAGAATTCTGAATTAATAATTGCAATAATTCTAAACAATCTTTTCTCTATTATTTTTTTTTTATTATTAATTGAAATTTAGTGCATATACATATGTTCATTAGCATGTTTTTAATATTCGGTTACAGATTAAATATATAATTAAAAAATAACCAAAAACTACTTTCAATATTCTATGCACATAACAATACTTTCAACTGAAAAGTCACTAAATATAGCTAATCACTTGGTCAGTTTAAACAATCAATAGACTAGAATGAAACGTGACCAAGCACCTTATAGAACTGAAATAAAAGCGTGTGTCATGATATAAGGTACAACAATTATTTCATTACATATATATATATATATCTATATATATCTATCTATATATATATATATATATATATTATACACTCAAATATATATATATATATACTCAAAAATAAAATAAAGTAGGATATTTTGAGCTAAGAAAATCCTCTTCACCATATTCACAGTATAAATATATGTATTGTTAACTGAAGTTATAATAGAGGAAAATTATCATTGCCAGGAATTTCGAATCTACCTTATCAACCGTTCTGTAAATAACACCTCCTCCAAGGGTCAAAGCTAATGGATTTCTAAACAAACTGAGTCGCTTAGATTACGAACTCCCGGTTACCATTTAAGAAAATTTATTAACTGCAACTGGCCTACGCGACACAGTATTCATTGGTCTGGTAATTAACCATTCAAGGCTTGTTTAAGGAACACTCATATGCATCTGGCAACAGAAATGGCCTGGAGCTTCACGGAGAACAATAGGTCCTTGATTTTAGTAGGAGCAGGCCTTTGTGTCAGAACCTGAAAATGAGATTCATATCATTAGCTTTATTTTGTAGTGTAAACACACAAATTATTCAAATATTTCGAAATTTAAATTAAAAAAATATTTAGTGTTAGATTTGACTTTTGATGTATTAAGTAGAAAGTGAAGAGGGTGTAATAATATATTAATAGCTTTGTTTTTGATGGTTCAATCGAATAATTAAAATTTATCTTTCTTTCAAATAAAATGATAGAGCCCTAGTCATAACAACAAATAAATAAGAAATTATAACTTTAAACCTTAAAATAATTCATCATTCTTAAGTAAATCTTAGGAGAAAAGAAATATAAATTCCATCTAAGTATTATTAAGCAATAGTAAATGTAAACTTGTGTTGACTTTCTATTTTCTAAGCAGATTTATATTAATAAGTGCTCTAGTCAGTTGTCCAGTTTGTAATTTTGTGACACTAAAATACAGAACACAATATATATAATAATTAAAATTATATATATATATATATATAGTTAATATATATATATATATATATATATATATATATATATATATATATATATATATATATATATATATATATATATATATATATATATATATATATATATATATATATATATATATATATGGAGAGAGTAATAAAAATATATTTACGTGTTTGGTATCGGGTCTTGAAAATAAACTTTATGCTGTTTTTTATACATATTATGTTATCAACTTCTAAGTATTATCATAAAATATAAACTATTTTTAGATTTAAATATTTTAATTAAAAATTAATTAGATTTGACTGTTGATGCTGTAAATACTTTAATGGCCATTAAAATTGCTACACCAGGAAGAAATGCAGATAACAAAATGATATTTATTGGACAAATATATTATACTAGAAATAACAAGTGATTAAATTTTAAAAAATTTGGCTGGACAGATCCTGAGAAATCAGTACCCAGAACAACCACTTCTGGCAGTGATAACAGCAGTTATTCGCCTGGGCATTGAGTCAAACAGAGATTGGATTGCACGTACAGGTACAGATGCCCATGCAACTTCAACATGATGCCACAGTTCATCAACCGTAGTGATTGGCGTTTGGTGACGAGCCAATCGCTCGGCATCCATTGACAAGACGTTTTCTATTGGTGAAAGATCTGGAGATCGTGCTGGCCAGAGCAACAGCCGAACATGTTCCGTATCAAGGAAGGTCCGTACAATATCGGCAACATGTGGTTGGGCATTATCCTACTGAAACGTAGGGTTTCGTAGGGCTCGAATAAAGGGTAGAGCCACGGGTCGTAACACACCAGAAATGTAACGCGCACTGTTCAAAGGACTGTCAATGCGAACAAGAGGTGACCGAGACGTGCATCCAATGGCATCTCATACCATCACGCTAGGTGATGGGCCAGTATGACGAGTACGAATGCACGCTGCCAGTGTGCGTTCACCACGATGCCGCCAAACACGGATGCGACCATCATGATGCTGTGCACAGAACCTTTATTCATCTGAAAAGATAACGTCTCGCCATTCGCGCGCCCAGGTTCGGCGTTAATCACACTATTGAAGGCGCTCTTTTCTATGACGCAGAGTCAAGGGAAGCCGCAGCCATGTTCTCCGAGCTGAGAGTCCATGCTGCTGCAAATGTCGTCGAACTGTTCGTGCAGACACTTGTTGTCTTCCAAATGACCCCGTTTCTTGATTCACGGCTCGCGACGTGGTTGCACGATCCATTACGGCCATGCGGATAATATGCCTGTCTTCTCGGCTGCTAGTGATAGGTGGCCGTTGAGATCCCGCATGGCGTTCCGTATTACCGTCCTGAACCCATCGATTCCATATTCTGCTAACAGTCATTGTATCTCGACCGACGCGATTAGCAATACTGCGATAAGATAAACCGCAATACCGGTACGCTACAATTCGACCTTTATCAAAGTCAGAAACATGCTGGTACGCATTTCTCCTTCTTACACGAGCATCACAACAACTTTTCACCAAGCAACAACGTTCAAATGCAATTTGTATATGAGTACCCGGCTGAACAATTTCCTCATTTAAACACAATGTAGGTGTCGCTACTGGCGCCTGCTTGGTCTTAATGCGCTGACTAATAAAAGCTAATCATTTGCATATCACAGCACCTTCTTCCTTTCGTATAAATTTCACGTCTGTAGCATGTCGCCTTCTGTGTGTAGCAATTTTAATGGCCAGTAGTGTAATATAAAATGAGTTACAATGTATAATATATAAATACACTCATGTCCATAAATTAAGGATAATTCAGAATCACACAAAAATTGAACTCTAAAATAAAAATTTCGCATGTGAAACTTTTACACACATCTTGAAGAATAATATACAAATTACAAGAAACCACCAGATAGTGCCGATAGTACGTCACCATGGCGAGAGTGTAAGAGAGGGGCATATAAGGAATAGTTGCAAAGAACTAAAATTATTCACAGGCATTTTAAGCGCCTTTCAGTGCAAAAACCGCATACTTATGGCACAAAGAAAGCATTTGGATGATGTTTTACGTGGTAGAATTATCGGCCGCCTGGAATGTGGACATACCCAGTTAGAAGTATCTGAGGAACTTGGAATCACCCAGAGTGTCATCTCCATGCTTTGGCAACGATTCCAAGACGATGGTAATGTGAGTAGATGTTACAGCAAACGTCGCCGCCGATTTACATCGTCGAATGAGGACCGGTATATGTCAGTTACTGCCGAAAGAAACAGACGGAGCACAGCATCAGGCCTGTATCATCAGCTCTAATTCTTCAGCTACCATTACGACAGATTCAAGGTAGACCGTGTACAGACGCTAAGGCACATGGGTCTATATGTTTGTAGGCCTGTCAGATGTGTTCCATTTACCGCAACTCACTGTCGCCTGTGGTTAGCTTGGAGTAGAGAGCATGCATTATGGACACAGCAACAGTAGTCTTGTGTCATGTTTTCCTGGTTGAGTCCAAGTTTAAATTTCAGTCTGATTCTTGCCGGACTTTCATACAGAGAGGGCCAGGTACCCGTTACCAGCAAGAGAACACCATTGAACGACACCGTTACAATTGTGCAGGATTGCTTTTTTGAGGAGGAATTATTCTGGGTTCCAGAATTAAACGGCATGTTCAGAATGAAACCATGACACGCCACATCTATGGAACAACTGGAACAACATGTACGTTTGTTTCGGGGTGCCCTGGGTGCAGAAGAATTTCTGTTTATGGATGACAATGCCCGTCCTCACCGTGCAAACATTGTTGACGCATGCTTTCAATTCGAGGATATTACCCGTATGGACTATCTCCATATTTGCCTGAACTTGTATTATACTTAATTTAGGGACACGAGTGTAATATAACACTCAATGCTTACTTACTGTTGTCGTGTGCCAGCTAGGCTGACAATATGGGGTGCGCTGCTCCACTCTTTTCCAACTGAGCTATATTTAGGTGTGGAGTTCGACTTCCTCATTACACACATGCTATAGGTACCCGTTTATAGGACAGGCAACCATTCACAACACATTCATACAAGGAAAGAACAAAGACAGGATAGACACAGAGAGAGAGAAAATACATCTATGTCTGAACCGGGATTCAAACCCATGACCTCCCTATCAGCACGCAGACGCGCTGACCACTGCATAAGTTGGACGGCAATGCTTACTTAATCTCATCAATTAAATAATATTTGTGAGTCTATTTTTTAAACAAAATGTTAAATGTATATGAAATTTTTATGCTGTTTTCCTATAAGTATTACTGTAAAATATAAATAAATTATTCTTGGATTTGAATATTTTAATGTTTACAAAATTAATTAAATCCGAATTTTAATGTTGTAGATAGCATACAAAATGGGATAAAGCGAGTAATATAACAATATAACATGCATTGCTTACTTAATTTCATCTATAAGTTTATATTCAAGAATTTATATTTTAAATGAAATTTTAAATCAAATATTTGAACAAGGAAAAATGTGATTCACAGATAATACTTTTATTTTTATTTCAAATTTGCTATATCTTTTGGTTATGGAAGATATGAAATTTAATTCTATCCTTACAGCTGTTGGATAAGGAGACACCGATATGTTTATATTGCTTGATGGCACTTCTATAAGAGTATGTATTTGTTTAGTTTTTCGGGTTTCTTCCCAAGCAACATGTGTTAATTCTTTATTATTTATTCAATAGTCTCTTGGAAAGCTGTTTATGTTAGAGTCATACAATTGACATCTGGTGTTAAGGTGTTCCTTTTTCAATGTTAAATGGTATAATTTATTACCCAATCTTAACATGGAAAATGTGCTACAATTAATATAAATTTAAAGAGAAGATTATTACTAAATACGATAATTTTTAATTTTAATATTGATATTACAAGTATAGTACATTAAAACCACTATTTTAATTACTAATTTAAAAATAAATTTACGTTTGAAAAAAAATTCAATAAAATACGTGATACGATTTAATATATTTGTTGTGTTTTATTTTTTTTATAAGTCCTGACGCGAAATGCATTGAATATTATCATTTTAATATTATAGTTATGAGTAATTGTAAAATATTATAATTTAATGTAATAAAAACCTCAAAAGTATTTTATTAAATTTTATATACTGATAAAGTAAAAATTATAATCTTACATAGAATCTTAAAATTTTTTTTTGAGATAAAATATCATCAATTTTGATGAATTGAATCTAAAATATCTTAAATTTCATTGTTTCTGAACATAACATTTTTTCTTTGCTATCAAATTTTCGAATGTTACTCAGTAATAAAAAACAAATCAATATCAATTAATATATTTTAAATCAGAAAAAATTCAAAAATTTGAAAACATTTTGCAATTTTAAATTTTAATGCTTGAAATATTTATAAAAATTATGAATCTCTGTAGAAATAAACCTAGAATAAATATTAAAGTCTCAAAAATGAGAAAAAGATTTTAAAATGTTTCCTGAAAAGTAAGTAAATAAATAATTTAACTTGTTGACTATTTTAAAATAATTATTTTATCTTAACTTTAATAAACTTTAAATATAATTTTAGATAACATTTCTTTCAATAAATTAGATTGAATTTTTAATTGTTAAAAATACTGAATTAAATGAAACCTTCTAACTTTTGAGTAATTAAAAATTTCGATTTTTAAAATTTGTATCATCAAGCGTAGACTAAGTTGCAATAGAAGTAAGTCCAGACATTCAGCTCAGAGGCTTTATGCTCAAAATCAAGGAAATTATTGATGTGATTCTTGAATCATTGTATCTCAAAGAAAGATTTTTATGTTAGCTTAGAAACGTGTGTGATGGGTTAAAATATTACACACGTTCTGGATAAAATATTTTAAAGTCACAGAGAGAAATAATTTAGAAATAGATCTTACTTTTACATTAGCTATCCTCCATAGAGATACTTTGTTATTTTAATATTGATGTTTATCCAAATTGAAGACAGAACTTAGCAGAGATTTTAATAAAAATCTTATCAATATGGAGACAAAATTTTCGATTTTCCTTATTAAATAATTTTTGATAAAAACAAGATATTTCGTGTATCACTACTATACAGGGTGTTCCAAAACGACCGCATAAACTCTGCACTGCTAGATTCCTCGTTATGAGTACGTAAAAACTTCCCAAAGAAGCATTCCTGTACGATCCCTAGTTTACTAGAAAAATACGAAAAACAAAGTATGATGTCACTTCCGGTGCAAAAGGGGAAAAAAAACACTTTATTGAAAATATATACAACAGCAGTATATGCAGCGCATATCGACGGGCATACTCCCTAGCAGTTCGTAATGTATTTCCATTACATCGGCCGTACATCAAGTACACAGCGCAGAGTCACGAAGGGAATGCATGGCCACCATACGAAGCCTACCAGCATCATCAGGATGCAACTTTTTAAATACCAGTTTATCGGCGCTTAACGTCATTCCATGGCACTCGCATGCATGACGCGATATGCGTGGTGAACGTTTTAAACATTATCGCCTGGAAAGATAAGAGAATAATGTTGTTAATATGCCCAATAAAGTGTTTTTCTTACACCGGAAGTGACGTCATACTTTGTTTTTTGTATTTTTTCTCGTAAACTAGGGATCGTACAGGAACGCTTCTCTGGGTAGTTTTCTCCCAACGAGGAATCTAGCAGTGCAGAGTTTATGCGGTCTTTATGGGACACTCTGTATGCATATTTATTTACCCACACAAACTTACATATGAATTAGATTACAGAAAAAGATCTCCATATTATTTTATCGGTAGATGGCATTAGTGATCAAAATTTCATATAGCATCAATTAAATAATTTCAGATTTATGCTTGTTGCATAGGGGAGATCAAAGAATTCTTTTACCGATTTTTGTTTGGTTTATTCACTTACAAGTTACAGGGTATTATAAAAAGAATAAAGCATAGAAAAAATTTGGTACACTTTAGTTTATCGTTGATAATGACGAAACTACAAGACAATAGCTGTGTTGCGCACGCAATGGTGATACTATAATAGCCAATTAAGTGCAATTTTGGCTTTATTGATTCCTTTCAGTTAATTTTTATGTGAAGTCCCTTTACACGGGTTAGTCCGTCATCGAAAATGATGGTAAAATCACAGAAATCTTCTAAGTTAACCGTATGTTAGCAATAAAAACATCACCGAGAAGCTAAAAAAATAGCCAGAGCCGTGGTATCCTAGTGATTAGGTCATCGGATTTCGACCGGAATGGCTGGGTTTGATTCCCAATGCTGCCAAAGACCCGTCGATAGCAAGCGACATACGTGTTCAATAAATCTGCGGAATTGAAAATCCTGTGGTCAGTTGTTGAGCAGTTAACATGGGTATAATGGTCTGGAAAAAATATTCTCCCTCTCCAGATCCAAGTCAAAACTGAAGAAGTGGATCCTATGGTGGTTCCATCTACCGGAAGAGTATTAGAGCAAAGATGTACTTTCACCTTTGTGGTGCTCTGGTTAAACGAAGGATTTCCTTCTGACTTGGTTTCGCATAACCAATGGATAGCGAATTTGGTTTGTGCAAATGTGTAATAGGTATCAACAACTTTAAACCATTGAAATGAAACCCAAAAATATGTTAAGTAAAGTCTTCTAGTTTATGTAAAAATAATGGATTTATTTTTGAACAAATTATATATATATATATACATACATACATACATACATACATACATACATATAGATAATTAATAGCAGATAATATAATTAGCAGATATTTAATAAATTAAGACTAATATGTATGCATATTCATACCTAAATATTGTTTTCAAGTATAAATTAAATAGATGCTACAGTCATGTGTGTTTAGTTAAATATTAATTGTTTCATTTTAGAATATAGTAAATTATAAAGAAGTAATAAAAAATTAGACCTTTAAAAATATATATTCATTTTTCTCTTTTAAGATATCTAAACATTGCTACAGTGTAAAATTTAAAGATATTGAAGTGAATGGGTTGATAGTTAAGAATTTTTTTTTTCGATAACAATCAAAAATATCATAAATCTGTTTAAAGATTCAAAAATTTTGCTAACGTCAACTCTGATTTTAAACCAATTTAAAATTGCCCTGTTGAAATTGTCGTTAAATATGTAATCAATGTTACCATTATTAATGGACATTCCAAATAACGATCAATCACGGTATTGTATGCTAATCTCAGCATCTATGATATCAGTTAAGGTAATATCTTTCCTTCTTGATATTCTGTATACGACATCCTGGACACGGCAGGACATTCTATATATGAGACAAAAGTCTACGAACTTCTCATTTTGGATTTATTTTAGGAAACATTATAGAGCGTTCTTAGCGTTATATCCATTCTTAGAATAAAAATAAAGACTACTTCCAGATACTATTTACATTCCTGGCACCAATTACTAAAAGGTTTCTCTTTTTTGATAAAGGACATTCTGTATACAATGCAAATCTTTACGAGCTCCTGATCTAATATTTATTTCAAGAAACAGTAGGAAGACTTGTAACCATTCTTGGAATAAAATTAACATCAAATAATTCAAAAATATTCAATTCAGTATCTTGAGTATCAAAACGCAATACAAAACACATATATAAAGTAAATAATTATATATAAAGACAAAATGAAATAATTAAATTTAAATTCCGAGACATAATGCTCCATAGGATCTGGAATTCGATTCCGTTTGTTTTTCAAATTTTTTGTACACTTTATGACAATAGTTTTCTTCTTTCCAGAATTTTCATAAAAAAAGCTCCTTTGCTATCTTAAATTTTGAAATAAATCGGCTTTATCTTACATTTAAGCATTTTGAATATTAATTTATTATTTGATTAGAGTAGACAAAATATTATAAAACTATTTTAAATTTGTCACCGGCTTCATATTTTTTGAGTTAATTATTTTTCTTTTATATTCACCACGGTTGCTTTTTTTTTTTTGAATAGTATTTAAGTTCAAATCTACAAAATGACTATAAATTAGTTCTAGAAATGTTTCTGAGTGTTGCATTTATATTTAGAATTTATATTTTGGATTAAATACTATTAATCTTGATTTGAATTGTCAATTTTTATTCTGCTGCAGTGCGTAAAATTATTATAAATTAATTCTAAATGTATCGATGTGTTATTGTTTCTTTAGCGTAAATTTTTTGTGACGAATGTTTGATTTGAATATTAATTGTAAGTCAATTTTTATAAGATAAATTGCAAATTTGTTTCAAAATACTCATTGCGTACATGTTTTTTTCACCTAAATGTTTAATCTGTATTCAACTCTGTAGATAGATATTTGAGTAGTAATTATGTTCTAATTAGCAAAGATATATAATCTTACTCTAGAAGTATTCGATATTTTTATTAAAAGTATTTTTTTCTAATATATTTCTTAATTTATCTTAATTTTAACATCAAATCTTTATTCGATTAAAGTCAGTACAAATGTCATAAATTTACTCTAGATGAATTGTGGGAGGCTTTCTATTGAAAAAAAATTTCTTTGAATTCAAGTTTATTAATCTTTTTTTAAAGTTATTTAAATGATAATTTATTATATTCAATAGTAGTTTGTAAATATGCTATAAATTTCACAAGGCTTAAAACTATTTGCTCTGAAAATATTGTTTTTCTACAACTTTGCTATAATGTTTTGAATATATTTTCATTTTAGGCAGAAAATACAAGTTCATAGAAATATCAAAATCAACTCTGAAAAATTAATTAAAAACCACACAGTTACTATAATATTTACTGTCGTCTCTCTTCCAATAAAACAATAAGTAGTTAATTAGCAAACATTTGGTGTGATGAATTAATAAATAATTAAAAACGAGGCTTCACACACACAAATATCGACAGTTAGAGTCAATTTTTGCCTGTTATATCCGAAGATGGGAAACTTTAAAATAACGTATTTTTGAGACTGTATCAAATTATCCGTTTTATGTATAGCAGAATTTATTACAATTATATTTTTTTATTATAATATTATCTATTTCAAGAACTGATTCTAAAGATATAATAAATAATTTATTAAAATATTTCCATTTGTAGTTATTTATTTTTATTTATAGTTTGTAGTTTATAGTAGTGTGTTTTGTAGTTTTTTTATTATATATGACATGAACTTTATCATATTATTTTATGGCATTATATATTAATAGATATACAATGTAATTCATATATATATATATATATATATATATATATATATATATATATATATATATATATATATATATATATATATATATATATATATATATATATATATATATATATATATATATATATTATATATATATATATATATATATATATATTATATATATATATATATATATATATATATATATATATATATATATATATATATATATATATATATATATATATATTAAAGTAATGAATACAATACTAAAAAGTACTTTCATCTATTGTGAGAATTTTTACTTTTCATCATATGCATTTATATACATTGTGAGAATATATATATATATATATATTTATTCTAATTTATATATATATATATATATATATATATATATATATATATATATATATATATATATATATATATATATATTTGTTGTTGTTACTTATGACACTTGGACAAGCGAAGCTCGCTATAGGCATAGCGAGCTTCGCTTGTCCAAGTATCATAAGTGGCTATACTAATTTAAGTCAATCGGGAGCGTCTTTCGATTTAATTAGAACACCACAAAAGTGAAATTATGTCTTCGCTATTTTATAAATTCTCCGATTCATGGGCGGTGAATTTAAGAAATATCCACGCCTTTAATTTTGACTTTGATCTAGAGGGGGAGGAAATTTTCTCCAGACCATTACACCCATGGTAACTGCTCAATGACCGACCACAAAACTTTCGATTTCACAGATATAACGAGCATGTATTTCGCATGTACTCGGCGGGTGTTTTTGAAGTATATTGATTCGAACTCAGCCCTTTCAGAAGGAAGGCCGATGACCTAACTACGGCCTATATCTATCTATCTGTATCTATATATATATATAGATAGATACAGATAGATAGATATAGATATAGATATAGAAATATATGTATATATATGTATGTATGTATATTGCTGCTATTTTAATAAAATGGGTAGTTCATATTAATGTAATAGGAATGGCTCATTTTCTAATAATAAACATTTTCTAATAATATATATAATTTTACAAAGAGTAGCTTATATATATATATATATATATATATATATATATATATATATATATATATATATATATATATATATATATATATATATATATATATATATATATATATATATATATAGATAGATAGATAGATAGATAGATAGATATATTACAGTTGTAGACACTCCAATAGCTTTCGGAATAATACAGCAATGCATATTGCAGTAAATTATTATAATAGATACAAGTTGCAGAAAGTAAAAGTAGAATGTATTTCAATAATTTATTATAATTTGAATCCCAATAGCTAATTATAATAGAATTCAATGCAAATAGCTTATCCCATCATGATACATTGCAGTAATCAAATACTGTATATTATTTTGCAGTATCATGTAAAACTATCATATATAACAATAGTTTATTGTAATATAATGAATTTAAATGTCTTATTCGAGTGAATGCTACAAAGTATTACACTATTACAAGGATTATTGTTATAATAACGTATTACAACATTAAGTATTTCAATAGCTTATACTATGGTAATATAATTTTCTGCAACATATATTGCATTAATTTATAACAGTTTCATTGCAATAACTGATTACTGTCGTATTTTTAGTAGTTTTATTTTTTAGAATAATTAGTATTGCAGTATAGTTTGGATATTATAGTTTTGATGCCTGTTCTTCAATGTTTTAAAGTATTATGAAATATTGAAAATTCTGGAATAAAAATGAAATATTTTTTACAAGTTTGTTCAGTGGAATAATTTTGACATTTTCTCCTGTTATATTAATTATGTTTACATAACCCAGTGGATAACGTACAAACTGAATGCCATTGTAACGAATGTAAAGAACCGTGCGCATAGCTTTACGAGATTATTTTTTTAGAAAGAAAGCCATATACACGTTTTCACCAGGGAGCAAACCAAGAAAATCCCGAGCACTCCCCTCGTCGGATGATTATGCTTAATTTTCTGCTTAATTATTTGTTTTCTTTTCCTCATGGCAAATAGATAAGTTAACAAAGCAGTAAATTAAACATAGACTTACACTCAGTTAAATTGTTGCTAGGATATTCAGTTTAACAGTTCGTGGGTTCGAATCCCTCCTTTATTGTGAATGCTCAAAATAGTTCGATGTTTATTTGAAACAATTCCGGTCTAATTAGCCTTCGAGTACAAAAAATGATCATGGAGCGTTAGCCAACCAGACAATTTCAATAGCTCAGTAGCCGGACCACTCTCTTTCAAATGGATTTGATGAAATTCAAATAAAGTCAATGAAGATATAGGAAATAAAGTTTGCGTTTTGTTTTCGAGCTACACCTAATCTGGTTTAGTTTGTTTGTCACTCTATGATCACTTTTGGAAAATAATAGATAACTGGATGCGGACAATACGATTGAAAGTATTATTCCAAATTACAATAAATATCCATATTTAGGATACGAATCGAGCTTAAAAACTGTTGAATTGTAAGCCACAGCACTAACAACTGATCTGAAGGAACCTCGGAGTAAGTTATTAGATATTTTTAAGACTCCCTCTCTTGCGATTAGTAAATATTGATAATTACTTAGGAGGTGATCCCTCCTCGATATGTAAGCTTTTGTGAAGAGTAGTTAATCATGATGATTAAAGACTCATGTAAATAAATGATTACGATGATTAAATACTTTAACAAAGATTTCAACCATAAGACCTTCCTCCACCAAACATCAAATAACAGCATTGCTTATTACGATTGATATTATAATGCTGTAATCATTCAGCACTTAAGTAAAGACGGTGAAATAATTCTAGTTACATCATTTTCTGAATGATTAAGGAAGCTATTCGTATACTGTTTGAAGAAGTTATTAATATACTTATGTATATTATTTTTTTAACAAATAAAAGTTTTCATGTTGATAAAAACTATACATTTGTAAAAGTAATGTATATGCACATCTATTGGAATTCTGGAAAAACTGGTATGATGCTTATTACAAGAAAATTACTTGTTTCTAAACTAAACAGCTTAGCTTTCTTAATTTCATTACAAGAAGCTTGAATTGTACAAGGCACTTACAATTTGGTATAGAAAATCATCGAACAGCCTGCAATTCAATATGAAAGCTTTATGGTTTGGGCAGGTTTGATGGAATACCTCAACGACTTGCACATCTACAGATCTGACCTTAGCACTGTAAAAGGGTGAGCTAGTGCTTCCATTATCAAATTGTGCTAAGTAACACTTGCAGGTTTTCTCAATGGTGGATGATGCGGTTCTTCTTAAAGAAATCATGATCAGTCAGTGTGCAGAGTGTAGTGCGCTTATGAGGTGGCCAAAATATCCTACTAACCTTTAAATTTTTGAGATACCTTCAATCATGATATTTTAAACACTGAAAGCCACTCTCACATTGATCTAGCTTCGTTTGATTTGCTTGGTCATGGTCATGTTTTTAATAGGTGGGCTAATTAAGCAGGTATCTACAGTTTAAGTTAGATTCTGAATCATTAGAAATATGAAAGCTAAAAGTGGGGTGTTCATCGTGGCCTAAAAGTAGGACAGCACTCTTTGGATCATGCTCTGGATTCAATCCTAACTTTTGCTTAATAACGCTTTCTGCATGTGCATCTCTAGAGGTGGGGGCTTGGAAGTTTTCCTGCTTTTCTTACTTACTATCAATGAAAAGTTCTCCCAGAGGGCAGTTTCTGTGTTGAATATTAAAACTGTCTTACAATGGGCTTTGGCAGATAAGTTGTCCACTCATGGTGTGAAAATTTGAAAAGGGATTCGAACGCCTGAATTGTTTAACCGTAGACTACGAGGCTATTCCTTCGACTGGCATTTCAAACAACATAAATTTGGATGCTATTAATCAAGAAAAATTATGCTAGTTTGCCTCTGGATGGTGAACATTTCATGTAGATAAGGGCTAATCACAAACATTTACGTTTTAATCATTTTAGCATTTGTTGACTTTAAACTTATTTATACTTTTCTCGATGGTTAAGTTTTAGGATCGCTTTCTTCAGAATAGAAGGTCGCGTGTTTGATTCCTACTACTGTCCCTAGGAGAAGAATATTATCACACCGTAGTGGACACCACATCGCCCCAACATTATTGAAAGACATTAATATCAACTAAGTAAATCACCTGTCAAGGGTATTTTTGCATAATAGGGGACCCTATTCACGTGCCTCAAAAGAGGAAACTAGAAAGCTCCCAATCACCCACGCCGAAGGATGGGGATGCAGAGAACAGAAGGGTAACATTTATCTATTGTTGTCACAACTGCCTCTTATGAAGCTATGTAATTTTCAGTCTTAATTATTGTCTTACCACCGAGCCACAAGCTTTAGTCGATGCATGTAACGTTTCTGCTTTTCATAAACACGTATAATTTAGAGATTACCTGTAAGTTTTCCTGTTACTTTTCCATGCAGTATGGTCCATAACAATACCCATAAAATTGCCTATGAAAAACTATCTCATTCTTGATGAAATCAAGTTGGTGCAATTGAGTGGTTAGTACTCTGGACTTCAGTTCATGGGTTCGAAACTCACCTCATTGTTTGTATGATTCGAAATCCTCTTTGTAAGTTGTAAATCTCGGTCAAATTATATATACTCCTTGTGTGGAAAATCTGACTCTACTTATCAACAAACAAAATAATCTTTATGTTAGGAAAAATAAAAATACACGGCAGATTTGGACATGCCTGAAATAGGCATTGGCTGTCAGACAGTTCAAAATCTTGTGTTACAATCAACACAAAATTTCGTTCTTACACATTTCAAAAAAAAGTTTTATAAATAAATCTGTATATTTAATATTTAATAAGTTATGGATCAGTTATAATCATATTGGGTTTTATTACATGGGCTTATAAACAGGAGGCTATTTGAAGTATTAAACTTATTTCCGTTATGAGACATCCATAATCTATGATAAATTCACTGAAAAGCAAAAACTAGGGAAATAAGGTGTTTTTTTAAAATTGCCATCAGAATATAAAGTGTATAACAACGGGTTTTAACCTTCATTCAATAATTCTAATTTGACATCATCTTAAAACTTATGAAATTTTAATATTGTTTCCATCTTTGTATGTAGTTTTGCATTTTGTTTTATAAATAAACCGATTTGGTAATCTTATTGTAAAATAGTATTAGATGATTGTCCACATTTTACTGCTCCCCGTGCTTTACTTTTGAATACAATAAGTGCAGAAAAAGGTGAATGTGAAAATGGAGTTAATAGATGTGCGTGTGTACTGTTATTTATTTCCCAGTCTGTAACAGATAATGAAATAACTTTTTATCACTTTACAAGAATAAAACGAAAGAACTTTGCTCAAACATAATCATTTTCAACATTTATATTTCCTTATCTTTCATATAAATTCATGAAACTTAAAGAAAATAAAAATGATTCTACAAGATTATAGAATAGCATTTATTCAGTGAATATTGTTTTTATCCAGAAATGTGAACGGTTATTTACATAATTATTTTATATATTTTTCCACTTATTTATGGAAAGAAAAGTTTTACATTGAACTTCTTTCTATAGGTAATTTATTATTCAGTAGTATAAAAACACACCCAGCGTGTAAAAAAGCAAACGAAATTTTAAATTCAACTTAGAAATGTATTAAATATTAATATAAAAATAATAAAATTTTCAGTAAAAATAAAACGCTTGTTCGCGTATTAGCACTCAGATTCACATACAAACTTAAAATATAGTTAAAGATTAGAAAAATTATTTTAAGTGTATAATTTTCATCAAGGTTACATTGTTTATTATTTTTGTTATAACGAATAGGAATCGTTTGGATATTTTTGAACAAACTAATTAAAATAATTTATTCCGAATTGAATGAAAACAAGCTATCTTTTTTAAACAGAAATTTAATAATTCATAGTGTTGCTATCATTAAATATTTTGATCCGATAGTAATATTAACTGCATTGAGCTGACAATAGTGTTTTGGAAAATCATTTTCCAGTAAGTGAGAGACTGCAAGTTCAATACTATATGCTGTGAAAATCTATGTTTTAAAACTATTGTTATAACTCAATTTATTCCTACGATGATGCACCATAACGTCGACAGAGCTCTTCCATGTAGTAGGTATCGATCTCATCTCCTCACTATGGTTCAAGATTGTAAGGTGATAGCTTGTATTTTTATTGATTTAGATGGACAGAAATGTGTAGCTAGGAAGTATTGCAATATCTTATTAAATTATTTTATAAGCTTAAGGCATGGAAAAAAAAACGAAAAAATATCTCAACTTCCATTAATTTGTTTTAAAGTTTAATTTTGGGCATATTATGAATTTAAAACATGTGGTTTGACATGCTTGGGTTAACTTTGTCATAAAAGGATTGTTGACTTTAACTGCATGCATGTATATTATTAATATACTCTTCCATAATAAATTTATAATGTAATTTAAATTTATTAATTAAAGATTTAATAAATGTTTTAGAAATAAAAATGTTTGCATTTATTATTTAATTATTACAAATATTATTTATCAAATTTTAAGAAAATTCACAATTTTCAACTTGATCGCAATTAGAATATATGGTTGAGTTTGTTTAGCGATTTAAGTTGGCAGAAAAAGGAAATCGAAAGACATCAAAATAGCGTAACCGATATTGCGCCGTCTCAATGAGCTGGTCATCAGCTGAGCGAAAAGTGATAAGTTCAATACTTGTTGTTGCAACATCATACTTTTCTCTTCGAAAAGTACAGAAAACTACTGAGCAAAATAAGCGTACACGATTGCAAAGAAGTCGAGCTCTCCTTCGAAAATCCGCAAAAGACGCTTGGAAGCATATCATCTTCACGGACGATAAACTTTTCACAGAATTGAGCAATTTTATAATCGACAAAATGTCAGTTTCTGGCCATCCAATCGTCTGGAACTTCCACAAGAGTAGAACGTCGGCAAAAACCACAGTCAGTTATGGTTTGGGGAGGTGTTTGTGAATCTGGAAAAACTCGTTTGGTTTTTATAGATCAAGTCGTCAAAATGAACAAGACCATGATCTACAATGAGATTTTACAGTCGGTTTTACTTCCTTCGGCCAGAAAACATTTTAAAAACAGCATCTGGATACTTCATCAAGATTCTGCCCCTTGTCATAGAGCAAAAACAACGCAAGACTGGTGTCAAGCAAATCTTCCAGATTTCATACCTGTTGGAATGTGTGACGCCCCTGTTCACCTGACTTAAAGCCAATGGACTATAGTGCTTAATCTATTCTGCAAACAAGAGTATGGTTAAGCTAAATCGAAGTTTGGAATGCCAAAGGGCTACACTTAAGAAAGAATGGGCTAAGCTAATGCCAGATGAACTGCAGTTATTGCAGAAAACTTTAACGATGTTAAAGGCTATGAATCAATGCCCACGGGGACCATCTTGAAAATACTTAAATATGTTGTATCTATGTAAAAAATGACTTAGGTAAAGTTAGTTTTTTGAAAATAAACTCCATGTTTTTAGCTTAATATATATTTATATTATAATATATATATATATATATATACTGAGTGAGCCAAAAGTTTGTTACAAATTTTAAAAATTCATAAAAAAAGAAGAAAGATAAAGAAGTGCGGTTTGCAAGAAAGGGCTCACAAGGTAATCGGATTTTTTTTCTGCAAAAAAAGTTTTAGTTAAAAAGTCGCCTATATATGGCGCTGACTGTCCGAAACACAATGAAAAGTACAACAGAACGCTGCATTCATTTATTCTGATAATAACAGTTGTTCAATATGACCTCCAGTATTGTACGACACAACTAAAACGACTCGCAACGCCCGTTACAGATGAATGCAATATGTCGGAATGAATTGCAGAAACCTCACGACAGATGGAATCTTTGAGTTCGGCCAATGTTGAAGGAGATGAACGGTACACACGTGATTTCAAATAGCCCCACAACCAGAAGTCAACCGGAGTGAGGTCGGGTGATCGTGGAGGCCATGCGATCTTGCAACCTCGACTGATCAGTCTCTCTTCACCAAAGGTACTCAAAAGGAATCGGTTTACTGGATTGGCATAATGTGGTGGTGCGCCATCCTGCATAAAGTTTATTACAGATAACACACCTCTTTGATTTAATGCAGGCACGACTTTGTCACGCAAAAGAGTGAGGTAACGCTTAGCGGTTACTGTGCACGTTTTCCAGCCCAATCTGGGACACGGTTCTTCAAAGAAGAAAGGTCCGACAATGAAAGATGAGGTGAAGCCACACCAGACTGTCAACTTGGCTGGATGCAGAGATTTCGTCATGTATTCACGAGGATTAGATGTTGCCCATATACAAGTGTTATGGGTGTTTATATCCCCGTGTAGTGTGAAGTACGCCTCATCCATCCAGAAAACGTTGAACAACCACTGAGGGTCGTTTTCGATTCTTGCCATAGCCCACTCGGCAAATGATTCCCGCATAGCTGTGTCTCCCGGTTGTAACTCCTGCAGTGACTGCAGTTTGTAGGGATAGAGATGCAATATCTCGTGGAGGATACGTCGAATCGATGATAGAGGCACATCCAATATTCTTTCAGCTTCGCGAGCACTGCTACTCCTAATGGACGATTCCGCCGCTAAATCATTCATTGTGGTTTCCACCGCAGTAATTCGGCTCTCTGCCAACGAGGGTCTTCCACTGCGTGGTCGATCCTCCAAAGAAACAATTTCCTCGAACCTCTTGACAAGCTTGACTATTCCAGGACACGATATGGGGCCTTTCTTCGTCTTCAGTGCTTTCGTCGTGCGAAATTTTCGCAACGCAATAGTTGCTGACTCTCCGTTCAAATAGAACAACTTCACCAACAATGCTCGATCGGGTAATGATAACATTCTGAAAGCAAATGAGAAATTCTCGAGTATCACGGCCTTTTATCGCAAGATTAATTTGCATAATTCTGCTGAATCTCTCGATGTCAGCGCCATCTATAGGTGATTTTTTAACTAAGATTTTTTTTTCTGCTAAAAAAAATCCGACTACCTTGTGAGCCCTTTCTTGCAAACCGCACTTCTTTATCACACTTTCTTCTTTTTTTTATGCATTTTTAAAACTGTAACGAACTTTTGGCTCACCCAGTATATATGTAAATATTTATAAATTTGTATTAGAGAGACAGGGGGAGAGACAAAATAATTTCATATTAAATAAATTTAAAATTATAATGAAATTATTTATGGTTTATATACATAATAAATCTGAACACATTTTTTAAAACATTAATTTTGACTGATCTTTATTTTCAGTAAAATAATGAAATATATTTTGTAAAATACAGCAATGATTATCTATGAAATTTCTAAAAACTATGTTTCAAAATCGAATCTCGGATTTCAAACGATAAATGTTTTTTATGTATATTAAATTATAATGTTTCGAAACCATAGATAAAGTTTCTCTTTAAATCATTAAGGTATAATTGTATTATTAAAGAGAGTATTATTATTATATTTTATTAGTGTATTATTCTTAAAAATAAAATTTAATCTGAATTGAAGGCTGTAGTGATATCAAGAAAAATAAAATGACAAAGCCGTAACATTTTACATTTTTTGCATACGATCGTTACTTAAAGTGAGGAATAATGAAATAAATGAAATTTTTGATCTGAGAGATGTATGTTTATAAAAAAAAGAGGCTTGTTAAAAATATGTATTGATGAAAAAACTGACATATCAATGGACATAAAATACAGACTAGCATACAAGTATAAATATGAACTTGAAACATGAACAAAATAATAAAAATGACAGGTTAGACACATGCCCAATTTTAAGTGTTTTCTTAGATGATTTATGTGCTGTCCTTTGAGTCGCACAAAGATGAAAACTCTTTTACTCTGGAAAAAAAAAAGATTGCTTTCATAAAAATATTGCACAAAAATGAAAAACTAAGTAAATAAATAAAAATATCAGATTTGAAATGTGCATAATTTATTATACACCAAGGGACATTATTGCGCGTAGTCTTATTAAAATAGTTTTGTGTAAAATGAACTCTCACTTAAGTTAAAGTGGTGATTCGATATATCTTGAAATTCTTATGAATCTTTAAAATTCTTTTTTTCGATGATTTAATTTTTTTGCTAAAATTTTTTTCCCATCACTTTTCACAGTTGCTTAGCAGGATTTAAATTTATCCTTACGGGGAGATTGGAATAATACTTTTGGAATCTGTAGGGAAATGTTTAGTTCATATTTAGAAAACTAGAAAATGATGATCATTTAATTATAAGACATATTTACGTAATCTTAGCCCTTTCCCCCCCCCCTTATCTTAATCTTAAGATTTGTTTCCTTACATCGTAATATTAGGCTTTGTAATTACTATACGAGCCTCTTTCACATTTTTACTGATCAAGCTCTATAAACTTGGGCATTTAGCTCATAATTTTGAATCCCGGCCACATGGTTATTGTTATATGATAAACTTTTTCTAACAAGCTCCTGTTCCAGTAACTTCACATGCCACTCTGAATTCAAAAACATGATCCGTATCCCACGATCAAATGACGAGGTCGATACCTGAGCTTAAATTTCTCTCGCCACGTCACGCCCTACTAGCGAAGCCATTGTATGTGGAATCTCTAAAATACTCACTTATTATAATAATTTTCATGCAAGTGGAACATGTTACATTTAATATGCGAGTTTATGGCTTTCTTTTCCAACTTGTTCAATACTATATCATAAAATATATTTCCACTTTATTCTTATTTATTTTATCAACTTTTTTCATATTTTCTAGCAGTATCATTAAATCTGTACAATATATCATCACTCTACTTACATTTATTGAATAAAACGTATCTATTTCAAACCTTATTCTACTAATGTTAGTGCTTAAATTTATTGAAATAAGAACGGTTGCGCCAAATAAAATGGTACTTTATTATAAGATGTGGCTCTTTAGATAAATTAAAATAAGAAATACTTATTTAATTTCGAAATTTTAATACCAACGTTTGCAATTAAAGTCTATAAAAATTATTTATGACCCATTGTAATTCATTGTTTACATCCTATCACCCTTATATTTTTATATTTCTATAGTGTAAATTGTAAAAGAAATGTAGCAATACTTACTATTTTATTTCGATTTTTGAAGAAATATTTTTTTTCTTTATTTGAGAGTGTGTGTTTACGCTTTCCCAACGACGCCAACGATAAAATATGTATTAAAATATAGATGAAAATAATTCCAAATATATGATTTTACAATTTTGTAAAACAACATTTAACATTTCAGTCAGTTTTTTATTATTTGATTTATGGAAGAGACTTCATTTCATGGAATCATGTTTTGAAAATTTGTAGTTCCGCTTTAAATCTAGTTCACATTTTCATTGGAACGTTATTCTTTTCATAAAGAAAGATTGTTTCTGATTAAATTTACTAGTTATTTTTCTTCCCGATTAAGTTCTTTTTAATTATTTAAAAATGAACTCAAAACACGCATATGAATTTCAGTAGCTTTTCACACAAACAATTTTATTTCGCTTATCAAATCTAATTAGTTGGAAAATTAATTTATTGATGGAATAAATTATTTTAATCGAAATCTTCTTATTTTTTAAAGATTTTCTGGCTACATTACAAATGAAATTAGTTACACTCTAAAGTAGGAAATACACATTAAATGTCATTGTGAAAATCCACAGAGATAAGAAACAAACTAAATATTCATAAATTTAAACCATATAGAGTGCAACGCCAAATCCATGGGTGTTAAATATTGATCCGTATTAAAACGAACTTTGCAATTTATAATGTCGTCATCAACAAGTTTCTTTTTAAATTTGTAATTTGAGATACATCGCCTCTTGCATCCGTAAATAAAGGATTTAACTGCGCTTACTTCCATAGAATTAAAGCAATTAAATAACATTCGCGTTTCCATAGCAACTTTTTTATTTCTCCGAATGAGAGATTACATATATCAATGGTTATTTGTAGAGGTTCCAGGAGTAGTAAAATCTACGACAAAAGGAAATTCATTTAATGACAAAATTTAATTTAGGTTTTTAACATAGTTTGCTGATATTCTTAAATTTATTGATTTTATAACACTGATAACAAACATTACAAAAATGTATTGGAAAAAATCATAAGTTATAAAAAATATTTGAAATTAATTGTCTGTGTATAGGCAGAAAATGTATATCTCATTAAGAAAAGCATTGTAAGTTATACTAAAATGGCGTTAATCTATATTTGTTTTTCATGTTTTGAGTTTAAACCATGAACGGTTCAAATTTGCGAGATATCTGTTAAATTTAAAAGCAAGAAAGTCTACATATCTCTCTCTCTCTCTATCTATCTATCTATCTATCTATATATATATATATATATATATACATATTTTACTCTGAAATTTTTGAGATACTCGCTTACTCGCAGACGATAATTTACAAAATAAAAATAACGGTTTAATTTTAAAAAACAAAGTATTTTAACACAGAATACGATTTTTTACTGATTTACTTCAAATTTTTTAGCGTAGAATAAATTTTAAACACAAGAGAAAATGGAGTTGACGCGAGAATAGTTTCGCGCTATGATTTTCTACGATTTTAAAGCAGGATTAAATCAAGAAGAATGCGTTCAAGGGCTGCAATTAGCATTTGGTGATGAATCTCCAGCTCGTGCTACTGTATTCAGATGGTTTAGAGAACTTAGAAGAGGTCGCAATTTTCTTCAGGATAAAGAACACACAGGAAGGCCGCCGTTAGCAGTAATCCCGGATAATGTGTCTGCCATACGAAAAATGTTAATGGATGATAATCGCTGTACCTATCAAATGATACAGAAGGAACTTAACATTGGGGCCGCAGCCATACACAAAATCATTCATGAAGAATCACATATGAAAAAAAATAGTTCGCCATTTGATTCCCCATAATCTAACTGAGCACCAAAAAGAGGAGCCTGTCAGAATCAGTAAAGAAACTCTTAAATTGCTAAATGATGGTGGCCACCGCATCATTTCTAAAATTACAACAGGTGATGAAACGTATATACCGTTTTTTGACGTCCCAACATGTCAAGAAAGCAAAGTATGGGTCTTTGAAGATGATCCCACCCCGACGATGGTGAAAAAACAATGCTCACTAAAACATTATGTATGCCGTTTTCTTCAGAAGTACGAGATTGGTCAAAGTCATCAAGTTATAAGGACAGAAGACAGTAACAGCAAACTGGTATACCACTAAATGTCTTTCAGAAATTCTACAAGAACTGAATGTTAGGGGACTAATGCTTCACAATGACAATGCATCTTCACATACAGCCGGATTAACAGTTGAGTTTTTTAAACAAAAACAAATTAAAGTGATCGATCATCCAACGTATTCACCTTATCCAGCTATGTGCGACTTTTGGTTATTCTTTAATCTAAAAAAGAACTTACGTGGACGTCGTTTCATTCAGAAGAAAAGATTGATGTGGCTATAAACGCATTTTTTTTCATCTATTCCAAGAAACGAATGGCTTGAAGCATTTAATCAGATGAAAATTCGTCTATAAAAGTGCATTGATGATGGAGGAGACTACTTTGAACACACCTAAAATTTTGTAACTATAATTTTAAAAACCTTGTTGTATCTCAAAAATTTCAGAGTGGTTTCGTATATATATATATATATATATATATATATATATATATATATATATATATATATATATATATATATATATATATATATATATATGTACATATATATATATACATATATATATATATATATATATATATGTATGTATATGTTACACTTACTAATACATACACGTACGTGTTCGCATTGCCTTTCATGTGAAATGAAATCCCTCGAAATGGCAAGGGCAAGACTGGAGTCATCTGCTTGGTTCCTGCTTCTAAATTACAAAAAGTACCATTTTCAGTGTCCCTATGAATTACACACTAGTGCCCCACAGTAAAATATGCCATATTTTCCGTCCCTTTTAGTGGTGAAAGATGGGAATCGTAATAGCCACGCATTATATGTTTTCCAATAGTAAAATTTGATCCTTATTGTGAATATTTACTATTTTTCCTAATATACGAATCCATGTGATATTTTGTTTCAAAATTTAAAAAAAATGCAGGTATTGTATTCTGATCTCTATGGAATGCGATGGACTGACTCTTTTTATCAACTTACAAATTTTCTTACCACTTGTTGAATGAGACAAATTTATTTTCGTAATCTGTGATAACAGTGTAAAAATCTTGAGTGAGAAATCCAATAAAATTTCTAAATAGATTTTAATTTTATGTAAATATCTTACTGAAATAGAAAAAATATTGATTATGATTAGGAAAAATAGTTTTCAAATTTTACCGAAATATTCATGTTTATGTGCCTTTCGGGGGAAACTGCTGGTTGAGGAGGATAAAATCTATGCGGAACTTGCGCGCCGGGACCTTTTGAACCTGGTGTAGGCTTTCCTACACCACAGGGGATAAATAACAACAACACTAACATATTGTTTTATATGATTTTAAGTTTTGCTTTTTTAATCTTCTTGAAGTCAATAAATATTATCAAAAATATTGGGCTATGTTTTCTTTGAAAAATTTAAAATAATAAATCCCTGTATTTCTAATTACAATTACAAATGGTTCTATTCTCTTATTAAATATTTTTGTTGTTTAACTGTTGGCAATTTACAGTCATTTTTGCTCAGATGCAACAGGTGAATAGAGGTTTTCAGGTTGAAAAGTGATTCTGTGTCACTATTAACATTTACTTCCAAGGCGAGAATCGAACTAACAACTGTAGAACCGGAGGTTACAAAGCTAACTCTTAAGGTTTGAACAAAACAAACCATTTATGTTTGTTGCAAATCAAAAGTATTCTAACAATAGAAGAATCAATAATAATAATAATTCTGCTACCACTAGAAGATTAGCATTTAATAGTATTCTTTTATTACTACTATTTATAACAACATTACAACATATTTGTTATATTTATTATTCTTCGAACATTTTTTGCACAGGAAGCTAAATATACCGATCTATAGTTTTATGTTTATTCCAAATTTTACCCACATTCACGCTGGAAGTGGGGTTTCAATTCAAGATCTCTATTCATCTTGTCAACAATATGGAATATTGTTGTTGTAGCAGTATATGCCAGAAGTAGAACACGCAGTTACTTGTTTACTACTATTACTCTACTATGCCAGAAGTAGAACACGCAGCTACTTGTATACTACTATTACTCTACTATGCCAGAAGTAGAACACGAAGCTACTTGTATACTACTATTACTCTACTATGCCAGAAGTAGAATACGAAGCTACTTGTATACTACTATTACTCTACTATGCCAGAAGTAGAACACGCAGCTACTTGTATACTACTATTACTCTACTATGCCAGAAGTAGAACACGCAGTTACTTGTTTACTACTATTACTCTACTATGCCAGAAGTAGAACACGCAGCTACTTGTATACTACTATTACTCTACAATGTCAGAAGTAGAACACGCATCTACTTGTTTACTACTATTACTCTACTATGCCAGAAGTAGAACACGCAGCTACTTGTATACTACTATTACTCTACTATGCCAGAAGTAGAACACGCAGCTACTTGTTTACTACTATTACTCTACTATTGTATATAGCATTTTTGTGGCATTTGTATAGTAGCAGTATTAGTACAATATACTGCTATAATATTCAATAAGTTGCTGAAGCCCCGTAGATTGCGTGGAGATGTGTCGACGTTAATATATGACGTCCAAAGTTCTTTCACTAGTGTGGCGTGAATGTGGACAGGAGAGTGCCAACTCAGATGTGATCTCATCACCTTACCATGGCTCAAAATAACAAGGTGCTTGGTAATGGGCGAGTATGCACATTTTACAATGCATTTATAATATGAGTAATTATAAGTAATAATAAAATGAAAAATGAATTGTTCAGAAGTATTTTTAGTATAAATTTAAAGCGTAATGGAGATTTAATTATAATTGAATAGTAAAATTTAATTTTAAATGTACTTTTTAGTTTATACCTGTAATGGTTTTTCAAAAATTTAGTTGAATGCCTATTTTATTTAGAGATTTTGCGAAACTGTCATGACTTGTTTGCAGTCTGAAATTTGTCACGGGTTTCTTTGACAAAACTTTTTTCAAGTGTTTTGAATGTTAGCTTAGGGTTTTCCGTTGATTTTGCCACCTGTCAGATTAAAAAGTATCCGTTAATTTCTTATAAACATGTTTTTTAAGTGACTCTGGAGGAAGTGGTTTGAAGTCCTGGGGCATAAGTGTTCCTCTCTTGGCTAGTGTACCTATCATTTCGCTCCCGTCGATACCCATGTAAAGGGTGTGGCGACTCAGCCACAGTAAATCCCTAAAATTGGAATAAAGAAGCGCATCTTCCCTATCCGATGGGGAATCCAGTTCAGTTGCTACTTGGATACGGTCGTATGAAGACCGTATATTGGCACCAGATCATTTTGGTGTTGAACACATTTTATATAAATTAATCATGAAAACTGTTATTTGTTAAATTGTTATTGTTCGATTATTGATTGTTAGGTTGTTAAAATATCAAAGACAACAGGACTTATTAATGAATAAAATCACGCAACCAAAATGTAATTCAATAAAGGGTTCCATTAAGAAACGATTTCTTTTCTGTATTTATAAAGAAAGTTCAAGATGTGTCTTATTTCTGTAATAATCTGATTATCTATTCTATAATTTGGCTTTCATTTTAGCTTAATAAAAATGGTAATCTATCTTTCCTTATTAGGCTAAAATGAATGCAGAATTAAAACTGATTAAAACTTCTGTATTAAAACTGATTAAACAATAATGATTTTATGTTTAAATATGAAATAAAAAATCCTGTAATCTATTTTTGTTATTGTCATTGCAATCAAAATTAAAATCGCTGTTGAAATAGAATTTTCACTTATTGAAATCTGGTCATACGTTTTCAAATTTTTACTTGTTAAATCTACTTATGTTTTTAACAATATGGAAAATTATTCATAGCATTTTTAAGTAAGATTACAAGATCTTTTAAAATATTTAGCATAATTTCTACAAAATGAAAATTTAAAAAAGGATTTTACACAAAGACCGCCAAAGTGACATTTCTCTAGATCACAATTCTTAACAATTCAACTTTTAACACTATCAAAACTAAGAATTTCTCGAAGAAGAGAATCGCTGATAAAATTTATTCTGCAAAATCTCGAACAAAGTTCTGTGTGTGCCCAAAAGAAGAAAACATCTTTTGTTTGAAGGAACCTTTCAAACTTTGCTGTAGAGAAATATTTTTGGCTTTTAAAGACGAGAACTCCAGTGGAATTTTTTTCCCATAAAAAATGGATTTCTACTCCCCTAAAAATTCTCCATACATTTGTTTTGTTGAGTACAGTTCTTAAAATAAGTCGCGAGAGAAAACGCTTTCGAGACCACCATACGATTCTTAATCCCCCAAAAAGGAATTTCCGTTTTTAAGCAAACGGATCAATAACTTTTTCTAACAGTTAGGAAGATGAACTTGAGTTGATATAAAAGATAAACACCATTTTGCGGAAAATGATGTAAACATGATGGTTGTGACATAAAATGATGATTACGGATATAACGTGAAATGACGTATTTATGACGTATTTAATTTAAATCAAATGTTACTTCATATAAAATTTTTAATTTGAAAAAATAATAAGAATTTATACTGTTTAAGGAAATATGTTAACACTTTATATATTAATAATCTCTATTTTTGGAATAAAGTATCCATATTCCTAACGGTATAAAAATCTGTGTTTGAAATTGTTATTTATCAATGAGTGTTTCAAGCAGTACGTAAGATGAACTTGATTTGACATAAAAGATAAAAATCATTTAGAGGAAAATGATGTGAATATGATGATAGTGACGTAATATGAAGATTGTGAATATGATATTAAAACTTATATGTGATACTTAATTTATAAATATAACAGTATATAAAATACTTAATTTGAAAAAAAATATTAAAAGTTTATGCTGTGTTAGAAAATATATGTTGACTAATGTTTGATTTATTAATAATATCCAACTAAAATAAGAGTGTACACGCTTATTTCAGTTATTTGTAAAAACATAAGAATAAGCATAAAAGTTTTGTTACATAACAAATAACAGAGTATCATAAAAATATATATATATTATTAAATAGCATAATATAAAAATATATTATGCTATTTAATGATATATATATAATAAAAAAGATATGGACGAACCAATATGATATTAATCATAAAATAGCTTTAACAATTTTACATGAGTTTCACTTTTCACATTTGAGTAACTTTTCTTGTATGAACAACACCCCTTCAATTCTTATTAGTTTCAGAAAACTTTTTTCTAGTATAAATATAGGAATAGGAAGGAGGGAGAATTTCCAAGTTTCTTCCCTTGCAATTCATGAATTATGATCACTACCAATGTTGTCCTTCTGGAAGACATTGCACGATACAATGTTGTGATTGCGTGTTGGATGCTTTACGTCTTCGGCTGTTAGGCTATGAGCCTGTGCTAAAATATTTTTAATTGTTTGATGGCCACGCAAACATTACAACAATTTTTTACTTTTACTTATGATGTGTTCCATTTATATATTATTTTGAAATGTAATTTTATAAATTTAAATTTTAAACTATACATTTAAAAAATATTCTCATATAAATTTCACTTAGAGATTAGCTTTTTCTAAGACTTGTCATTTTAATAAAAGTTTAGATTGCAGCAAAATAAGATCTATTTTATTCCGCTCGTAAAAATAATTAATGTAACAATTTTACAGATTGAAATTTTAAGCACACAATTAGAAACCACACTTATGATTATTTTTCTATGTTTTTCATTGTAAACTATTGCAAAAATTTGCACAAGTTTGTATGTATTCTGTGGTGAAAAAGTAATAAAGAATTCAAACGATTAAATAAGTTTTTTTAACTGTCGATTTAAGAAAAAATTGCTTCTAACTTCTTAAATTGTAAGAGTTGCCCGATTCATTTCTTTAAAAAAAATAAATTTAGTAAATAAATTATTTTTCTGTTCTTGGAAACTTTATGGAAAAGAACACAAAAATACGAAGATGGGTCAAAATAATTTTGCGAGTAACTCTTACTTATAGACGCTGCTTTTTAATTCAGTTTTCCTTTTCGAGTTGACATTTTTCATTTCAAAACGTATATCTGTTGGAATCAATACTAACATATTGAATTTTTTCCCCTGTGTAACAAAGAAAATGATATTTTTTTCCTCGGAAACAATGTATAGAATTATTTTAAGACTATTTTTACTACGCTTTTGACAATACTCAAAATTGTAAGATTTCGTTATCAAATAATTGACAGTAGCTGAAAACACACAAAAGTAATTAATTTTCGTAGACATTGTTTTCATTGCTGCGTTATGTTTCTGAATGGTTAATTAAGTTTTGTAAGTTTATTGCAGTAGAGTTTACTGCCGTTTATTGGCAAAACAACAATCTTCGCAGCATGAAGATACCAGGTTCGATCCCAGTCACTACGGTTGGCTTATAGCTCAAGACATTTTTTCCAAACGAGGTCTAATTTTCTACGGTTTAAAGGAAATTATGAACCACTTTATAAACATCCAAATCCAAGGTGGAATTCGAAACCACAAGTTGTGCAACCGAATACAAGAGCTTTAAGCATTTAGCTATTAGCTCGACAATGAACTAAAGAAAATAAATGATGCACTTTTGCCATACGTATAATCTGTCACTTGATCTGGTAACCTTTTACGCATAAAAGTCCATAAAAGGATATACCTGGTCTAACTGATGTCAGCGTGATGGATTAGGTCTGGTATCAAACCTATGACCTTCAAAACATGAGAACGATGCCCTTCTCTATCACGTTTTTAAGTAGCCTAAATGATTAGTTCTGATTAAAACCATTACATAAATTATGAAAGGATTTAATGTAACATAAAAAAGTTACATTAAATCCTTTCATAATTTGTAACCCTTACTATATGACCAAGTTGACATCTGAGTTTGTACTGTTTATTATACGTTATATTTCTGTAATTTATTTAACTATTTATAATAACTTTAAAATATAGTTTTATAATTTAAATGCTGTATTTGATTGTATACACACACACACACACACACACACACACACACACATATATATATATATATATATATATAAATTAGATATATATATATATATATATATATATATATATATAATTATATATAATTTTTTACCTTGTACTGTGCTCTTTTTTTATTAAGTTTCTATGTTTTATTTGAAAATAAAAAAAATTTCTTTCAACGGAATTAATAAAAGCAGACTATAAAACTGAACTATTAATACAAATGCATTCATTGTACTTTAACCGACGTGGCACTGCAATTTTTGATTGAGTTGAGTATTGAACTCACTACTTTTCGAAAGATGATTGACGACTTTCCCTTCCGGTTATCACATTCATTTAAATATTCAATCAAAGTGAATTTACAAAATTTTTCAGTTATATGAATAATATTAACTACAATTATTTCCAAAGAATTCACCTTGTAATATAAAAAAAGCATAAAAGCAGAACCATAATCATCAGCGGGAAAAATATTTCTTAGTTTGATACCGGCTGTTTTTAATCAGCAGAAAACCAGTGTTGTCTTTCTGTTTTCTACAACAGCATCTGTACTGGTGAGTGCTTGGGAGATTTCCGGATTTCCTTCCTTAAAACTTAACAATACTGATCATTACTTATAAAAAATCTTCAGAAGACTATATACGATAAATATTTAGTGTTCTAAGGCTGCAGATCTGCCCATTTCTATGATATTGATAATAAAATAAAATATACTTTCAATTCAAAATAACCATATAAAAATTATTTTAAAATTATAGTTTCTCACATTCTGTCTAGATTATTTTTGCCACATAAAGGAATATTACATATTGTGAAAATATTATATGAATCCCAAAACATCAGTTTTCTATTGGATAAGGTATCGCACCAGATACCTTTCAGACGCAAGAAATATGATTTTATGTAGAAGGTTACATTTGTGTTGATTTCTTTTGTCACTCAAAGATCATTTTCTGCCTACGAAGGGTAATATAGAAAAAGATTTAAAGTGGATTCTAAATTACTACAAAGCCAAAAATGAAATTTGAACCCAGGAACTTTTGAATCGAAAGCAAGAGCACTAAACATTCAAATATCCGTTTGACCACATTTGTATGAATACAATACATTTCTGTGATTACCTGTTTATGCCACCTATAAATTTTTTGAACATACCATTTCACTCGTAATTTTGAATTATGTTCAAACAACGAAGTCGACTCTCGAGTTGGCTCACCACACCAGTAAAAACAGTTAAAATTTTTGACTCATTGCTTGAATCCAATTAAAAAATAAAAAATACACAAAAAGCATATTATTCTTGAAACTTAGAAGAGAAAGTATTATACATTCATTTTTGTGTTTTCTTCATCGAAGTTAATGAATTGGTTTCATCCCTTCTAATCCTGTAAAATTTACAAAAGAATATTAAAAATAGAAAAGAATAACAGCTTTAACAACAATTCCGATTAACTGTTATTATATGAATTCTTGTTATTTGGAATCTGTTATTTAAATAGATGCTTAAATATAAATTTGGATAATAATGGTTCAAAAAGGTCATGTGATTACTAGAGATAATCTTCATATGTGTTAATAGAGATAATCGTATCACTTGTTTCGCATTACTTAGAGAAAGATCATCGTTTTAATAGCATCTGAGCTCATTAAGTCACAATTGCTTAATTTCTTCCGCTGAAATGGCAATACCTAGAAAAGTGCCAGCTCAGATGTTGACCTCAGCGCTTGAAATAGAATCAAGCTTGCAGCAAAATTCAATATTTTATGTGAGTACGAAACTCTCTCTCTGTTATCACAATTTATTAAAACAGTGCGTAGTGAAAGTATACTTAATTTATAATTTTACACAGTGGACACAAATTATTGTAAATATACTAATATGATGAATCTTACTAAAACACAAATAATATGGTGTAATATAAATTGTATATAGTATAAAATAAACAATATGTAAGATAAATAAAGGTAATAGAAAAGAAAAATTACTCGCGTGTTTGAAACAAAATGGCTTCTAAAACATGAGTATTGAATCATAGTTAAAGGAATAAAACAAATTTTGCAAATGCGCTTAAACATAAAATTTCTATTTTTTTCAAAAACTCATATTTCAAAGACAAAACAAAAGATATTATATAAACAAACATTTTATAAAAAATCACCTGCATCGGCGAATACATTGAAATGTGTGCAGTAAAAGATGAAAAATCGACTTATCAAACTTACGAAAACAAAAACAAAATCCAGAATACTAAAAATATTAAGATTGCCAAAAATAAATTAACATCACTAACAATATAGCGCCAAATTGGCAATATACTAAAAAGCACCCAAAAGTCATAAAATGCAATATATAATGGAATATAAAACACTTATTACGTGTTCTGTTAAAACATTATTGCTCAAAGTTAGATATTGAAATTATACCTTTAATAATATATAAAAAAATATTAAAAACTTCCGATAGTGCAAACAAATAAATGGTAAAATGCTTATTCCATAACTTAATGCAGTGTTTCTCAGTCTTTTTTTTTGTGGCGCTTTTGAAAATTTCAAAATTTGGCGACACACAAAGAAAGGGGTATATTTACAAATTGTTAAGTTGCTCACTCTCTAATAAAATACTGTGTGTAAAATAATTCATAATAATAATTTTAATGTAAAATTTAATAATACAATATGTACTACAAAACAGAAATACTTTTATTGTTTTATTAGTTTGTTACTTTATATATATATATATATATATATATATATATAAAATAATTTTAATTACATATATTTCTAAAAGTTAACGGTACAAAAAAGTGCAGCGGCACATCACTGCTTTAATGCGATAACAAAGAAAATCAATGCAAACACGAGTTATTTATCTGTAATATGAGTAAATTTAAATAACAATTGAATCAAAGTAATTCGTAATTAATAAACGCTTGATACAAACTCGACTAGAAATAAATTGACATAGATGATTTTAAGAAATAATTATAAAACAAATCTTGTTTTTCACATATCCGCGTCTTATCTCAACCACTAATCTTCAAGTTCCCAGTGTAGTCTAGACCGAGATCAATGAATGTTTCTTATCGATTGTCTTAAAAAGTGATAAAAGGGATAATGTTTCGAATTAATGCCTTGAAACTTTCGAAGAAGTTGTATTAAAAGTACGAAAACAAAGTAAGTAGTGTTATTTGTGTAAATTTTGTTATATCATGCTCCATTAACTGAGATAATAAACATATCATTTTTCCACAAGGAACATCGTCGAGCTGGTAGTAGAACTGTTAGCCCTTTTGCCTTCGATTAAAAAGTTCGAGGGTTGGATTCCACCATGAGTATGGATGTTTGTAGTGTTACGGAATCCTCTTTAAATTGTATGTCCGCTTATAATTGCCCCTCGTGTGGGAAAAAATGACCATTGAGTAATAAAGAAACTAAATCGTGCCGTATGTTAAATATTATATGTATACATAATATCATTCTTTCTTTGAGTTGTTGAAAGGAGTGGTAAAACAGTTCGTTATAAAAAAAAACATGTGTGTGTTAGACCTTAAAACTAATTTTGCTTACCAAACTGTTTTCTCCTTATAAATGAAGTACTATTAGAAATAAAATAATTTGTGCTATATAAAAATATAAAATAAAATTCACATTTAAAATGGTTTTTTTTTATTTTAATCAAAAAATCGAACAAAGTTATCACATTGATTCCGTTCATTTTTAAAAATACGTTTTACAATATTATCTTCCTGAAGTATCTAATTATGTTCCTGTTGTTTTTCGCAAAAAATTGCCTCAATCTAGTTAGCCACTCATCCGCTTGTTTTGCCAACAGTCGCATCACTGTTTTCTTCATGTTTGATATCTAAAAGTTCACATTTTTTGGTTCTTATTCACATTTGATCATGTGATACTTTTCCGTACAAACTACGTCTGACTTCACATTGGAAAAGATATGAAATGATATTTCGGACAGCTGCGGGTTTTTAGTGAAATTCATGGATAAATAACTCATCTTCATTCAATTCAAGTAGATGTCCTGGGTTTTCTTCAGTTAAGGTGTTAGCAAAGTCTGTATGTCGAAATAGCAAATAACTCAGACATCATTGTATTTCCAGTATCTGCCCAAGCATGTATTAACAGTGCATCACTAGATGATAATCGTTTTTATGATGTGATACCAAGCCACATCTCTCCATGCAAGTCAGCGATATTTGTAGCTGAAGCTATTGTTGTTGTTGCACATCATGTTTCCGTATACCAAACTCTGAGTTGGGATCTACAAATTAGATAGAAGCATCCGGGTGGAGTCTTCATGATTTTGAATCAGAGACCTAGTAGACGACTTCCAATATTTGACCTGTCAACCCCAGAAGTATCATTTTACTTGGAGGACATTGTGACTAGGCCCAGTTTCAACGCAATCCAGTCATCTTTAGCGAACACCACAGATTTTCGGTTAAGTCTGGATTTGAACTCTTGACTTCCGATAATGAGAATGATGCCCGATTCAAATAGGCCTCTGTGGCCTTCTTGAAGCTATTGCTCGTTCTTTAATGATTGGGCTTTAAGGTGGCCGTTAACTTAAATTAAGCGTTTTTAAGTAAAATAAGAAACCTCAATAGCTGGCCGATGAAGGAGTGATTAGTACGATGAAGGACCTTAACTTCACAGCAATAGGTCCGGGATTTGAATCTTGGTTCGGGCATGGATTTTCTCTCTCTATGTTTGTTTATCCCTTCGCTTTCGGGGAAAAATAGCACACCCACTGGATTTTTCACTATATGATATGCCCTCACATTCGCCATTTTGTTACACTGAACTGGTATATTCTAAGTGCTGCTGGGCAATGGAAAGTAAAATAAAATGTGTATAAGTTTTCAGGTATTTCTCTCAATATTTGCATTAAAATGGGATAACATAACATTATGATACACGTTAAAATAACAAAAATATATATTGCTGTTACTACTAGTGAATAGATTTAACATTTAATATATTTTAAACAACTTTTGTTTGAATTGCATTAAAGTGAGAGCTTGCCTCTAAGAGAATTTAATAATTATTTTTCAGAAGGCTACAGGATCCACGAGGACACGGAAGCAGCCATGGAGGAAATGACCAGTCTCTTCCGATCGCTGTTTCCTCTCGTCCCTGAGCACACACATTTCTTCTGGAAAACCAATCAGCTGGGAGCAGCTACCGTACAGAGATCAGGTCAGTGCCACCATATTATCCAGACTTTAAAAAGTATACACACATTTTATTCCAGTTAACTTCCCTTATGTTTTAAATGAGCAAACTTTCATGTTATATTGGCATAATAAAGGATGAAACACTTTTTTGTTCATGACTAAAACTCTTCATTAATGTCAAAATTGCTGAGTGTTAAATTTCAAAGAAACGCTAACATTTCAATATTATTTTTATACATTTCACAATGTTAAACTAAAATGGAATTTAAAATAAAAATGCAAAAGGAAGCTAAAATTTAACATAAGGGGACTGTTACAAATTATTTATATGATTTAGCCGGCCCATGTGACGGTGTGGTTAGTATTCCTGACTCCTAAGCTAATGGTCACAGTTCCTGGTAACGGTTATTATTAATTTTATCTCTCTCTCTCTCTCTCTGTGTATGTTCGTAGGTTTGAATCCCACCTTAGGCATGGATGTTTGTAGTGGTTCGGATTCCACTTTAAACCGTAGGTCCTGGTCTAGTTAGCTCTTGTGTGCAAAAAATGACCATTGAGCGACAAACAAACCAAACCTCTCTGTGTATTCCTCTGTCTCTTTCTGAAATGATGAATGAATGTGGCCCACCCTACAAAAGAGTTTGAAGTGAAATGACGTAGATAATGCTATTCACCTCCGTGACTTAGTTCACACCTACCCATCGTAAAACGATAAATTGCTTGCAGTTTCTGGCCTTATTAATGCAAAGAATAAGTCACCCAGCACCTGCCATAAATAAAAAAAAATTATTTGATCAGAGTCTTAATTTTAAAACGAAAAAATTAACATTAATCTTTTCTTTGTGACAAGAGGCTAGATCAGATTTTGAAGAAAAAAATGATTCCAACTTACTATTTTCACTTACTGATGTCACTAAATCCTATCCTCTAATTGTTTACACTTACCAATCAATGAAAATTGTTTTGATGTCCTAACTGCAAGCTTGTGGGTTTGATTCCTCACCTCATGTAGGTCTTGTAATGTACTTTAAAACCAAAGTACTAATTGAGTCTGTTAGCACGTGTGAAAAATAAAAACAAACTCTTTTGTAGAAAATATTTATAAATGGAATATTTTTACGATGTATTAGCTTTTTCTTACAATATAGAACGGTTTTTAAGGTCTTCTAAGATTTTTTTTTTCATTTAAAGAATAGAGACATATATCATACAGAAATTATTTTTGAAATATTTAATTTAATTTCTTTAACTGCAAATTGTGTTACGTCATTTTTAGAAAGTGTTTTATTGAAGAATGAATATTCTCTCTTATTAGAAACGTAATTTATACAAGTTTATTATATGATATGCGATATGATATATAATGAAAACTTTCACTGGGCTTATATATAGTATATATATAACTGTATTTCATATCAAAGCTTTTCAGAAACAACACTAATTAATTTTAAGGGCTCTAAATAGTTTCAATGACCAATCCTAAATTCTGAAATATACTATAAAAATGGTCCTATTTTGTTAAGTTAGGAATTCATTGTTTTGCAAAGAATTTATAATCGATAGAAAAAATTTAATATTTATAATTGAGGAAATAATTGATATATAAAAACTCACACATATACAGAAATTTTGACTCGTAAACACACCAGTTTCTATTAATAACCCTCATGTATATTATGTATAGAAATTATTTTTATTTTAATGATAAATATAAAGTTAGTTTATAAAATGCATTATATTTGTGTGCAGTATTTTCAGGGGATTTGCCAAACCTACATTTGAAATTATTTTCCCAAACTCAAATTTGAGATTAAAATTCATTGTACAGCAAAATTTTCAAACAAAAACAGTTTTACTCCATGAAATGTATTTAGCTTATATTGTGTGCTATTATTCATAATTTATTACCTTATATTGTGGTATTATTTATAATTATTATGTTTTAGATTACATGGATATAAAAATTTGCTTAAATGTTTGTGTAAAAATGTTATGTATGCCTGTAAATAATATACCGGAAAACCTTTGTTTATTAATACATTTAGACCTTGGTCGCATCTTTGTACTTTAGAAAGACATTTGGAACGTATTGATATATCATAAAGAAGAATATCACCATGAAAATGTCTCACCACCCAACCAAAAACTTGCACGCGCAAAGCAAAATTGGAAAATCCATTCGTAGTTCTTAAAAACAATTGAAATCGAACCAGGGACCATCTATTCTGACGAGTGTGGTCCTATCTCTAGATCACAGAAAGCATGTCAGTTAAATCGGGTATCGAATCGACAACCCTGTGCATACATGAGGTACATGCTCTTCTTCGAGATTATCATAACTAATGGCATTGATTTTATAAAGGACTTGTAAAATGTCTTATATAATATTTAAAACGTTTTTTGAGTCATCCTAACAAAGAGGTCTAACAAATTGTGAATACTTCAAATCTGAGTTAATTTTCCTTCGCATTATTCTGAAGTATAAGATGAATGGTTTGTGCTCCGGTTTTCAAATCAACAATTTACGAGTTTGATTCCCACTTCATATTTGGGTACTAATGTTCGTTCGGAATCAAATTTGAATTTTATGATCGCGATCTAATTAACCCTTGTGAGTGAAAAATGGTTGTTGACTGACAAAATAAACTTAACCAGCACATCACATGTGAAATAATAACATAATAATATTCCTTATATTGCTGATATATCCGTTTACAGGAATATTCATTATTAATGAACAGCCAGCCGTCTTTAAGTTGACGCTTGAGTTTTTCTGTGATTTTGGTTATGGATGCTTGTAGTGTTTATAGTTTCCTCTTAAATTAGGTATTGTATATAAAATTGACTGTATAAATACAGAATTATAATAAGTAATATAATGTACGTAATAGTAAGTTATCAAACATTTTTTTTACGTACAGAATAAATCTGTTCACCAAATTCAATGTATATTTATGCCCATTGTATAAAATTATCGAAATTTGCAGTGTTCCTGAATTAAAAGAGACTATATATATAATTGAGTACATTAAATTATCTATTATATAAAAAATTATATATAAAATATTATTCTCTATTTATAGTTTTTTTTAAAGAAAAATACTTTTATATAAAGGAGCAATAATTATGAATGTTTAATAAAAATAAACATTTTATTATTACTCATTTTAGAGCGAGTAAAAAACACATTTCACTTGTTTAGTACTCCTTACTTGATAATGTTCTATTTTTTGTCGAAAATATCGCTATTATTAACATTTTGACAACTCACAGAATATTTAATTATACATCGTGTGTATATATATATATATATATATATATATATATATTAAATATTAATATTAAATCTTTATATATTAATCCTTTATATACCTCTGCTTCATGAAAATTAAAATAAGGAAAATTTCTTATTTTAATTTCCTTGAAGCAGAGCCCATATTTATATATAAAGTTTTATTATTAAAAGATCAATGCAAAAAATTAATAGTTTTATTTAATCCTTTTATAATTTAATGCATTCATATTTATCAACTATTTATAAAATAATTTTATTCAAATATAAACATATTTTAAAAACGTTTGTAATTAATTTTCCTTCTTCTTTTCGTTTATTTGTGTTATTAAATTTTATTTGATAATAGAGGTGCACTACTTAAGAATGTCTGATGCACAAAAATAAAAAAATAGATTTTTCATGTTCATCCACAGTAAATTTAACTATTATACATTTACTAGTTGAAAATGCACCCATTTCGTTACATTTCATCTGAGTCACTTGGTAGTCACTGATGGATACCTCATGCTTACTTAGCTCTGATTTTAACAGGGGAAAATATATCTAGATTTCAGCGATCTCATATTTGTTTGGTGGAATGTTTATGCTTTGCAATCATAATTACGAGTAGATTGTTTTTCATTACTCCAAATCAAATAAAAATACTAAGAATTGAAAATATCCCTTATAAATATTTGTTTTAAACGTGTGTGCGTGAAAGCAAAAGTTTTAAATTTAAACACTTTTTTGAAAGCGTTTATATTACACATTAAAAACGGGTTTTTAGTTTAATTCAAAAAACATTTTTATTTTCTTAAATATATTTATCAATTTTTATGAATGCCTGCATCAAATCAATTTAATGCAATGACAATAGAACCAGAACTTATAATTCTTTTTATTTTCAAACAGAGCATAATGAAATATGTAAGTTAAATCCAAAAGAAAGTAAACAGCTTCTGATTGAAAATCAAATTTAAGCCTTAAAATAAGAATTTTGTGTGTAGACTCATAAAAGAGTGCACATTACAATATAGCTTAGGTAGTTGAATGTTATCGCTCATGCCTTCGGTTCAACATTTCGTGTGTTCGAATCCTCTTTTGGGCTTCGATATTTGTAGTGGATTATAATCCACTTTAAATCGTAAGTCCCTGTCTAATTAGCTGTCATGAGCAAAAAATCCTCGAGCGACAAATAAACCAAACCAGATAACAACAGAAAGACTTAAATTGTGTGCCGCTTCTCAAAACATTGTCTTATAACATGAAAAGAAGCTCTGTAAGTAAATAAATTTACAATAAATCGAATGAGGTGTAGAATGTTTCAAAACTAATTTTTGGATACGAAGTTATTAAATAATGAAGAAGAGATGGTTTGTGCATCAGCGTTTTTTAATGATTTTCCGGCAGATGGTATACTGGGAAACGACGAAATCATATTCACCACGGAAAGTACAAGTAATTCTTTTTCAGAAATTAAAAAAAAATAATGTATATTGTTATTTTTAAGAAACCTTGCACAGTCGAAATGTAAAAGGAAGCGAGGACTCTCAATTCCGTAAATATTTTCTCTCTATTACCAGTGGTTAATCATAGCTAATAATTCTAAAAGAGAAAAAAAAAATCCCCAAACTTCTTTCATGAAAAGTAGAGTACCTTAACTGAACGATGCAATGGCTTAAATTAATCGCACCATTCTTCTTGTTGTTTCTGACCTTCCATCTGGTCTGAGGGAATCAGACCAGACCAGTGAAACTATTGACGATACCATTAAGGAATTCCGATACTAAAAGAGCACAGTTATGGATGGCCTCCCAGTGCAGGGCACAGCAGTCCAAGATGTGCTGATGGGATGCCTGTTCTTACTGGCATTTAAGGCTAACAAGAAACCAATGGTCAACCCCAGAATACGGCACACCTTTCAAGTGCCTTCTGTCAAGTCAAAACAGACATGCGTTGTCTGCCAGCCACCTGCAGAGATAGGCAATGCCCTTGTGTGTTTAACTTTATATCATTTGTGAGGCGGAGGTACTAATTATTTCTCTTTATTTTGAGCCATTTTGCCTCTAGAATAACTCTAAATATGACAGCTTTGAGATGGAAAGGAGAGGATGGTCTGGTTCATCCCTTAGAACAGTGTTAACCCTTTCATTTCCATAGATATTAATATAGGATGGAATCCATTGCAAATGTATTTTATACTAAAGAGAGATAAACTTTACTTTGCATAGTACAGATAAACTGTTTTCATCTTCCATGGGAGTCCAGTGTTTGAGAAGTTGCATTGGACTACGGCTATCTAATAGCAAAACCTAAAAATAACATCGTAACATAAATAACCTTATGAAAAGTTCAAATTAGCACTGATTATCATGTTTATGATTGGTTACAGTTATAATTAACATTTAACAGTGAAAATTGATTTTTCGATGAAATTAGCTAACAGTTGACATCTTAAAGTAAGAGCTATACGCTGTTTCAAGAAGCCGATCTCAAATTCACCCCAGGCAAATACTCAGCTGACAAAAAGAATAAGGATTATTGTTTATACATATTTAAAGTTCTCTGACTGCACAAAAAATGAACAGTATTTAAATGTTCGATTTTTTATTTTAATGTTAATATTAGAAATTTCAATAACTATAAATGATTAGTGGGGCTCCAGCAAATGAGTCCTGTAGACTTAAAGAAATACGTGTTTGATATTTTTATATTGATATTTCCACTATATGTATCTAAACATTAAAAGGTTCTATTCATAATATCCAGAAATTAAAATTTAATTAATTTTTTGATGATATTTTTAATGAAATTAATTGAGAAATTTGCTGTGTAGATTCTTTAAAAATTCATTTAATAATATAAGTGAAGAAATATATCAAAACAACTTTAATAATCAATCTCGTTTAGTAATATTTCTTACTGGTAACGAGTATAGTATATTAGAAATTATTCCAAATAAAATTTAATTTAGAACTCTGTTTAGCAATTTAATTTAAAATTCTGCTTATAAATTTAATTTAGAATTCTGCTCAGCAATTTAATTTAGAATTCTGTTCAGCAATTTAATTTAGAATTCTGTTCAGCAATTTAATTTAGAATTGTATAGCAATTTAATTTAGAATTCTGTTCAGCAATTTAATTTAGAATTCTGTTTAGCAATTTAATTTAGAATTCTGTTCAGCAATTTAATTTAGAATTGTATAGCAATTTAATTTAGAATTGTATAGCAATTTAATTTAGAATTCTGTTTAGCAATTTAATTTAGAATTCTGTTTAGCAATTTAATTTAGAATTCTGTTCAGCAATTTAATTTAGAATTGTATAGCAATTTAATTTAGAATTCTGTTTAGCAATTTAATTTAGAATTCTGTTTAGCAATTTAATTTAGAATTATGTTTAGCAATTTATTTTAGAATTCTGTTTAGCAATATTCTTAACAGTATTATTGAATAATTTACTGTATCTATTTCATGAATTTCATTTTTAATATTAGTAAAAAATATTGCCAAAAAGATTTTATTATTACACGCTTTTTGTAGTGGACCAGTTACTACAAATGATAATACGCATTTCTTCATATTATCTATGAAATATAAATTATATAAATCAAATCATTTAGTAAAAAGTTAATTTAGAGTTCCATTGCAGTAAAAATTAAATTAATGTAAATTTTATTTTGACTAAATTAATATACTTTCACAATAATATTATTGAGTTATTAAAAAAAAAAGATTAGAACTTTTCTTAACATAAAGAAAAAACTTCTCAATACAACTTTTATGACTACTAGTGACATAATGAACTGATATTGACTCAAGTACAGTTTATATAGAGACAGTTTATTTATAATACTAGCATCGAATTATAATAAGGAACCTGTTCTATACACATCTTATGCAGTATTCATCTCACTTCATGTATACTAAACAGAAGATTCTCTTCAATTTACGTATAAATTTCAAATTTATAACTTTGAAATAAGTTTCTCTACCAAATAAATTTAACTTTTAATATTTTATTTGAATAACATATAATAATATCATAAGACTTTTTTAAACTCATGTGTAAAAAAAAATAAATAAATAAGTAAATAAATAAAAATAAATAAAAAAAAAACATTTGCAATAGTTTTTCAGAAATAGCTCTTTTATCGTAAATGTTTTGAATATAAAAAATTTCTTTTTGGCTGTTTGGACATTAGGGTATAATTTTATAAACCAATTAAATAGTTCTAGACCAATCCATCTGACAGAGAAAGCTTACTGGGAAGTGAAATGCCTAACTGCGCTATTATCCGAAGACAAGAGAAAAGCCGCGTCTAGCTTGAAAGACAAATACTTAAAAATAGAGACATTTAAAGCAGACGGTGAAAATGAGACACCAAGATAAAGTGAATATCATAAAACTGGACCGTTTGAAATTGTGACGTAGCCTAAATATTTTCCTATTTATAGAAACACTCCGGAAATAAAAAAAAATTTTTAATGGATTTTTTTTTTAAAAAAAATTAGACTTGGCAATTGAATAGCTAGTAAACACCTTCACTCACTAAAATGCAACTACAGAAATTAATATAAATTCAGTATTCTTTATTTATTTTTGAATAATATCATAAAGTTTATTATTCCCATGATCAAGTAGATCATTATGGGGTAAAATTTGTAACTTTTGGAAATTATTATTTTTATTCCTGAAGCACATGCATAATTATAAAATAGAACGTGGGTATTATTAGATATTCGTGGTTGAATTCTCTCCTAGAACACATGTATGTAATAATAGAATGGCATATGTAATTCAGTTTAGAGAAATCCAACGTTTCTTTCCAGAAACACACGCATTATTATAGAATGGAATATGTTATTATGGGAATTGATCTTCCTTAGACATATGCATAATTATGAAATGGAGAAATTTAATTCAGAAATAAATTGTTTGATTCCTAAAACACCTGGATAATTATAGATTAGAACATGTTAGTATTATAAATGAATTGCTTCCTACATAATTATAGAGAAGTAAATGTTGTTATTCGGAATTGATTGCGTCATTTCTGGAACACGTCCGTAATTCTTGAATGGAACTTGTTACTATTAGAAATTGATTAGAATAGATTTGAATAGAAGATTATAGGTCACTGTTACAAATTGAGGATTTAATCCCTAGAACATATACATAATAACAGAATGAAAAATGTTATTCAGTTTAGAAATTGATCATTTCATTCTAAAAACACATTCATAGAAGTTTTACTTCAGAAATTTACTTTTTGATTTCTAAAACAAATGCATAATTATAGATTAGTACATGTAATATTACAAATTGCTGAGACATACATAACTATAGAATAATAAATGCTCTAATTAGGAATTTTTTGTCTCGTTCCTTGTGCACATAAATAACTAGAATAAAATTTCTGAATATATTAGAAATTGATTAGTATATATTTGAATGGAATATAATATTCTGTTGTTAGAAATTGATTGCTTTATTTTTGTAACAGATACATAATTATAGAAAAACTATATTATTTAAGAAATTTAAATCTTTTCCTCCTATAACACATGCATAGTTATAGTATAAAACATTTTAAGACTAGAAACAGATTGTTTCATTTTTGAAATACCGACAGAATAATACAATAATACACATAATTAGAAATGAATTATTTTATCCGTAAAATGCAGGCATTATTATAGAATGTGACATCATATTGTTGCAAAATGATTTTCTCGTGTATTGGAGATATACCTAAATATGAAATTGTAAAATATTTAAAAAAAATTAATATATTTTCTTATATAAAACATTCGCATACACGTGGAATACAAAACAAAATTTTTAAAAATTGATCTCTTTTATTCTTCGAACTCTAACCTGATTTTAAAAAACAACGGAAAAATCTATGGAATATTAAGCAACACTTAAAAGTGTTATTTATAATTACGTAGAATATATAAATAAATTATGTAGTTCTTGAAATTTATAAATCGAATGCAAAATTTCTACTCATTAGAATACTCGATATGTATTCATTTAAAGATATGCTGTCAAATGTAAAGCAATAAGATCCAATAAAAAAAGGCTCAAAAATATGTGTTCAATTATTTTTAATAGCAGAAAAAACTTGAAAAGAGTACTGGATTGTCACAATTTAACTTAGAAACAATAAAAGTGTTATTTAAAAACTGCATAATTAAAGTGATTTAACTCATAGATAAATGTTTATTGAAAATATCTGATAAAAATCCTCTTTAGATGATTTTCTCAGGAATTATTTTTTTCATAAAATTATTAAAAAATCTATTCTTTTTAATTTTTAAAACGCCTTTGTGAAAAAATTATTCCTATTTATTATTATACTTCTATTAGTTTGCTTTACAAATTATTATCTTTATGAGATAATTTATTGCCAACAAAACTTAATTACTAATTTGTTAGCCAATAATATTTTCAGTTTTTACATATTCAACTGATTTATATTTTTCTTCAATAAAAGTGTCAGTATTTTCCTGCTGAAAAATTCTATGTTTTACACAAACTATCTCAAGCATCATAATATAAATATACTTTGAATTTTTTAAATGAAAAATTTTATTTAAAAGTGAACACATTGCGATCAGATCACCAAAAGCCATAAGCATCTCAATTTGGCGATTTTCTGTTGCCCAAATACTCTCATAAAGCAAATAACTGCCAAATAATTTCGATATTCGCGAGGAAATTTATTTATAGTGCATTACATTAAGGGTAAATTTTAATAAGCAAATTTTATAGCTGAAACTTTCCTCACTGATATTTTTACAATTGAATCTGATACAGGAAAGTTGATTTTTTTTCATATTCGGTATTTTGTCATTGGTTTGTCATAATGACTCGGATTAAAAAAAGTTTTCGAATGTAATGCACAGACACACAAACAATTCTCGACAGTATTATTGTTATATTTAAAACTTTAACTACTTCATATATAGTAATAAAAACTACTAAATTCTATTTCGTTAGAGAATTAAACTTGAAGAATCATTTTTTCTGCTTTATTCCTTCATAAACTTAATATTGCAAATGATAAATAGACGAATTTTATATTTTTTATAGGTTACTCTCTTAATTTTTGTGCCAGAGTTTAATCTTTCTTTTAATGCATGAGAAACTTTAGAATTGTTAAAATTTAATGCAATTCTGCAGTTTTGTAAAATATTCTTTTATTGTAAAATAGGTAGATGAAATTTGGAAAATAAATATTTATTTTTTAATTTAATAATATTAGATATAATTATAATTAAACTCTTCTACGTAAAATTTAAAGATTGTTATTTTATAATTATGATTATTTTCTTGAGCTAGTGTTATTAAAAAGAGAATTCCATTTAAGAAAATCTCTATTTGTCTTGCAATCATATCAGAAAATTTCAATCAGTTAATTTTTATAGATTTTCTTGAATTTTTGGTTTCTTATAATATTTTTTAAACAATTTAAGAAATTATTGAAAGATTTATTGTTCTACATAGCAACAATAAATATTTTATCTTTATATGTTAGGCTTAAGAATTTAAAAATACCGTCATTTTTTCCGAATTTCTTACAAGGTTACTATTATTTAAAAAGTGCTAATTATAACACCCATTAGAGTTACAGTTAATTTTCATAAATTTCCTAAATTTCCCTTCTTTTATAATACTCTTGAAAAAATTTAAGAAATTATTAAAATATTTATTGCGTTTCTATAAACTTATATAAAAACATTCATATTTTAGGTTAAGCTTAATGATTTAAAAGTACCGCCATTTTTTTCCGAATTTCTAAAATGGTTGCTATTATTTAAACTGTGTCAATTAATACCCATTAAGATTTCTGACCAAATTCCTACACTTACGATACGAAAATATTACAATTAGCATCATTTTATCAGCTTCATGGAAGAAAAAAGTAGCCAAATGTCTCTTCTGTAACTATACTCGTAATGATTACATTTATTATAAATTTATCAATGGATAGATTTTATCTAAAAATTTCTGCTTTCTTTCTTTATCTTCTTAAAATTCAGAACCTCAAATATAACAAGATTATGGAAGATTATATAACTTTATTGTAAGACAAAGATACTTTCTTAAATAGCATTCTTTTTAATAACACTAGCTCAAGAAAACAATCATAATTAAGAGAAAATTTTAAATGTTGACGTAAGCAAGGCATTAGTCTTAAAATTCAAAAGAGATTGTTTACAAACATTGCAATTATTAATTCAAAATTCTATTTACGAATGAAATTTTTAAAAATTCAAATTGTCCTTGTCGATTTAAACTAACTACAAAGAGGATGTTTTGCGATGTCTTTTTCACATTTTGCTTTTTCTTCTTTTCTATTGTCAACGTTTTAATGGCTTGAATCAATGGAAACCGGCTGATGCTTTGTCTTTATACAGAAAATCGTTTTATTACCAGTGTGAACTTAGACACTATTTTTGGATATTTGACGGTGAACTTTGCCTTGTTTGCTGCCGTTCGAAGAATGCGATTTGAAAGCAGGCAGCAAATTCGTCGACAATTGGGGTTTATGACGCCATCTCAATAAGATGACGTAATTAATTATGTGTGACGTAGATGAAACGTTATCTGAAGTCATGGATATTTTAAACCAATGAGCATTGAAATAAAGTGGAGTATTCAATATCTCAACTGTAACGAAAGAAACAACCATTTTATGGTTAACTAAATTTGATTATAAAAATTATAAAATGATTATAATTTAAAACATTAAGTTAATACTGTGATCAAATTTTACAAGTGTTACTTGCAAATAAGAGAAAAAGAATTTAGTAATTTTGGTATATCTAGACATTTTGATATTTAAATTGCATTATTGTCAATTGAATGGTTAGATATTGCTTTTTTATAACACTTGATACATCAGTATATTTTGCTTAGTTTTCAGTTACGTACTTAATGACTCAATTATTAATTTGCATTTAAAACCAGCATTTTAAAAAATATTTCTCTATTTTTATAAAAATAGGTTGCATTTTACTGCTTTTATGACTTAAAAATGCCTTTAAGCACAACAAGGAATTTTATTTTATTCTTGAATTTATATTAAACTATAAGGACTATTTTTAAAGAGGATTTGTCTTGCGGTGTATTCTTATTCTTCGTATAAACATATTTTATGGTATTTGAATTTTTTTTAGTTTTTTATAGCTTTTAAGTATATTCTTTGGTTACATATATTTCCTTGTATACAAAAAAAAACTATATTTTCCGGTGCCATTCCATGACATACATAAAAAATATTTAGACTAACTTATAATATATTTAAAATAGATCATTATATTGTAAAAATGTATCATGATAACCCTGTTTGTTCCAACAAACACGACATTATTAGTGTTGCACACTGTCTGACATCAAAAACATCTCGGCCGCTTTGTTAAACAATGTTTTCGGAACAAATTCTAAGAAAACTGATTTTCAGAATGTTTTGCGACGGTTGCAGTTAATCTGCGTCTTCAGGGCTGGTTTTACGCGGCAAGCCATAGGTGTCGCTTATCTATAAATAGGACGGAATTAATCGGATCTTCTCGACTTAAGCCGCAACAGATGATGTCTCATGTTGTGGTGAAGATGACGGTACCCGACGTCGCAAAAAACGTCATCCTTGAACCATATTACTTTATCTCTCTCCACTGAGGAAACCAGACAAAGTATTTACACGTGTTGTCGCTTTTGAAAAAATTTTTGACAGTCAGACAATAATTTTTTACATCACCCAATTATTTATTTAAATTTCTTAAGATAACTAAATATATTTTAAATTTTACTATTTTTATAAAGAAAGTATGCTCCAGATTGTTCCATATTTATTACTTTATTGTTTAACAACTTCTCTGATAACATCACGAGATATTTCGGTTTCTCATATGCCACAATCAATTAGGATCCCGAGATAATTGGGTCAGAACAGAAACTTTTTGTAAAATCTGTTTTATTGCCTTTTTCTCTGTATGAAGCTTAAAAAAATGCTGAAAAAGATTGCGTAATTTAAATATTGACAATGCATTAGATTTTTCTGATGCATATTTTGATAATAAAATGATATTATTAGAACCACAACTAAATCGATATATCGATATATGATAGATTCTTGTGATGAAATAAAATTTATTTACATCAATGAATAAATAGAAAATAAATTCACAACTTGGAAACTATTTTTAATATTCTATTTCAGTGTTTGATACTTAATAATCAATGGCATATCTATATTGTATAACAAATAACACAAAATGAAAGAGAATGTAATGATTTTTCAGAATTTTTTCTAAGACTTTTATAATTTAGGGATTTAAGAATGAAATTCTTGGTACAGATATCAATTCATTAATGAATTCAAAAATGATATAGAATTTATAATCAATGATTTTGTTACGTTGATTAATTGGCAGTAAACAAACTGCACCAAACTTGTGTTAATTATTATAGGTTGACAAAATTACAGATTCTAAGTGATTTCCGTTTTGCTAAATTATGATAATCAAGAGAATGATTATCATAGTATAGCAAAACTGACACATCATGACCAATCATGAAACAGGTACTAGAAAATATTTCATTTACCTCTGCACAGACAATTTTAATATTTTCTTACAGGTTTTTTTCCTTCAAAATAATGTGTTGCCGTTATATAATGCCCGGCTAATAGGACCTCCAACTTTGAGCATTAAAAGGGGTGTAAATCATAACACCTTATATAGTAGGGCACCCAGTGCATGTGCCATCGTAGCTAAGAAAGTGGGTATTACTAATTTAGAAACAAAAACTAAGCAGAAAACCATCAGTCTTGGCTTGTTAGCCCCATAGTAATCATTTCACATGGAAGACATTGCGACTTATTTAATGTATATATGTTAATTCCTATGTATATAAGTAAACACAACGGATCTTTGATTGCGTTGAGATTTGAGTTTACTACCGTTCGATAACGAGAAGAGATCCTAACTAATTAAATCACCATGGCCTTCAATGCAAAGTAATTTAATTGTACCTTGATTTTAAGCAGTTTTGTCTGTGGATAGCAAAATAATAAAAACTAGAAAAAATTATCCTTTTAGTAAAGCCGAAAAATTTGGTCTTTTTAAACCTTCTGTTGAATTAATTCACTGAGACTTGTTGCGTCTCCCATAGTTTTTTGTCGGGAGTGATATTCTATACTGGATTATTCACTCCAATAAATCTTCCCATCACCCAGAATAATTGAGGCAGGCTGCTCTTGAAGTAATTGACAGTATCCCTGATGCGGCAGCCCATATTTATACAGATGGCAGTAAGAGGGATGGTTTCACTGGGAAAAGGGCTGTTGTCAGATTAAGTAGGGAAGTATTACTTCTTAAATGCACGAATTCTGGTAACAGCTCAGTTCTTGCCTCTGAACTGATAGCTGTTGACATAGTTCTAGACATCGTTTCTTGACGACATTTATTGGGCGAGATCTGGATACTTCCGGACAGCCAAAACGCCATCCAATATCTAAGCAATTGAGCACTGATAATAGAATAGAAAACAATTGGAATTATTGAGAAGCTTTGGACCCTCTTCTCATTTTCTAACTTACATCTTCAACGGATACTATCCCATGTCGATTTAGAATACAATGAAATGGCAGGTGGATTAAAAAAAGATGGAACTGCCATGCCATTTACTGAGGGTGTTCCATTAACCTACCTTGAGCAGTATTCATTATGCAAGACGTCAATAAACATGTCTTGAAGGCATCCACCAGAACACCCATGGTATATAAGTAAGGGTCCTGGATTGACTTCGTCGGTGACAGGGGAAACAAAACTGCTTTAACTCGACTGTGCACTGGACATTTAAGAACTTTTCGATTTACCAATGGCACAAACACCTTCTGAATTTGCACCAAATGCCACATTGAAGAGGCCAATCTTAAACATCTTTTAGACTGCACTGGTCTACTTCGTGAGGATCTTCTAAATTAGCCCGGTTTGGCTGTGTTGAAATTAAAAGTGGATGACCTTGTGGATCTGATCTGATTTCAGATCAGAGGAGTTAGTAAGAAGAAAACTATATTTGAAAGTAGGATTTATAGTTATGTTGGTTCATGGTCTAGTGGTAAACTAACGCTCTTTAGACAGAAAATTCATGAATTCAAATTCAAAAACTGCAGATGGATGAACATTAATAGATAAGCATTTCTCTTCTGCTTTTTAAGTGTACTTCTATCAATGAAAGTTCTTAAGAGTTTCAAAGTTTTCTCCTTTGAAACATATGAATAGTGTCCGTTATCTGTTAGAAAGTTCCATAAAGGTAATTGCACTGGGATCATTAAAATTATTCCAAGATGATGCCAAGCGACAACAGACGTAAGTTGCTTGGCAATTCACTGCATGGTATCAAATTTCTTCAAACCCTGACATAATGTTAAGAACAAAGCTCCTCGATGAGAAAGGTCTGAGTTCTATAAAGCCACTATTGAACAACGAAAGATGGTTATATCTTTCGTGTTGGGATTTTAGGAGTTTTTCAGGTTTTCTCCTTTGCGACACGCAGATACAGCTTATTGTCTATGAATAGATCTCCGGAAGACATTTTTAATGGAATATATATGCATATGGGTGGTAGCTCTCTAGATATTTCATTCTACATAGAGCTCATACACAATATTACCTTGCATTAACTGTGCACATACATGAATGTTATCTATATTTATATATTCAGTCATGTACAAGCAACTTGGAACGAAAGAATATGGCATGGAAATTATAGAAGTTAAAATAAATGGGACTTTTAATGAAATAAAAGTAAATTGTGAAAAATTTGTGTAATGACTGTGAAATATGTGTTTCAATATACTGTCTTTCGTATTGCATAAGAAACATCGAATAATAAAGTACATATTTTACAATTTGAAAATTCTGTAATTGCCATGAGATATATTGAGTTTTACTTCACATACAATATATCGGGAATTCAATCCTTGTTGTAGTGGAAATTAAAGCAATTTTTAAATGCAAGGCATCTAAGATATTGCAAAACTGAAAACCCTGATACACATAACCAGTTCAATCCAGTCCAGCTACACATAACCAGTCCAGTCCAGAACCCTACTACACATAACTAGGAAATATATCATTCTGCTTTCCAAATTTGTGTTTAATACACTTTTTTGAATCTAGGTAAACTGGGGTTTTTATAAGGATAGATCACAAATGATTATATATATATATGGATTAGGCTTAAGGCTAACGGTAGTTGGAATACTCCCGCGCTTACCAAGCACCACATAATTTTCATCCACGGTCATATGACGAGCTCGCACCTGAGCTGGCACCCTCCACTTCCCATCCCTTCCACACCAGCGGAAGGTGTTTGGACGTCACAGATCAAAATGGACAGGTTTCCAACCAGCGGATCTCCAGCAAACCAGCGCCAAATGAAATTCCACTTGGCCAATCTTAAGAGGAAGCCTCTGGGCAAATTTGGAAATCTGATTTATGTTGTTATCATCATGACCCCGGAATTGGACCCTCGTAAGTTAGAAGCTAAGATAATGCAAGGTATTTTTGATTTGCAGTTCAAGTGTCCTTTTTAACACATGACTTCATTAAATTGGGATCTACAAATTATATAAATTGGATTCCGAACCACACAAGCATCTAAACCCATGTGGGATTCGAACCCCCAATCTTTTAAATCGATACCCAGTGCGCAAAGCATTCGGCTGCCAGCTCATCCTAAGACAAAGGAAGACCTTCCACTGGTATATTAATAACAGCTTGGAGATGGGAGATCTCGTCACCTGATGAATAAGTCTTGAATTGTTTATGATAACCTTCTTTCATTACTAACTTCTGAGTATCTAACTGGAAATATGAAATATTTAAGTATAATTGTTTTTAAGACTTTAATTTAATAAGAAAGTTAAATTCCGAATTTCGTATAAGTTTGTCAAGAAATGTGATATTATGCACGGTTTAAGCAAACATAACCAGAAAATAAACTATACATAGAGGAGAAAGAACGGATTACGCAAAATGTCTGTGTAAGTGATTTACTCAAGGCTTCTATATTTTTTAACTTCTGCTTATAAAGTAATAAATTACAATTTAGTGAAAGGTTTCAAATTCATTAAATTCTTTTAATTAATGCATATCCAACTGTAATTGTTTTATAAAATGTGGTTTCTATCTCAAACTTTTAAACACTTATTTATCTTTCTAATCCTTATATTTAATCACTTTTTAATGAAAAATGATTTAAATAATTCGCAATTTATTCAATATGTATTATGATTTTAATAAACTGAATACTTTCTCAGACGTATATGCTTATTTATTTGAATAAAAATATGAAGTAGGATATAAGTTGAAAACAAAAAATAACGACTTTAAAAGAGGAAATAAAATAAAGGTGTTAGGGAGAGATTATTTTGTGTCAGAGGATGAAAACAACCCTATAAGTCCCACTAAGAGATCTCTGTAGATGCGTAGTTCACTGAAGTTGTTTTCACTGCAGGAGAAATAACATCAGATTAATTTTGAGTTAATTGTCCATTCAATTGCGTTATAACTACAATTAATCTTTTAATTTTAAAATTCATATCAATTGTTTTTCTTTTGATGTTTTTTAATTAGTAGGTTTATTTTAAATATTTTGTCTTAATGTGTAAAAAAAAAACGTTTTATTCATTTCAGTATATTTAATTTTAGAATATACTTAATAAGCATTTTTTTATTATTTTACTTTAACATGAGTATTTTTTGAACACATAAGTAGTTTTTTTAAGACATGAGTTTTCAATTTACGTTTTTTTTATTTTTTCACATAATTTATTTTAGCATACTATAATTTTTTTTTAATATTTTATATTAATATATGAAAGTTTTATTCATTTCTGCATATTTCATTTTAGAATTTATTCAATTAGCATTTTTTAATATTTAACTTTAACATGAGTTCTTCATTTTATGTTATATAAAATTCGTATTTTTAAGGGAAATTCATTATACAATGAATTTCCTTTTAAAATAGGAATTTTTTAAAATACTTTATCGTACTGTATTAATAATTTATTCATTTCTGAATATTTTCTTTTAGAATATATTTAATAGGCATTCTGTACATGATAATTGACATTCTGTGCATATATGCATAATTTTAATATACTTTATTTTAATATGAATATTTTATTTTTGCATATGAGTACTTTATTGCAACGGAGTATTTTATTTTACAACATGAGTTCTTTATTTCATGTTATAAGTGTATTATGGCACTTTAGCTTTTCATTTCAGTCAGTCTGATTTTGCATAGTGCTGTACGTCTAGGAAGCTATGAAGGATTTTATGTGTAGATATGTATATCATTTATTTAATTTTTTCACGCAGCTTTACAAAGTGTGTTCTTAGCATAGATAAATAAATAGATGACGGAACTGGATAAGAATTTTATTGCTTTATAAGTACAAGAGAAAAAGAGATTCTGCAAAATGCATTTTATTAATAGTTATACAGATTCAGAGTTTTTACATTATGCATTTGCTAATGACAGCATAAAAGATTTTTTTAGTTATTACTTACATTCATAATGGATTCAAAGTTCTTGAACTTTTTAAATCAAGACTCTGGTTAGTTAAAATGGTTACATATCTACTGATATGAAATTTTCTCATTTCTTTCTGATAGTTTTCAGATGAGATTGTAAGATATTTTTTGGAAACTTTGCTCTTCTTTTCAACAACGACTTAACTGAATCAAAGCAAAAGAAACAACATGGGGCCAAATTGAGGGAACAAACAGACTACTCCCCATTGCTTGTCATTGAAATGAGGCACCAACAGAAATGATTTTGCAGCACATCCATCGATGTCCTTGAAGTACGGACTGTTACCATTCTTTTGAAACTATACTTTTCCTAAGAGCATTTCATCAAGCTGTGGAAAAAATATTCCAGCATGTTCATATAATGGTTTGAAGTAACTGTGACAGTTTGCTCATTTTCCTCGAAAAGCCGTGAGCCCACAATTGTTGTTGTTGTTACTATGATGTTTGGACCAGCCAACCTCACTCTGCCGAGTCAATTATGCGTCTTAAAGTCAGTAGGGTGCGTCTTTTATTTAATCAAAGGCTCATGAAGTGGAAAATATGACTTTGCTCAAAGACTCCTTCGATAGATGGCAGCATCAAAAGATCTATTTTTTTCAATTTTGACATTGATCCAGAGGAGGAGGAGGAAAGTTTCTTCAAACCATTACACCCATGGTAACTGATCAACAACCTAGCACATGGCTTTCGATTCCATAGAATTAACACGCTTGTATGTCGTATGTATACGGTGGATCCTTGGTAGCATTGAGTATCAAACCCTCACTCTCCAGGAAGAAATCGATGCCCTAACCATTTAGCTACCACCTCCCCCCCTCCAATTCCAAAAGATGATATTGCACCAAACGGTGACAGTAGGTGAATGCAAAAGCCTCTAATGGACTTCTCTGGGTTGTCGATAACCCAGTAGGCCCTATTTTGCTTTTTGATAATTCCTGTCTAATGGAAATGAACCTCATCACTGAAAAAGAGAAGTACGTCTCTAAACACATAATCAAAAAGTGCTTCACCAGCATTTCTTTAAGCAATCAAGTGTTGCTTGGAAAGTTCTCACACAATCCCCAACTTGTACGGATGAAAATGAATTTCACGCTGCAAAATTTGCCTCACACAACAAAAGGAAATTCCATAAGCTCACGCATTTTTGTGGTATAATTACCGCCATGATCACAAAAGTGACATTTGGTGCTCGGTGCTCCTAGGTCATCTGTTACCTCGCGCGTCTCCATCTGTATTTTTCTGCACAAAAGCACACACAGCTTTCTTGAACGCTTTTGCATAAAAGAATGAATTTTTGTTTCGAGACATGCCCTAAAAGTATTATAATAAAATGATTTCGGAAAACGCTCTGGGTTGAAATAAACGGTGGAAAAAAATAATTGTAAAATAGACCTCTATGTCAAATGGACTGTCTTCATTACTCTAACGTATGATGCCTAATGAACTGTAATGTGACACAATTTCATGATAGCCTCACTTGAACAAGAGCACCAACAACTCATTATCTTTTCTAATTTTTGTGTTGTTGCGATTCGAAATAAGGAAGTTAGCTTTCTGCAGCCAGCAATATCTTTATAGAAAATATAAATAGTGTATATATTAGTATAGAGACGTCTCACATTTCTGTCTATCTGATTATTGTACTATGACATTTTCTTTTTTAATTATTGTCTGAACATTCATTCTGTAAAAATAGCTTTTTCCAGAATTAAGAGATAAGCGGGTAAGACTTTAGATGGCGAATTTTTGGTGATTTGACAACATTTGGTGACAAAAATTAAGTTAATATGTTCGAAGTTTTGAATCAATACGACCAATAAAAGCGCTAAGTTATCATATGTTTAGGAATGTTTTGGAGTCTTCAAGAACCTGTACCTAGGTGATGTAAATATTGGCCGAAGTCAAGTCATTTGAGAATGAAGGAAGAAGTCATTTAGTACCTGAGTTATTCGCTCTATGTTTACCTTCTGAATTAGAGAAGCTCCATAGATTTTTAGCCTGTGTAAAATTTCAAAATGAAGTAATTGTAGGCATTGCTCTAAAAGAACTCTAAATAAAGTTTAGAAGAGAAAACTAATTTTCTTTATTTCTGGAAAATTACATTCTCCTTGCTACAAAGATAATGCACCGTAAAATTGAAAAAAGCTCAAATCTCCTTAGTAGTTTTACGAAAAATATTGAAATTCGAATTTGAGTAAATAACGTGAGAGAAAATAGAATATGATAAACTAATCTGCGTTTGATATTTCTAATTCTCGCTCTTATAATATCATTAGTTAAATATATGGTGGCATGATTGATAAGTGGATAAAAAGGAGAAATGCATTTTCTGTTATTTGTTGGATTCAGCGTCCAAATCATACATTAGATTACTTAAAATCGACTAATAGTATTTGAAAACCTCTGCTAATCAAGAGTTTAATAATTTGTTCATGTTGGGTTCACCGTGGCCTATTTGTCTATCAACGGTCATTTTTTGCACACGAGGGATAATTAGACCGGGACCTACGGTTTAAAGTGGATTCCGAACCACTACAAACATCCATGCTCAAGGTGGGATTCGAACTCACGAACTGTTGAACAGAAGGCAAGAGCGCTAACCATTCAGATGCTAGCTCGGCTGACCATGGCCTAGTGGTGGGACACTGATCTTCAGACCGAAAGCTCCCAGGTTCGATCCCTACCATCGTAAAACAAATGAAAAAGGATGGTGTATTTCTGCATGCTAGTTTCTCGGGGTGGGTGCTATGTAGTATTTCGAAATTCCTCTCTTTCTATGCATGAATATGGCCGACTATCTGTAAAATACTAAGTGCCGTATTTATTATGAGTATAAATTATTAGTGAACACGAGGGATATTCGGTCAAATCCCTACCTCTGATGAGGAGAACTAAGCTCTAACCAACCAAGCCACCGGGATTTCTATATTATGGTTTTATGTAAATAATTAATAGTATTAAGGAATATTATAATTATTAGGAAAATATTTATATATCATACACACACTATTTAACTTCTTTAATATTCTATAATTTTATTCCCCCTTGAAAATATATGATCAAATTTAAAATTAATCTAAAATTAGATTTTATTAATTGAAATATTTCATAAGGATTCTTTCGTAATTGAAATTGAAACTATATTTAGTGGTTTCTATTTGATGCGATTTTCTCTTTTGATATGATTTTCAGCTGAGCTTTGTTTTAAGGAAATCATACAGTTTTAGTCAGGTTATTTTGTTAGCAGTTATGTTTCTTTTTCTGTGATAAGTACATTTTTATTTCATTTTTTATTATTAAATACATATTTTATGTAATTTAGTAATTGCTATTATGCATCCGTTGATTCTTAATATATTAATTATTTGGTTCAGAACATTGTAGTCCATATTTATTTGTAAACATTTCAGGATTACTTGAAAGTAATCTTGAAATTTCTATTTTTTAATGACATACTTTACTTTAAAACTTGAAATTCTCTGATGAAAATAAAAAAAACACGCAGTATGCATTTATTATTTTTTCTAGTTTTATCTTTTCACAGTAAACCAGTAAAATAGAACCAATGTCCTTTTCCATATTTCCATCTAGTTTTATGCTTGCAATGTATTCAAAAATTTTAAATTCAGCTGTTACTTTTGTTTGACGATTTTAAAACTCATATCCCCAAAAGAAAACCAATTTGGCACCAATTCACTTTCCTTATGGAATATCTCCTGGTTTTAGTGAATAGAAGTGTATTCTATGATCAATTCTTCAATAAAACAGCTGGTTCAAGGCTTTATAATTTTTTAATGAATGAATTATCATGAATATATAAGAAAACTAAATCCTTAAGATTTCATTAAACTCTTGAATAAATTATAGTAAAAGCTCTATAACTAGTAACTAACTATACGTGAAAAAAATAGCATGTGAACGGAGTTTTTATTTTTATAAATGTACCAGTAACGTTGAAATATAAAAATATTTTTTATGGCTGAAACTTGGGCATGTTGCCCTTAACAAGATTTTTTTCTCCATTGAATTAAGAACAAAAAGTGTTAATTTTTTAAACGTAATTAAGAGCGTGTTAATTAAGTAATCATTCATTTACGACGAAACATTTTAGGTTTTTGCTTTTCCATCCTCCAAATAATTCAGCAAGTAAAATTATTAGTTAACACATAATTTTATATTTAATTAATTTAGTTTGAGACACATAATTTTATGTTTCAAACTTATGGGTTATATAACGTTTACTCGATATTTATTGCACCTTCAATTATCGTGGAATAAAACATTATTAAATGTATTTCGTAATTTAAATTTATTACTTTGCTAAAAAGTATTTTTAAATATATGATAATTTGTACGTTTGATCATTTGAAAATATCGTTCTCTTACATTTTTTAAAGAAATACAGTTTTAAGCTATCATTGATAAAAAAATAACACTTTAAATATAGCAAATTACAAAAATGTACACTTAAATAAAAAAAAATTAAGAAGTCATCTTCAAATATTAAATTAGTTTTAAGTTTTAAAACTGCATCTTACTTTAAAACATACACATAACAAATTGCTTAATTTAAGAAAACTTATTTTTATCAATCTTTAATTGGTTATATTTTCTGAGAAATCTAAATTGGTTATATTTTCTGAGAAATATATATAAATTAATATTTAACTTCCTTTTTCTGACAAATGTTTCTTTAAATACATGATGAGGAAAAATATCGTTCTCTTACGATTTTCAATAAAATTATTTATTTTGACAAAGTATATGTATCTTAACTTTGACTGAATAATACTGATCCTGATCAAAACATAGATCGAACTCTTGGCTCAATTTTCAGTTGTTTCTTCAATTTTCTAATCGTTCTAGTGGATTGTTTCTTATACCATTTTGTGCAAAATAAAAAGCACGGTGTTTTAATTATTTTTAATGTTTTAAAGCTAATGAAATAGTATTTTTTGTATTTTAGTTTTATTACAATTATCTATGTATATGTAAAAAACATGTTTTATAGCATAATGTTACAGCGAACCTGGAAAACATGCATGTTTTGCATTTAAGTAACTTATAATATAAATTCTGTTTTAAATTATTGATTTCTAAACTAGTCAGAGATAGATTTCTAATTTATGTCCTTAAATAGATTTCTAATTAAGATCTTTTAATTGAGAAATGGAATGTTCGTTATATTATAATTTTTTATATAATTCATTCCTTAATTTATATTAATTAAAATCTTAAATAAGAGAACCTATTTCGAAGATATCTCATTTAGGTTTCTAGTAGAAATCTGTATGAAAAATCATGTTTCATTATTACCCTGTAAAATTTTGGGCAGGAGTTTTTTTAACAAATTATCATTTATTTACGATATTTATAAAAATTTTTTTAATGAATTGCTATATTTATTCTATTCTTATATATTGTTTAGGATTGAGATTTAAAATTATCGGATTTTGTTTTCTTATTTCTTACATTGTCCCAATTGCACTCATTAAGGTATCCGACCAAATAACGATAGATACATTATCCACAGTTCAGAGTAGAAAAAAATCGCCAGATCCCTCTATACCCTGACTGCAAATCTCATTCTTATTCATTATTGATGCCAATCTTGATTTGAAATTTCAACGTCCATCATAAAAATGGAAACTTTCAGTTGTCATCTGTTAAACCGAAAATTATGCTTCAATTGTCATCAGTTAAACTGAAAAACATGCTTTAATTGTCATCAGTTAAACTGAAAAAAGATGCTTCAGTTGTCATCAGTTAAATTGAAAAACATGCTTCAGTTGTCATCAGTTAAATTGAAAAACATGCTTCAGTTGTCATCAGTTAAACTGAAAAACTTGCTTCAGTTGTCATCAGTTAAACTGAAAAACTTGCTTCAGTTGTCCACAGTTAAACCTAAAATCAGGTTTCAGTCGTCATTAGTTACAATTATATTTCAGTTATTATGTTTTAAATCTCGAGTAAGACTCCAGACACTGTTAACAATGAGAGAGGGTTGTCGTGATTCTTCTTTTTGCATGCACGTCTGTCCACATGGATAATTGAGAGTTTTGCTTGTTTTCTCTTTTGAAATATGTGAATACGCCAGCTATCCATAAAAAGTCTTCCACTAAGATATTTACCTGGTGCATAACAATGGTCATTTGGCTGCCCGTGTGGAATCAAATGTAATGATTTTCAATGAAATTAAATTTTGTGTGTTAAAGCGATAGATAAAGTAATAATTATCATAAATAAAAACACACACATAAAAAATTTATGTTTAAAAATTTCATGCCAAATTAACAAAACGTAGTAATATTAATCTTATTTTAAAAGCTCCAAAATTTTAATTTACATGCACAATATTAAATACTTTCAAATAAAATATTTACTTTGAAGTGGAAGCAAAATTAAAATTTTTTAAACAACAAAAATGCTGCAAATGCAACAAATTCCAAAAATAGTATTTAAAACAATGGAAAATGACGTACTTCGAGCATATGCAGTATCAAAAGCTTTTTAGAGATAGGAAATATAACTTTTATAAAAATGAGTCATCTTTTTACATGTGTGTTTAATTTTATGTGAAAGACAAACATGGTTACCGTCGATGAAAACTAAGTTTCCATAAAATCCATTATTTTATAACACAACTGGATGCATCAAAAGAAATAATGAAATATTTTAAAAATTTATTGCAGAATATATGCAAAATTTAATAAATTTACTACGGTCTTAAAGTAATAGTTGGAGTCAGCTTTGAAATATTTATTAAAATACTTTTAAATCAAGATAATTTGGAGACGATGTCTTTGAGTTTCCACTCTTTCGAATATAATATATCAAAAAATAATATTTAAATTAAGCTCTACTGATAAAATGTCTGATATTTCTTTAAAAAAATTGACATTTTTGATAACCACATAATATTTTGAACCACCACCACTTGGATGGATTTTAGAATAATGCATATATATTCGTATGTGTAAGGAAAACCAATTCTGTAAATGTAAGAAATAAATGTTTTTTTTTCTTGTATGTATTTGCATCCACACATTGATTCCTATTCCTAATTTGGCTAGAATTGTTTTTACGATATACTTGAAGATATTTCTAAGAAAATCAAACATGAAAGGTTCAACTTTATAATGATGATATAAAATTATTTCCAGCAATATGTTTCTTAAAATTAAGACCATTAAACAGCCAACTGATTCAGAAATGTTCAACTGAAGAAGAGAACAACTGAACTGGTACTATCCTTTCCTCACTACACCAATGGAGAGACATTGGAAGCTAGAAAACTGTTAATGTACAAAGATGTTCTCAGTACAATGAAATTTAACTAGATCGAATATCAAACCTCCCCTGCTGCGAGAGTGATGCTCTACTACAGTTCTGCAATTCTTAGCAATATGTTCTACAGTTCTTAGTATTATATTCTACAATTCTTAGCGTTATGTTTTAAAGTTCTCAGCATTATGTTCTAAAATTCTTGGCATTGTGTTCTACAGTTCTTAGCATTATGTTTTACAGTTCTTAGAATTATAATGACAGGTCTTAGCATTAATTTTTACAATTCTTAGTATTATGTTCTACACTCCTTAGCATTATAATGACAGTGTAAATCATAATGCAAGGTATACTAGTACCATATATGAAACATGTTTGCACTGATATGGGCATATTATGGGAAAATCTGAAAGGGGTGCAATATATAGCTGAAACTAAATTCTAATCGACATTGGCCAAGGGTAGACCGTGGGGAGCAGAATATTCAGAACGGGTATCATCGAAATATACTCCGTCATCGGCATTTCGCAATTAGTCTAAGTGAGTAATGTGTAGTGAACAAGTGACAAAGAGATCAATAGCAGAAGCTGAATAGATTCCCCATATTATTAATGACACAAGCTGTTAGGAAGCCATGTAGAGTAGTGGCAATGCTTCGCACTCACAAGGCACAGGCTTGATCCTCAGGGTGGGCAAAATCAGATCAACATTTTATCCCATCATTATGTTGATAAACTGAAGGTAAATATCTAACAATATTGAGGCGCCTGGCACTTATTTCACTATCATTCGTCAATATGTCACAAAAGCCCACAATGTTAGTTCGAGAGTAATTGACCAGTTATGCAGTTACAAAGATACTTGTTCTTAGTCTACTGTCTTCTCTCTGTCTCAAAGGCGTTTAGATCAGCAGCTATTTCCAAGACACACGCGCAGAACGATGCATGCGTCCCGTGACACGTTGTATACCATTCCTACTGGATCACTTCCCTTCCATATCGTCTAAGTGGACTCATACTCAAATATTGGCTCATTGGTGATAATGTTTTGGCTCTCCAGTGTATGCATATAAATGATTTCAGATGTGTTTTCTTTCCAGCTCACTTCAAGGAGGAGGAGCCGGATGGAGGGGGGAGAGGAATGTTCCCCTGGCGTCTTCAGATCGACTTCAGGAAGAGGGGTCCGGACTGCATGAGGAAGTGCATTACGCAGGGTGTCCTGCACCCGGTACAATGTCATTCCCTTTGTTGAACGTTACCCCCAAATGCTGAATGTATCGACTGTCATCCAGACGCAGTAAGTCTTGATAACAACTATTAAATTATAATTATTAAACTACTAATAATTAAAGTTATTAAATTACAATGAATGTTCTGAATCAGAGAACAAGCAGTAAATATTGATCAAATATTGAAGCAATATTAGCTAAAGATTCCTTAAATTTAGCTATTGGTATTAATATTAGCATTCCAAAGAGCTATTGGAATTCCTTTCATTATAGGAGACTTTTAGCAAGGTGGAATGAGAAATATATTTCAACTCGTAAGTTTGAGATTATAAAAAAGTTTCTCCCTACTGTTTACCATAGATTTCATTATAAGATCTTCTTTTCAACCAATTTCAGAATTTCTCATTTTTTTAATCTGATCACGATAAATTTACAAGTTATTTGTTTCATTTCCATCTAAGATTAAATAACTTATGTGAATGCTCAAGAAAAAACGTATAAAAAGAGTACCTCACATTGTGGAACATGTGACTCCCTCTTGCCCTACCTTCAATCGCTCAAGGTTATGCTTACAGAATGAATTGAAAATACTTGGTGTAACTTGGTTGGAAAAATTATCTGTTTTTGTGAAGACCAAACTGCTGTTTTCTGCATTTTTTTTGCTTTATTTATACCTATAATATTTAATGTTCTAAATTTAATGTCATAATTACTTCTATAAGCCCCGTGTATCTGTAGTGAGCAGGGAGATTGCATGTGTTCAAAATAAAAAAAAACCATGCTGTATAGTAGTAGTAGGGTGATTACATTCTATTTGTCTTGCTTTAGGTCTTTGCTTTTTTAAGAAGGCACTTTTTTCTCTTTTTGATGATATTAGATTAGCAGAATTATTAATTTCAGTTTCTTCATAGCTCTTATCAATTATAAAAATATAGTAAGATTCATCAGAATCATGCCTTGGGCACAATGAGAGATAACCTGACAACTGAGTGGTTAAAATCTTGCATTAGAAGCTGTGTGCAATAAGCCGAAGTGTAGAACATAGGAAAGGTGACTAGATGATGCCCTTAAACAACCTTAAAACCTTAAAAGTCTCCAACTCGAAAATTACAAATCTATCTGAAAGTATACTGTGCAGCAAACTGTGGCCCAACTTGGACTGTAAAGGCAATGTAGAACTTTTTCCATCATGGAAAGATGAGTTTGCCAATGATGTTAAGCTTGAGAATTACTCCTAATATTTTTCAATTATCTTGACATTTCATTTCATCTTCCATCAGAACTCAGATGACTATTCTATTTGTATCAAAACTCAAATCTATACACTCTTAAGTAGACCAATGTGATGAACTGATATAATGATAATTACAGGCTACAGCTACTAATATTTGTATCGCTTCAATAAAAAAATATTATATTGTAAGTGAAACAGCCTGAATTTTTTTTATTTATATATATCTTTGCATACATAAAGCACATATAAACTTTAAAAATATAAAATTTCGTTTAAAAAATACTTAGTTTTCAAATTTTAAATATATATTTTTTCAATTCACACAAATCATTATAAGTCACCAAGATGCCACGTGACATTTAGGGTATTTAATTTTTGAAGCATAAAACTTAAATACATAGTTTTAAAACCATATCTTTCAATTATTCTCTAAACGTGTTTTCCCTGTCCAAATCATAATAAATCATCACGATGTAACCATAAATAAATAAATAAATAAAATATATTTATTGTTTTAAACGTTACAAATATATAATTTCAGTCGAAAAATATTCTTGCATTTCGATTTTTAAGAATATATTATATTCCTCTGTCCAAATAAATGAATCTACTTTACGAAATATTAAATACATTAATTTCATTTAGTGTATTTAATTTCAGATGCTCAGTATTTCACATGAAAAAATATATAAATAAGCACTAAATACGAAAAAAATACAGGAATATACGAAGTTATTTTCAAGACATTTATACTGTCAAATAATATCTCCCAATCTTTTTCCCCCAGAATTAAATGCATCAAAACATAAACGAACTTATTAAATGGATAAAAAAATTGAATGACTATTATAATACCCTTAATTACACAAATTGCTCAATTTAGCTATAATAATCTATGAAAACAAAACGGGTAATTAGCACCCGTATGAGAGCGATACACAAAAAGATGCTTTTCTAGCCGCCTTCACTCTAATTACCTTTCATTATATTGTTACTCAGCTAGAGCAGAATCAAGCGAAATCCTCGTCTAAGATATGCGCATTAAGAAAAAGATTTTCTTATCAAATAACTAATCGAAACTTTGGCTTTCTTAATCTCCACCAAAATGCTGCAAGAGGCCTCTGGAATTATATCTATTGGCATTTTATCAGAAAAAATTGACAAAAAAGGAGAACTCTGATTTAATAAGGAAGATAAAAGAGCTTAAATACAGCTGAAAGGGCGTTTATGATATCAGTGATTAAAATTAGCTTACTGTGATAAAAATGTAATAAACTTGAAATAAATAGTTGCGATAAAAAGAATGCATAAAAACTGTTATAAATTTATTTATACTGTCGGAAGTCCAATTTCAGAACATCATATTTCCTATTCTTAAAATATTATCTGTAAACCATGCGAGTTTGTTAGTAAAGAATTCATTGGTGCTTAATGCACTTTTCTGAGAATAAAATATGCATATTACCTAGAATCTGTGAAATTATTATTAAAATTCTTACGGTATTAAATACAATGGGTGATCGTTTCCAGCACCCACCGACAGATGTACATTCAGAAAGCAGAAGCTACATTCATCTTTTATTGCTCAATAATGGTTGGAATCCAAACCAGAATCTATAACTCTGAAGATGGCAGTACCTACCACTTGGCCAAGGACAGCTCAATTCTTGTTAATTATGTTATTGTTTTTTATGGTATCATATGCAAATTGCAAGTGGGAAAAGATATCATTCTCCCGTTCTGAAGGCAGTGCATTCGATGGCAATTCCTGATCAAGCAGAATAACCTCCAGCTGAGAATGCTAGTACACGTGGATTCTTTTAGGATCTAACATTCTTCTCTTGTACCATGTGAGATCCAGGTGATTTAGCAGCTTCACGCCTTTTCCCGTTAAGATCAACAAAGTGAAGCATCATTTGCCACGGGCTTTGACTGGGAAGGTGACCACATTCTCCTTCACTTAAATACTGGACTTCTGTGGGTTATAGGTATTCCCACGTTAATATGTGACGTCCAAACTCCTTCCGCTGGTGTGGGATGGATGTGGAGAGGGGTGTGCTGACTAAGGCATGATCTTGTCACTTTACCGCGGTACAAAATCATAAAATATTTGGTGATGGCCGTATATTCGAAACTCGTTACCCTTAAGATGTAGTACGGGGCGTTCCTGAACCGTTATGTATATACGCTTGTAACATGTTGAATATTTTTTTTAAAGAAAAGATGTCTCAGATGTTGAAATCAGAATTCAATTGTAGTTCAAAATTACGAGATGGTTGATGGTATTTAGCGACTTCAGTTAACAGAAATAGGCACTTCGTACGGTAATTTAGTAGCCTAATATAAAATCTTTTTTATACGATTTACGTTATTTTAAAATTTTGTTTTCATTTTATCCGGATAATTCAATAAACCAGCTAATAATTTGAGTTACAGAAGAATGTTAACAAATGGACCTTGATCAAGTGATTGGATTGGCATCTGCTATGGTACGTTATTTTTCATGCTACATCGCACTAGAATAGGAAAATTAGAACCAATGGAAATTTTAACGGCTGGTTCTCATGCGAAAAAATTAAGTGGATAAAAACACACGCGTCCTGTATTAATAACCTCAATATGATGGTCTTAGACGGGATGGTGTATAATACAAATAGGGTGACAGACACCTCCTGTAGTAATACTATCTTAATACATTGATCTTTGACTGAAGTATAACAAAAGAAAATGAATTGAAACGTGCCATATTAATACGTATACATTTTTTCAGTATAACTATATTCTCTTACGTAATGCGTAACAAAATTTGATGGATAAAATCGTCTTATGGCAAAACTTATGCAAGTTATCTTAGCACAGCAAATTCTGATGGGTAACTATGACTAAAATCGAGGTTCAAAAACTGCTCTGGTGATATGTGTACAAGTCTTCTCAAAACAACAGTATTCAACAAGATCACGTATAACAAAAATAGACGACGTCCTATTGTGTTATTTGCTTTCTCAGTATAACACAACATTTATCTGTCTCACGCATAACAAAAATAGATGGATAGAAACGTCTCATAATATTATTTCTATAAATAAGATATCTTAGTACAACAATTTCTGCTGAGTCACATATAAAAGAATAGAAAGTTCACAGAAATAATATGTGTATCAGCCTTCCAGTAAAATAGTCTTCAATTAGGTCACGTATGATAAAAACAGTTGGTTAGAAACGTCCTGTAGTAATCTATGCATAAGAGCTCTTGGCATAAATCTTTAGATGGATCATTTATAACAGAAATAGACTGATAGTAACGTCCTGTTGTAATACCAATATTTAAATTTCGAAAACCTAACTTTATCTCAGACTTATAGTTTTAATTTATTAATATTAATATAAGTATAAATGTGGATTTTAAGGAATATTAATTATTTATAATAACAATGGTTCTTTTTGTATATTTTCAGAAAGATTTGTTTAGAAACCGGCCATCTGTACATGGACTAGTGTCATCCCTTATAAGAACAAGGCCCAGTTCTGTTGATATCTGTGGACACCTGTAGACAACTTGACCATGGTCTCTGAGTTTTTACTGTACCCCTCAGTTGTGTTTTCTCAACCAGTGCATAACATAAATCCAGTCAAAACGAAACTCATTTGTGTTAACGGACTTTATGGTTACTTAAAATGGTTTCCCTGATTCTGTAAAATTTATTGCACCCCATCGATAGAGCCAAAAACATGGATAAAAATATGTTTTTATGGTGGTAAAAATGTATAATTGTTGTAAATGTAACAAAATATGAAATCTAAATAATAAAATTATGATGTTTTGTGTTATTATTTTTATACGGAAGAAATCTAGACATTCGAAAACATTCAACATAAATGCTTATATAGTGGTTCAGAATCTACTTTAAACTGTCAGTCATAAATACTTGTAGTGGCTCATAATCTGATATAAACTGTCAGTTATAAATGCTTGCAGTGGTTCAGAGAGAGAGAGTCACCTTTAAACCATCATTTATAAATGCTTGTAGTGGTTCAGAATCTGCTCTTTAAACCATCAGTTATAAATGCTTGTAGTGGTTCAGAATCTACTTTAAACTGTCAGTCATAAATACATGTAGTAGTTCAGAACCTACTTTAAACTATAGGTCCCTGTCGAGTTAGCCTTCGGCACAAAAATTAGCGCGAAATATAACATAAATAAAGACCATAAAAGTAAAAGTACATAAATAAGAAAAGAGATAAAAACAATAGGTAGCAAAAGAATTCAATAGGAATCAAAAAAGTTAACATGAATAACAATCATTTTGTAATATCAAAACTGATTCACTCAAAAGAAAAGATACATTTAAAAATACATTTTGGAATAAATTGCTAAAACTTTACTTACTAAATTATATAATTAATAGTATTTATGAATTTTAATGATTTTTACACGCCATTCCCATGGATCTAAGGTCTACAGTACCTTTATCTGTTTTAATGAATGAGGTTCTTGTGGTGAAGAGCATATAATCCCAGTTAGGTTATCAACCTAACACGAAACCCCCAATGTTTAGTTCCCAAGCATGTTTGGTACTTTGGTTATCGACCGAATGATAAAATTAACATTTTGTAATTAATTAGTAGTAAGCATAAGTCATTTTTCGCAAAGAATAATAGATTCATTTCTATTACCAAATCGATGCAGATAAAATAGCAATATCTATTCCGGAATCCATTCTAATATTAATATTAGGAAACAATAATATAGTTTATTATATTTTTACATTCGTTACATATTTAGATATTATTAATATGTTAAAAATAAAGGAAAAGAAATGATACCTTTGTAGAAACTCCATTCAACAATATAGAAATTATGTGCTATCAAGAAAATATACATTTGAGATATATATTTGATAAATGTACTCATCAAAGGTGATATCTATTAGGAAATTTATTCTAAAATAATATCACAAATAAGAATAATAAAGTTCAATAAGTTTTCCATGTTAATTTAACTTTGGGATACAGTAATTCCCCATATAACATGATATTCTTATGGCGCGATTTCATATTCCTCGTACAACATGTGTATTTTTTCCATTTAACACTTTGATTCCCAGCGTTATATTTCTGTACTACGAAATTTATAATGATTTGTTCAGTACACAATGTGAATTTCACGTACGTTTGCGCATATGGTGTCAGTGGTGTTCTTATCAAAATTAAATTAAATTATATTATTGACCTTTGGACATTCAGCTAATAAAAGATTGATGGTGGAGCGTTATATCAAATAGCTCTTGTCGCGAATAGACATGTAATAAAAATATTTTTGGAAGTATTTTATTTACATGAAATGAACTGCTTTTTAATTACATTTGTTTCATTTTGTAATTTAAAATGTTCTTTATTTGGTTTTAATAAAATATTCATATTTCGTTCATAACATAGTTTTTCCATAATATTTGATTTAAACTCCCTTTAAAGAGAAAAGTTTAAAGGGAATCATTTGTAAATAACACGCGTTATACGAGGTCATACGCGAACGCGTCTTATGAGAATACTCGAAGAACGTTCTCCAGTAACGCGGAACTAATATACCACGTTATAGGAGGTTACTGTGTTAATATAGTAACATATATAATAAATACAAAAATCATTTCGAAGTTTCTTAAAAAATTATTATTTGTTGTAACAAAATAGAATATATAATAGGGAGAATATTGCATTTATATAATTAACTGCTCATATTTGTGAATTGTCATATTCCTTGTATTGATTCACACACACAGACAAAGGTATCTCTGAGAAAATTAAGACAAATGGTGTGACAAAATTTTAATCATATTTTTCAGAACATGTTGAGAAAACAAGCTCATTTGCGTATATCTTGTACGTAACAAATGGACAAAATCCTTATTTGTATTCACTATCTAATTTTTTAATCATAAAATTAAAACTTAAATCTTAAAAAATATAAAACAGAGAATTTTAAATTGGATAAGAATTAACGAAACGTGAGTCTGGTCACAAAACTGACGCATTTGAAAACAATAACATAGTTAAGTAAAATTAGAGAGGTAGGTGAACCATCTCTCTTCTTTTCCAAAGAGATGATGAAATACAAACACAAAAGCGTATTAATGAAGGTTTGTTACACCCACACACAATTCTTCAAATTGTGTAAGATTCATAATTTATCGCCAATTTTCACTTTATTCCGTTGACTATAAAGTAAATAAGTATCACCTTACATTGCTTCAAAAAGTGAAAACTTCTTAAATAAAGATGAAATCAATGCTCAAGTAAAGTCTACCAATAAAATTTTAGCAAATCGAAACAGCACACGAATAAGAAACTTGTACTAAATGTAAAATAATTTAACGGTGATCTCGACATTGTTCCAAATATGGCATTCATAAAAATTAACAAATACCAATTGATGTTTCATAGATATATGATAAATTTCTTTCCATATACACTGGTGTGCAAAAATTAAGCAACAAGTGGTTTTTCTGCCATAACTCTGCAAGAATTCGTCTGAGAGACGTGAAATTCAGATATGAGGCACATCATTTTGTATTTAAAAGATGACAAAAGCATAGTTGCACAAAAATGAATACAATGCATACAGAATGGAATCAAACGAAAATAGACATTATTAAACTCACAGTATCCCTGCACAAGATCATCTGTTCAAGAGGAACAATAATAAATAGATATGCCATCCCTTAATGCAATGGTTGCTTCGCACCGTCTCCCCATACTCAGCACCAGATTGTCCAGCAATTCTTGTGGTAAAAATGCTCATTCCTCAATCAGCATCTGTTTCAGTTGCTGCGTGTTCCCCGGGAGATGCAATCGTGCCACAATGCGCCTCCCCAAAGCATCCCACACATGTTCTATGGGATTTAAAACAGGAAAGTATGCTGGCCAATCAATTCGGGTGGTGTCTTCACTTTCCAGTATCTGCTGAACAGCATGAGTCCGATGTGACCGTGCATTATCATCTTTAAAAATGAAATCTGCTCCAATAGCATCTCGGAACAGATGCAAATGGGGAAGGGTTACCTCTTGACAATAGCGATCTCCGATTACAGAACCTCTGTCGAAAACGTGGAGCTCAGTCAGCTTGCTCAGCATAATGCCTCCCCAAACGAGAGTTCTAGGACCACATAATTGTCTCTTTCCGTTATGTTACTGGGATGAAACCATGTCCCAACCTCTCTCCAAATAAACTGGCGTTGAGAATCGCTTGTGGATCTAAAACGACTCTCATCTGTGAAGAGGAAGCGGCCCCATTGATCAGATGTCCTGTTTTTGTGCTCTTTGCAACACTCTAAACGGTGCCGCCGATGACGAGCTGTCAATGAAATGCAGCGTTCGAGATGACGAGTGAACAAACCACCTTTGTGAAGTAAACCACGACACTTGTTGCCCCTTTGCTGCACACAGTTGCTGAGCAATGGCGCTTGCTGACTGGTTTTGGGTATTTTTCACTTGCAGGACGACATAGCGGTCATTTACTGCAGTTTTTTCCTGAGGCGGCCACCACGAACCTTTCAAATGGCTGTACCTGTAATCTGAAGGCTTTCCAAGTCCGCAAAACGAAACTTTTGTTGATTCCGAACTCTTCAGCTACACTGGTCACACTACGCTCTTTCTCCAGTTTTCCAATCACTCTTCTAGGTGTGAAATTGTCCAGGTGATTTCTTCTAGTCATATATCCCAGATACACTCACTTGCACTTGAAACGAAAGTCTTTAATTGCTCCTCCTTACTTTTTTTAATTTCAGGCTTTAACTGCACGCGCCGAGCGTACGCGTTTTGCATACGCTAACGTCACCTCTGACATTTTGTCACTGATATTTGCATGCGCCTGACCTTTCTACTGAATTACGTGTTCATTGCACTGATCACAAGAACTCTTTTTACGCAATTTCATGGCTATGTGCTTAAAATTTACATTGTTGCTTAAATTTTTCACACCAGTGTAGAAGCATTTTAAAATTTTAATAGTATTTAAATTGTCTTGCTCATGTACGTATATAAAATCCTATTTTGGGTAACTTTTAACCGCAATTTGCTTTGGTCGGCGATTCAAAAGAATTAAAAAACTTTCAGTAGTTATATGTTGTAATCAATGCTTGAAGAGATTGTAAGATTCTATCATTTGGAGAATACCCCAGTTTGAATTGCATTTATTTGCCAACTTTTACCCCCTACATGCTTTAGATAGTGCATAAAGAAAATGGCCACATTTTCTAATGCAAAGAGAATCATGTATGTCATATGTAAAATTTAATATGTAACTTTTAAATAAGATTTGCTGTTGCCCCAGTGGCAACAGCAAAAGGGTCCATAATATTATATAGAAGATTTTTTTTTACTAATCAAGTTTCATTCTTAGTAAAACAGCTTTTGAAAAAATGATCAGTCTCTTTTATGTCTAAGCTATCATAATTTGCGTTGTATATATAATAGGTAACTTAAATCCGTTATACTGGTTGGTACTTAAGTAGAGAGGGTCGTCTTTTTCATATAAAGAATATCATGTTGTGTCTTGCATTTATTGGGCAGGTTTTGCATATAATTTGCTATTTGATGCTTTAAAATGGCTACTTTTTCAGTTTAGAAAGCATTTTGCATTGTCTATACAGGGCAATTTTCAATAGTTATATTTTGTGATCTATGCTTGGAAAGAGAACAAAATTCAATCATATAAAAAGTACAAAATGGAAAAAGAATCCGTTAAAACTTAAAAAGAATTATAAAACCCGAAAGAACGATTAAAATAAATATGATTTACATCTACTTAAGATTCAGTTACAAAATATTTTTCAGGTAGAAAATAATTTAAAAGACAGACGCGATAGATAAGGTTTATACATTAATTAAAAATTCATCCAAATAAAAATAATGTAACAGAATCGAGGATAATAAAAAGCTCAAGCGCCTCTCAGCTTACTGTGTTTCGATAGTTACCGGAAGAAATTGTCACACTAACATTCTCATTTTGAATGCAACGCACACTGAACGCGCCTGTTTAGGGCTTGGTGATCTAGATATTCCTGCTATCCAGATCCTATAATCGCTGTACAAGCATTATGAGGCCAATCACTGTTAAATTCCCTTTTACCACTGTCACATTTTTCTGTGAATTCAGTACTTACACATCTCAAAACTTAGTCTTTGGTTCCTGGACCAAATAAAACAGTTTCACCATCAAAGGTTCACTTACATAGAACGCAACGGAGAAATAGCTCTGGATCAAAAGCATAAGTGCTAAAAATAACTGTCTCATTTCCAGGTTTCCAACTAAATTATTCATACCAGCACAATATATCCATGTTTATTTAAAAATATTTCCTTATCTTAAAATAATCCCGTGAACAATGAATAGTAAATAATGAAACCATTTTTTAATTTGGTTATTTTTCAGTTTTTATTAATTTCAAAAGATTTAAAGGAATTTTATCCAATCTGATTCTTTCTGTGAAACCTGAATGATTTTCTTGAAGAGTTCTTGATAATTTTCTTTGGATTTCTCAGTCATTGTTTGTCCATTAATATATTTTGGTCCTAAAAAAATGTCAATACTTTCTAATGTACATCGATTCATATCGTCTACAACATTTGTTGGGAATATTCAGTAGCTTTTACCCAGAATTTGCTGCGATTTGAATGAAATATATAAAACCATGCTTCGGTCTAGAGAATATCATGGCTACACATCATTTATTGGATTAGTCTCTTCTATTTTTATCATGTCCATACATGAAATGATGAGTATTTGAGAATATCATATAATGTATCATGTTTGCACACCATTTATTGCATTATTCTCTTGTATTTTATCATGTGACTTGAAAAGATGACTTGATGATGATTTTTAGAGAATACCCTATGATATATCATGATTACACACCATTTATTATATTATTCTTGAAAAGGTGACTACAGGATATTTAGGGAATATTATATCATGGTTATACACAACATTTATTTGATTATTCTCGTATATTTTTATCGTGTCAGTACTTGAAAAGATGATTAAATAAGGACATATAGCTAATATCATATAACGTATCACGTGCTTACACACCATTTATTGGACTATTCTCGTGTAATTTTATCATGCCAGTACTTGAAAAAATGAATAGATGCTGACATTTATAGAGAGTATATCATATTTTACCTAAACTTCATTAAGCTAGCCATCATTATTATTTGGTTAGAACTTATCTTAGAAAACAGAAACACTTTTCATATATTATTTTAAAGAATATATATTGAAATCTGTGAACATTCTCATTAATTTTAACAAATTATTTCAAACACTTTTCACGAATACAAATATAATTATTAATACTACATAATTAACATAATTACCTAACTAATTTATGTTATTTTATCATTCTTTACGAGAGGTGTGTTTCTTACAAGTGATTTAGGTTCTGTTGTTATTACTTACTCTGTTTTAAAAACATTCACTAAAATTTATTACAAGCTCTTTTAAATCAAAAAGAAAATCTACATTTCCATCCATTTCACATTGTAAAACTTAAAAAATCATATTAAAAAGAGTGAATAAGAATGAGAATTAACATTTTTAAGCACTTTGATGTAAATGCTCTAAATTAGACTTTCAGTTTTTTTTCCGCAATTATTAGATTTAAAGTTAAGCAATTTGTAAACGTGTGCAGAAATAGAAATTAAAAAATATTAAATGTTTTTAATTTAATTCAGAAAAATAAATCTTTTTGCTTACAAGAACGATGATACTGGAAAGTAACATTTGCAGAATTCAGTCACGAACTAAATTATAAAAGATATACGTGACTACTTAGTAGATATTTATTACGAAGAAAATTTAAATCCATTTTTTGTTAATTCGCAAAAGATTTTTTCTTATACATAAATTTTTCTATCTTTTACAAAAAAACTCTTTAAAATGCAAAAAAATCATATCATTTTAAAAGCGTAGCTAGCAGAAACTACAGTCAAAGTTAAACTTTGTAACACAGAAGCTCAAAGGCAATTGAACTCGAAAGAATTATATTCTTTTCATAATAGAAAAACAAAAACTATAATTTTCATTTTTAAATTGAAAAGAAAAGTTCAGAAAATGTAATTAAACAGAAAGTACTTGTTTGATTTCTTGAAACGATGTTTCATTAAATTAAATAGAACTAAATTTTTTGTTTCAATGTGAAATAATTTTATTTAATTTAAACACCACAACTTTCAAGTCTTGCAACATAATTTTCTTTCTTTAATTGCATAAATTTTAAATTTTGTAGAAAACTTTGCGTGACAGCACTTTAGAGGCGATGTTATTTATAAAGGCGGTGACTTCTATCAAAGTATGATGAATCAAAAAAAGTGCTAGATGCATTAGTTGGCGAATAATTGTAAATACGTCACTTCATATTTTCCATGATTAGAATTGTAAAATCAGAATGCATAAATAAAAGAATGTTTTGTTAATGAATTTTAAAGAGCGTTAATAGTTATTTACACAATTGTCGTATGATGCATCCTGCCAATTTCTGAACGTTTGGGGGGACAAGGAAATATTGTTAAGATGACGTAATTGTGACATATTTTTTTTTTTTTTTGGTAAAAGCCTATGCATCTAAATAATAAATCTAAACCTGATAGATAAAAGCGTAAATATATTTTTGAAATATTTGAATTTTCAAAAAAAATAGCATAAGAACATTAATTTTATATGTGTAAATTCCAATAAGAAATATATAGTAACAATAATTTCGAAAATGTAAATATGTTTTCTAGAAAAATAATAACATGAATTCTAATATAAAAATAAAAAAACTCGCAAAGAAATAAATATAACTTATAAAACAATTTCAATGTCATAAATTATTTAAAAAAAATTTGGAAAAGTATTTTTTAAAATGTAAATACAACTTATAAAATACTCATTAAAATAGCAATTTAAAAAAGATTTTATTTTAATGTTTTAAATAATGAAAATGAGATACAAAAACTAAAATAGGATATATCGACCCAATTTTGAACAGTAACTTTAAACAATTAATAATAAAAGAATTATTTAAAATAATGAAAAAGAACAACACATTTCTAGAATTTAAGTATCCAAAAAATCAAGAAATCTGTGGAACACACTAAAAAATTTCGGGCAAACTCTCCTTGAAAAAATTGGTAATGAAATCTCAAAATATAAAATAAAATATTCTAAATATTCTCGTGATGAGGTAAATATTATGGTTGCCAAAATAGAATTTTCTTCCTTATTCTTATTCTCAATTTCTATGATGTAATAAAAATCCAGGCTACCACATAAAAAAAGATATCCACTAAAAAATCACCAAAGTCAAAATTTGGTAGAATGGGTTATACGAAAGCTTTGCCTATAGTTACAGTATGTAGCGATAGAAATTAGATTTAACTACACTTCAAACAGAAAATGAGAGGATAGCAACTTATTTGTACTGCAAAATATAAAAGTTGAAAAATACAAAAAAATCGTAAAAACGAATCTAAACTTATTGGTGAGTCAAATTAATAGAACAGCACGCACTACTTCACAATCGTATTAGGCTACATACAGACTTTAACATACATACAAACGAATAAACTTCAAAAGTATTTCACCTTCAATACGTTCCTGATATAGCAACATGTGACATCAATTTAAGAGGACAAATAAAGAAAGAGCTCAGCATGTTTTAAATAATAACACAGTGAAACCCTCTTCAGCAAACTGGTTACAAATAATATTAATGGCACAGATTCCGTATAAAACAAGATGCCAAATTCTGAATTGTTTTTAACGATGAAGAAATGTTGCCAAGATGATGTATTGTGGCGTGAATTAATTAAATTCTGAATTTTTTTAACGATGAAGAAATGTTGCCAAGATGTTGTATTGTGACGTGTGCAATGACGTAAATGCTAGGTTTGCCAAAATAAAATTTTCTCCGTAATTCTTATAAGTCTCCATATGACGTGATAAAAAAAGTTTGCCAGATGCATAAGGAAATCCACCAAAAAATCACTAAACTCAGAATTTGGCATCCTGGATTATACGGCATCTGTACCAATATTAGTTGAACTGTTACGACTTTTTTCGAGGCAAAAAAAAAGTGATAATATAAAAATATAAAATTTAGTTTCCTTCTAGGTAAGTTATTTGTTCACGATTCTCTCACACACAGTTACAAAGACTACAATTATTTCAGTTTGAAGGTTTTATACAGTATAAAAACCTATACAGATTCTATTATACATAATCTAAACTCACTGCTGGTCTGAAACCGATATTAATACCTCTTCGTTAAAGACCCTGGAAGCTTTCACAATATTTCTATACATACATACATAGCGATTCCCAAAACTGTACCTTAAGATTAACAGGTTTGGAATAATTGCCTCTCACTAAGTGCTCATGATTATGAAATACGGTCAGGTGATGAGGTTACACCTGATCTGGTACCCTCTCCTTTACACGCAGTGAAACGATCACACCAGTGAAAGGACTCCAGCAATCCAGTGACAGAGGGAGTGTGTCATCCTCCCCAATCACTGCCCACATTAATTTATGCTTCACTTGGATGATCTTAACTAAAATTGAAGAGAAACTACTGAGCCACTGGAGTTCTGAACATAATAAGCTTAGTTCAAGCTTCGCCCCTTACCGGACCCATCGACTCGAAACTTCAAAAACGCTAACTTAAGTTTGGCGACATTTGGCGACAAAACATATCTCAGATTTCAGACATATTTCTCAGCTCTGTAAGACACTATTTTTACAGAATAAGCTTTATTGAGACAAGAATTTCACAAACTAACCAATAATAACACTCCAAATCAAGTAATTAGAAAAGACATGTTTTGCTTACATTTAGATTACACTGATATAGTTACACTATTACTTTTTTAATTATTACATAATATTTATACTATGTAAAATTTTTGTAAGAATGTCAATATTGCTTGATACAATGGGATTTTTATTTTAGAGAGCAACAAATTCGTCCAAAAATGATTCAAATTTGAGCCCAAAAGTGATACATACTTATTTCGTTAGCTAAAGTATTTTAATTTCTTTATATTTTCATTTGCTTCAATTACATTTGAATTAAAAATGACACAAATTAATTATAGAAAAAATGTCATCTTTCCTTATATTTTTCAATATTTTTATTAAAATTTGAATCAGGTATAAATTCAGGATTCATCTTCGTATCTAAACATTTCTCAAAACATTTGGTCATTTGACAACTCTTAGAATAATCCTAATAGAATTGTTTCACAATTAGTTTCATTGATATAAATTTCTGATAAAGCAGATTTAATTTAACTGAGATCAATTCAAATTATATAATTTTAAGTTAAAAAAAGTGAGGAAAAAATCAAAATAAAAAAGTGCTATTTTTTTAAACATTTTTTTAAACATTTTTGTACAAAATCTTTTTACAGTATAGATTAGTGCGACATTAAATTTATCACTTATTGTAATTTTGACTTACCTCACGTATTGCTAATTTTAAAGAGTGCTATTTTTTTACGATTTTTTCATCCATTTCTGGACAAAATAATTCTATCTTTTAATGAAATTGATAAGCGTGGCGTAAAATTTAGTACTTATCACTTTTTGCAATTTTTGAAAAAACGTGCTATTTTTTAAAAATTTTTAAAACATTTCTATACAAAATATAAATTCTATCTTTTAACAGTGTTCATAAGTGTGGAATTAAATTTATCACTTATAGTAATTCTGACTTATTACCTATTGAAATTTAGATTTATCACTTATTATATTTTTACTTATCATTTATCGTAACTTTGACTTCTTTTGCTTATTGCTTTTTTAAAGATAGAAGATTATTTATATTATATTAAAGATTGCTTTTTTAATTCATGTTATTTTTAACAATTTCGTTTTACACATTTCTGGATGAAATGTAAATCCTATTTTGTTTCAGTATTGATAAGTGTAAAGTTAAATTTATCACTTTTGCAATTTTTAAAAAATGTTTTTTTTAAGATTTATTTCAAGCATATCTCGGAAAAATGTAATACTTTTAACATTGATAAGCTGGACTTTATACTGATAATTTATCAATATATCTGCCTAAATGAAGATAATAATTTAGAATAGGTTAATTAATTTTTCCTTGGCAGATACAAAAACATCTAACACTAAATTGTTACTTCACAGTTTGACCGATTCTGAAATCAAACGCAATTTCTTTTTCATGTTTCATCATCCAATGTTAAAGCCTCTGGATTAGATTCCTTCAGGAAAAAAACATCACAGTTACAGTTTATTCCATCAAATGAGAAATGCAAATAGAAATGATCATGCAACCTCTTTTGATGGCAACAAAATCATTAATTCTACTCAAGTCGCGTGACGGTTTTTGTGTCTGACTTTTACGCCAAATCTTTTCGCCCGCCATTTCCTTCCGATTTAGCGCCACCAGTTCGAAGTTATTAGAAGAGAATATCATACTTGTAGACAAAGCAAAACCAAATTACTTTATTTCTGTATTTCGTGAGTGCATAAATTTATATTAATTTGGCCGTGATTTGCTATATTGCATGTTTAATAAAACAAAATGACAGATTACTAAAATTAACTGGGATGATTTATTTTTAGACTGGGACAAATGCCTGGACAAAAGAACAAAAAATTATTGCATTCTGCTCAATTCAGGTGTAAAGCAAGTTAATAAAAGATTTCACATTTCTGCCTCAGTTCAAATAAATAATAAACTGCAATACTTATGATAAATATATAATGGAATATTTCTTCTAAAAATGAATAACCTCAAGAGTTATTGAAATAAATTCATAAAGTTTTTAGAATATTCGACCTCAATGTAGAAGTATAATCTCATGTCTGTTTAATGTCGTTATCTATATAACATAATGTCAAAAAAATTTTAAAAAATTAATTTCTTTACGTCCTTATAACAAATCATTTAATAAATAAAATGTTACTTTTTGGTCTACAGAATGTACAAAGTATTTCGCTATATACATCATAATTTATAATAAAAATTAAGCTGAATGGTTTTTTTTTAAATTTCCAATGGCAGGGCAAATACAAGTAGAACACATAAAAAAATCCCAAAATAGACAGGAGACAATGGCGTGACAGGTAAATACAGTACATAAACCAGATGACCTGAGTCATTGCTCCAAAAGTTCTCTGGCTCGCCAATAAATCGATCATTCAGAGGTAGAGGTAGGTCCTATACATGGGTTCTGGCAGTCGAGTGAATTTAAGATGCCACTGCGTTGCAAGTGCTCAGTCAGACAGTCATGAACCGTCAGGACTCGAAACTGTGCTACATCTTGACAGTATGGACGATGAGGGATATTCAGAATTCTCCACCGTTTGGTTTTCATCCTTTCTTGCAGTTTAGAAGCTTGAATGCTTTAAAAAACTAGTTTTATGTGTAGTTTTATAGTGTGGTAGGAAATCTCTGCGTGTCTTTGCAGTAGTCCTGAGCCCTTCTTTGCGAAGAAGTCCGCCTGCTCGTTTCCATAGATGGCACAGTGCCCAAGGACCCACTGGAACACAATGTTTCTTTCGTGATGTCAAAATTTCCAAGAGCTCCTGGAACAAAATGGTTTCTACAAGAATATATATATATATATACACTAGGCGATATTTTTGGAGCCAAAATAGCCGGAATACACTTATGAAGATTAACCGCCACATTTAACAAGCCAACAAAGAATGGATGTAGTAAAAATTATTTGATTTTATTGCTAGAGCCAGTATTCTGAATAAATTTTATTGCTATAGGCATTATTCTATAAAACATGTAATATTATTCCGATGCATTTCCAGTAGACAATGCCCGCCTATCAAAACCATGAAATACCGACAAATGCTTCATGTTTAAGAATCACATATGAATGATGACATCCATACATGAGATGCTGATTTCCTCCAATGCAACAGTTCGTCATAAGAACACTAAGTCTTAGAGAACTCTTAATCAGGACTTGTGCCATGTCAACGAGATGTTTTCCAGATAAAACAGGTATCGAGCCTGCTTTCCTCGAACACGACCACAGTGGAATTCTCTAACGGTTGACTAAAGCCCCATTGAAAAGAAACAGATGAAGAATTTAAAATACTGCTCTAGATCGAGTTGTATAGCTTTTCAAAAGACATATGTAACCAAATGAAATTCTTTCTAAAAAATGTAACGAAAATAATTTTCCGAAATCAGTAATATTTTGTCATAATCTTCATCAATTTTTGCTGGTTAAAATTATGAAAAACGTAAGTATCAAGATACATAATAATGAAAATAGTTTATGCAATATGTATATTTATTTGCATGAACTGGTAACAGATGAATGTTTGTATTGTGAGGCATTTTAGAAGTGTGAATGTGGCCTCAGGTATTGCCTTATTTACTAGGTAATAACTCAAAAAACAGTAGTTGGCAGAGTTATGTTACTTCGAGAGTCTTAAGGAAAGCAACTAATGACATACTGAAGTGAAATAATTGCAATATGTAAACACTTTCTGAAATTTTGAAACAAGTCCGACAAGTTTAAAGTTGAAAAAGAAAAACCTAATTTTTATAACTGATATGCACATAACTTTTCTTAGTCGATAAACAATTATTACGACTTTAATATTTTTACAAGCATTTTTAACTTTCAAGTCCTGTTTATGAACATCAATAACAGCAAGAATGAATTCTGCAGATGAATCAAGCTCAATGTGCCCAACCTGCGGTAATTTAGTCTATAATGGCAAGTAGACACATTTCATCTTTTTTTTCATTCGCCACTTTATTTAGACATGTTTTCATTATAAAAACTGAAGCATATTGAATCTAATAATTCATAAGTACGTGGTTTAAAACCGACCTAAGCAGTAAATACAATACATAAGAAGAAATAAAACAAAATAATATTTTCACCAACACGTGTTTTCAAGAAATAGTTACAACGTTAAAGATAAGTGCTTATTAGAGAAGGTCACTCTCCGAAATTATTGGCGCAAACCTAGTCTTTAATCGTTCATTTAAGAATTTTTATGAGTATTGAAGTAATTTCCTCGGTCACAAGGCACTTCAGCAGCCGAATTTCACACAATTAAATGCCTCAAGCCATTCATTTCTTGGATTCGATTACACAAATTCATTTATAGCGTCATAATTCTTATCTTCAGCATGATATTGGCATTAGCGTAAATTATTGAGCCATTGTAGCCTAAGGGTTAAAGCATGGGCACATCCGTTTGATTTCCAAGACCACCCAAGATCTATCGAGTACATACGATATACATGCTTGTTCAATCTATGGAATCGGAAGTCCTGTGGTCGGTCGTTGAGCAGTTACCATGAGTGTAATGATCTGGAGAAAATTTCTTATCCCTCCAGATGAAAGTCAAAATTGAGGGAGTGGATTCTCAGGTAGTGTCATCTATCAGAGGAGTCTTAGAGCAAAGACGTACTTTTACCTTCATGGTGCTCTGATTTAAATGAAAGACGTACCTTCTGACTTAATTTCACATTGCCGTTGGCTAGAGAATTTGGCTTGTCCAAGAGTCATAAGTAACTACTACAAAATAAGTTCTATTTAGATTAAGAAGTTGCTGAAATTTATATGGAGCTAGGTCAGATGAGTAAGATTGTTGCTCTAGCATACTTCTCTGTACCTAGCCCAAATTTGTCTGCGGCAGGTGGTAGTCTTCACTAATTTAGAAACAACTACCAAACAGATGCCCCAATACTTGACATGCTACCCCATGAAAATCACTTCACTTGGAGGATATCGCGGCATTGAAAACACAGGTCATTTAACGTGGACAAAGAATAATGAATGTGCTCTATCACTTTGAAATATTTTTATTCAAATTCAACTATCAATCTTGCTGAATGAGAATGCATTGTCATGATAAATATTCATTTCTTGAAGAATTTCTGGAGAACATTCAACGGCGTATCAATCAACAGTGACTATCTTCTAGTGTTTCAACTTGATGGAGTTGGCCAATCCTCCTCTCAAAAAAACTGCATACGTTACTTTTTTGATGGCACATTTATTTTACTATTATATTAAGAGCGTTGGATTGACTTCAATAAAGCTTACCCAATAAAGTTTTCTTGTCGTGTTGGACCATCAAACGTGGAATGCTTCTCTTTTTACTCTCCTCATTTAAATAATAAATAACTCAACATCAAATTACTTTTACATATTCATTTTTCATGAATAATTTTATGTATGAGTGCAGATACAAAGTAGAATTTCTTTCGTATCATTTAAGCAAAGCGTTTTTATATCAGAAATACCATACAGTATTACAGTTCATAACGGCCTTTTTCTACATGTGCTTTCGGATAATAATTGGGACTTTAGGAGCAATTCCGTAATCTATATGAATTGTTGCCCGAAGGAAATTTTACATCGTACTAAACCTTGATGTACTAGATGCGATGCAACAGTTAATTTGTTAACAGTGAGCATTAAGGATGCGGAAGTAGGATGTAGCGAATTTATCTGCCAAATTGAGAATTAAAAAAATATCGGAATATAGCCAACTACTCTAATAAGATGCAAATCAACAATTTCTAAATGGCAGCTATTTAAAAATTGAATAAAAATGCCAGCTTTATTTAAATTTCTGAATCTAAATACATTTAAGTATCCAACAAATATTAAGAATCGATTATTTTTTAAGATACCAATAAGCAGGGACATACCAATAAGCAGGGACATAAAAAAACATGCTGCCAATAAACAATTTTAAATTTTATCGTATAATTATGAAAAAGAAGTTATAAAATTTATATAATAAGTGTTTTCTAAATTATAATTCTATTTAACATAACATCTCTCATTTTAAAAGCTAAACTATAATTATAAAATGATGAGCTTTAGATTTTTCTAAATAACCTTATTTAGAACTGTTTAAAAACATATATTTAAAAATGAATGCCTTGTTAAATAAAGTGGTACAAAGTATAAAATATAATGTAATAATAATATAATGTAATTATTAGTTAAAATCTGGAAAGTATTTTCCAGATTTTAACTAATAATTACATTATATTATTCCCGAAACTATAAAATTATGATAAAATTAAGAATTCCTATGTGAAAATTTATGATACATTTCTGATACAAAATTAACATTTCTTGATAAAAAAAATTAATGCAAATTCATTTAAAATATTAAAAAATTAGGGGGTCGTTGATTAGATTATTATCCACAGTTTTTTTCTTAAGATACCCAACCATAATCTACTGGCTAAATATAATTTCAGAAATTTTTCTAAAAATTCTCTTAATTGTAAATTTTTTCATTGTAAATTCTCTTAGAAAAAATAATGGCTTTAGTTTATGACCATGAATATTGTTTAACTTTAATCTAACGACTAAATTAAATTTGAAATTTTTATGATCATGGATTATGAACATGGGGAGTATTTAAATTTAATCTTCTAACAAAATAGTATTAGAAAATGTTTATAGCCATATCACTTTTGTCATAAATCTAATCACAATGAAGTAGAATATCACAAAAAAAATTATTTACGTCAGAGTGAATTTAAAGATTAAATGGCTCAAAATTAGAACTATAAAAATTTAATTAAAACAATAATCATAATTTAACATAATTAATTTTAATCACTCACATGCTTAGTGATATTAATTACTTTTGGTGAATTATTTTAGCAACACAAAATATTACGAAAATTTTTCTATTTTTGCTCATAGTGACCTGTTACCATAATGCTTACTTTAGCTGTTAATTTACTCCCATAATATTGATCACAGAAAATTTAGCTCTTATTGCTTCAAATTTGCACTAATATTTACAATTAATGAAACATATGTTATTTATACATATTGTATACACACATTTAAAGTTAAATATTCTAATAATGGAAAGGCTATCATAAAATCTAAATTATAAATTCTCTTATTTGAAATGTGCTTATGGTTAAGTTTTATATTTGTAATATTACAATTTAATGTTGTAGTAGTTCCAGTTATGAGAATATATAATTCTGATATCACCATCTAAACTGATGATTTTTGAAACATTCGCAAATAACTTACTTGTCAGAACTTCTAAGCATCAAAGCAAACCAGATTTAAAGTTTCATGCATTTATTTCCTTTTTAGATGTTTTGTAAAAACATTTCAACCTAAGAAAATTCAACTATAAAATAATTATAAAATTAAATAAAATAATTATAAAATTATAAATATAAATAATTATAAAATTATAAATATAAGTAATTATAAAATTAACTATAAGTAATTATAAAATTAACTATAAATAATTATAAAATTAAATTTGTGTAACAAGCTTTTTCAATTGTATTTCTTACAAGATAAATTTTATGAACTGTCGAATTAAGGAAATTCATCTTAAATAATTATTTTGTTTATTATAGTTTAATATTGTGTCAGTCTTATAAATGGTAATTTTTGTGCAAAAATGTAAACACTTTTATGGCAACAATTATGAAGTAGCTTAGATCTTTTGTTGCTATATATACAATTATTTTAGAATTTTGTTTTGAATTCTAATTCTTTTCTATTTGTAAAACAAATGTCATATTGAGAATAGGATAAAAACAAAATATATTTCAACCGCTCCTGTTTTTGTCTCGTCTAATATTCCATAAAAATTTAATGTAAAATTAAATCAAAATTTCACGCTTTTATCATATTCGTGTGCTATATAAAATACCCATTTTGAGAATGATTAAATTTGGAAGGGATGCAGTACAAATTGAAATTTATTATGACTGAAATTTGGCTAGAAGCAAATGTTCCTTTTTTTGCTTAGAACATATTTTTTAAACTGAAATTCATAATAATTGCCTATTAATATGTTTAAGGTAAATATAATGAATAATGTAGAGGATTTAAAAACAAAGAAATTCCAACAATTAAATATCGAAATCTTTTTTAGATTATTGCAGTACAGCTAATCCAATCTTATAAGTGTAATCAATCCAATATTGTAAGTACTATCAATTCCAATTTTACAAGAGTAACCAATCGTACAAAGAAGACAGTATGTGTGGTAGACTAGTGGTCTGGGCATCGGCTTATCGTCTGAAAGAGAGGAATTCGATTCCCAATGTCGCCAAAGACCCACCGAGTACATGCAATAAATGTGCTCGTTAAATCAAGGGAATCGAAGGTCTTGTGGTCGGTCGTTGAGCAGTTACCATGGAAGCAAAAGTGTGGAAAAAATTTCCTCCCCCTCCAGATCAACATCAAATTTGAGGGAGTGGATCCTCTGGTGAAACCATCTATCGAAGGACTTGAAGAGCAAGTTCGCTCTTTCACTTTCATGGTGCTCTTGTTAAACGAAAGACGCACTCTACTGACTTAAATTCTGCATAACGAACTTAGCTTGTCCAAGTGTCATTAGTGACAACAACAACAGAGAGTATGTATGCTTCAAAATGTGCAATCTTAAATTCAGCTGTTTCAAATAAAGAATATCGAGTTTACATAGCACTGTTTATCTAATAAGTTAATTTCTATTTGCAATAATTTATTGAATATATATATATATATGTGTGTGTGTGTGTGTGTGTGTGTGTGTGTGTGTGTGTGTGTGTGTGTGTGTGTGTGTGTGTGTGTGTGTGTGTGTGTGTGTGTGTGTGTGTGTGTGTGTGTGTGTGTGTGTGTGTGTGTGTGTGTGTGTTTGTGTGTGTGTGTGTTTGTGTGTGTGTGTGTGTGTGTGTGTGTGTGTGTGTGTGTGTGTATAATACTTTTAAAATGTTATCCTCCCTGTTGAAATATAAAATATTTCAACTGGGAGGATAACATTTTAAAAGTATTTAAGATCTTTCATAATGTTCACCCAAATATCCTCATTATGTTATTCCTAAATGCTAGTTCAAGATGCAGCCTTAAATGAATAATGACCCATTCCAATGATTTCAATCAATTACGACAACCGTTTTTCATTTTAAAAAATGAAATGTGAAGAATTCTTTTTTATGATGCTTCACTGAACTCTCCTTCTCGTGTACAAATATCAATTACTTTACTTTGTCTGAGAAATATCTTTGGGTGAATACAGGTAACCATTGATACGGTGGACTTTCTGTTCAAAGTTTCAAGGAATCCAATTTCAAGATAGTATTTTACAGCATTCACGGATATACGCTAGACTATTTGGTTTCGGAACTTCTTTTGAAGGAATGTAGACAGTCATTAGCCCGGTCTTCTAACTGGAAAGAAATTGAACTGATGGAAGCATCTTTTAAAAAAAAATACTCGAGAAAAGTTGAAAAATCTATTCTAAAACTCTTCCAAAAAATATTATTCAAGAATTCACTAGGTAAACGTTAGTTCTTATTTAGCTAGATTATTAAATAATTGGCAAGCATTTGTATATATATATATTTATTCTGCTGCAAAATTTTTTTTCAAATTCACCAAATTATCTGGCAAATATACAAAATTCTGTATCACACATTTCATGGATTCGTTGTTAATATATATATACTTAAATATTTACTAGCCCATTTTTTAAATACAATCTTGAAACTGTATTAGTACCCAAAGATATAGTAAACAATGTGTTCCTCATTTTTAGGAAGCCAAATTCCCATGATTTTTATAATAACATTAGTAAAATTCCCCTTCACTATTTCAGATTAAATTTGAAAGAATTTGGCTTCAGATATATTCTGACATGCTGAAGAAAATTGGTAATTACATTGGTATTGCATGAGTTTGCAATAAAGTAATCAAATAAGATGAATATTTTCCTAAATATTCAGAAGCATCCTTGGAACTTTTCAGTAAAATATAAATTCAAGTTTCCACAATGTTATGTACATACATATCAGTATAGGTACGCTTCGGATAGTACCTTAAGGTTAATGTGTTTGGAATACTTGCCCATTACCAAGTGCCTCGTCGTTTTGAATTACGATCAGATAACGAGGTCACAACTGAGCTGGCAGCTCCTCTCCATTTCCAGCCACAACAGAGGAAAGACTTCGGACGTCACAGATTAAGGTGGGCATGCCCCCTATCCATGAATCTACAGCAATGCAGTGAGGGAGAAAGTGGTCACCCTTCCAATTACTGACCAAGACAAATGATGCCTCATTTTGCTGATCTTTTACAAGGTTTATATGGAAATAATAGAGAAAATAATTTTATTTTTTGCATATAGCCTTGAACGAATACTAACGAATACTGGGGAAGTACTCTGATTATCATATTTTTCTGAGATTAAATTTAATCAGATAGTTCAAAGACTTTTTCTCTCCTTTAACGCATTTCCTAGGGATTTCATCACTATGTAATCTAAATATTTGACAGATTTCTTGATTTTGGGTACAGTCTAAAATGAAATTCTGTGAATATTTGTAAATTACGTTAATCACCTCATCCATTCTTGATTTAAATTTCTTGAAATTTAAATGAAATTTTTAGAATATTTTCTCAAAAATCGCAGAATTCGTTAATAATTTGTATTCAAATATCCATTACACTATTAATGTTTTGAATATTGAAGAATTTTGTATAAGAACTACTTAGATCACTATATCAATTACAAATTTATTAACAATTAATCAATAAAATAATTGCTTAGAATATTCTGTTTCTTCTAGAATTCGCGCGGTATAAAAATAGTTTTAAATTTAAATTTAGTAATAAAGTTTAAAGTTTCTCTTAAAGAAAATTAATTTATTTAATTCTGAAGTGAGCAAAACTTAGAATTAATTAAAAAACACAACTTCCGTATATCTATCTCTGTACAAAATTCAATATTTTTGATAAATGAAATTTAATTTTTTTTATTAATAATATAAAAAAACTAAAACTTGTTGAATTATATTGAAGAAATACATTAAATAGATGCGCATAATTTTATTGAAAAAAATTATAATAATTTTGCAGCTAGTTTATTTAATTAAAATTATTGGTTGCAACATTATCAAAGTAAAATGTAATCTGGAAATAATATAAAGAAATGTCAGCAGTTAATTTATTCTATCATTTTTAAAAAGAAAAAACTGAACAATATAATCACAACTAGATTATCTAATAATGATTATATTGAACATGTAACAATATAATCATTATTAGATAATCTAGTTGTGATTTTAAAATTCCTAATTGCGAAAATTTTCATAAGACAATGATGAATTAAATTAAGTTTCAAGTCAATAGAATTTTTTAAATTACCAGATACTCTGCCACTGTATTTAAAATGTTCAGAATAAAATCTGCCGATATAAACTGCATTCACATATGTGTTTATAAAATATCTTATAAATGATTGGCGTTTCAGTTATATTAAATTAGCTCATACAAATTTTTCCGAAATACTGAAGACCAACATATAAGAAACTTTTTAAATCCATATAACAATAGAATAAAAAATATAATGAATTTGATAGTCGTACAAATTTAAAGGAAAAGAAAGGATTGATTTTAAATATTAAAAATTCAAATAATAGGCATCAGTTACTGTTAGTTTTAAATATAGCCATGAAATCAAATTACGGGTAAAAATTCGTAAACAAAGAAAAATCACGTAATTTTAAAAATAAAAACAAATAAAGAAAATAAAATTGCTCACCATCCACAAGAAATTAATTTTAAAATCAGAAGCAAAGTTAAAAAATAAACTTGAAGTTATTAACTTCATTATTATAGTATTCGGATGAAAGAAATGATTGTAAAACAGTAATCTAATATATCAATTTATGTAAAAATGCAAATGGGTAAGAATATAATGTTATATTTTATATAAATTAATAATACAATATCTTTAAAAATAAAAATTCATTACTCTTCTGCTAACGAAAGCAAATTCATATGTTGTCCAGTCTTTTAGGGGATCTTCAGTAACTGGCAAAGAAATTAAATGTATAAAAATCGTCTCCCAAATATTTAAAGCTTTCAAACTCATAGTGAAAATAAAATTTCTTTTAAATCTATATTGTAAATCGCTAATCCAATTTAAAAATTAGCTTCTTTTTTGGAATTTTTTGGTGATTAGAGCAAAATATTTGGCGATGAGATCCAGAAACACTAAATTAATTACCTAAAATTCTAAAATAGCTTGTGTGTAAAACAATTATACATACACATGTATACATACTGTGAGAGAGCTACATACTTAAATGATATAAAAAGTGAAATATTTTTTTTAATTATGTCCTTATGTTGGCTCTTTCGAGCCTAATAAGTCTTGCAGTCCAATAAAGAAAAGAAGTATCTCCAGGAGTGGAGAACATCTTAAAATGTGAAGAAGAGGGGGCTTCCTGGAGGCCAGAACATTTCCAAAGATGCTCGCCATCCATGTCAATATGTTCCCTATATAAAATGCAGTCATGTGAATCCATAAGCCCAATGTGATATAGATGTTTCTGGAGAAAATCATGCCCAGTAAGTAACCTGAAGTAGGAGACCCCTATAGATCTAGGTAAATCTATGGGGATACATGAGCTCAGCAGGGTCCTCCAAGAGGCATCAACTGCATTCTCTTTGTAATAAATTTTTCGCTGGTGATGCATAACCCGTTTTAGAAGGAGTTTGACATTTCTCAGGCCTGTAAGAGTATCTGGAGGGTTTTAAATAGAAGCCTCTTTCGCGAGATTGTCTGCTTTTCCATTATCAGGCAAGCCGCAATGGCTAGGGATCCATTGTAAAGTAATTTCCTTTCCTGTAGACAGTAAAGTGTTAATGATAAAAATGTTCGTTGTGTTTTCAGTCTCAGAGTGCTTCGTCGGTAGTTAGTCCAAAAACCATCCCTACGTAGTAACCTTTCACCAAGAACCAAATTATCAAAAACTCTCCTATCGTGCAAACAGTCAAGGGCAGTCTGAAGTTCCAAAGCTGGTATTGGAATTGAGAAGGCTCCCCCCAGTGATAAGCCAAGAGCACTAACAGTGCTCTTAGGCTTAACATTGAGTTTCGATAAAACAGCATCTGAGGCAGTGATTAAAATTTCGGCTCTATAATCGAAGACCGGTCGGATGAAAGAGTTAAAATTCGTGACCAAAACATCCTAAGTGGCACCCCACTTAACACCTGCTAGTCTTTTCAATAAATTAAGTCGGCCTGAGACATTTTAAGCGACTTTTGAGGCCTGTTTGTTCCAGGTGAGTCTTGGGTCTAAAAGAATACCGAGGTTAATACTCAAAGTAAAAAGCTGAAAATTGGTCTTGTCAATGTTGACAGAGAACTCATTGTCATTAGTCCATTTCAATAAGAAAATCCAGGACAGAATTCATAACCCTCTCTAGTGTTTGAAAGTCGTCGCCAGTTGTCCAAAGGACCAGATCATCTGCATGTAACAAAACCTGAACATCAGGACACGTCTTCAAGATGTTGCATATGAGATCATTAATCGTCAAATTGAACAAAACGGGGCTTAAAACAGAACCCTGAGGGAGATCCTGAGCAGTTTGCCCGAAACCCAATCTAGCATTTCCATAATTTACGTTAATAAAACGTTGTGAAAGGAAATCAAAGATCCATTTAAAGTGGTGGCCAGAGATGCCCATCTGACGATGCTCCTTTAGTATAAAAAGCGAAATATAACTTACATTTCTTAACATGTGTGTCGTTCAAATTTGTTGAAGTGTTTCTTTGGACGACAAATCCTATTATAAATGTTTTTAGAACACTTTCCTAAAGTGTGAAATTTTTGCATTTTTTTTCTATAGCTTATTTAATCTAAGTCAATAACTACAATATTATTGACAAAATTACTGTAATCTTCTTCTTAGTCACTTATGTATTTCAACACATTTTTTTTTTATTCTAGCTGAAAGAGTTGTGTTTATGAAGAGATCTTGGCACAGAAGTTGTCTTCGTTGCGCCAAATGCAATAAAGTTTTAGAAGCCGTAAAAGCATTTGTAGTAAGTATTATTAGTTGTATTTTTTTGTAAAAAAAATATTTATTTTATCATAAAAACAAGAAAATTCCCTATTTTACTTAACTTGTAACTGTTTTATTTTTTAGCTAATTATTCAAATTTAGCTTAATATAAGTTGTTTATAATTAATAAATTGTTTCAATTAAAGACTGAATTTGTTTTATTCTATTTATAGGATGAAGGGAAACCATACTGTCCAAAACCTTGCTACAACAATCTGGTGTTAACAAAGGGTAAAAATAAATAACTTTATTTTCTCTTGTTAATCCTAAGTAAATTAATTCAACTTATAATTTTTGTAAATTCTAAAACATTTCCCATTTTATTCATTGTTTTAATATTTAAAAACAATAGAATTATTTACAGCATTTGAGGAGAATTTTAAGTTCAAAATGGTTTTCTGAATTATTAATTGATGATTATTTATATCTTTAAATTATTTATATTTGAGTTATTTATACTGTTGATTATTTATATTTGAAAATTTACTGAACGATACAGAAGAGTAATGTATGATAATCAAGTCTTTCTCTCTAATAAGGTTCACTTATTAAAATTCATAATTCTGTAATATTAATTGCTACAACAGTAATGAAAATTATAACAACATTCTAAATTCAATTATCAATCAAATCAAGATTGATAAATTAGAACATTGATAATATTATTATTATCAATGTTCTAATTTATCAATAGTCTAATCCTGTCTACATTTGATGTCATAAGATTACAAATGATTATTTGCGTTTCGATAAAGTACGTTTTCAAATGTATAATGCCACCTCTTTGTTGAAACTAATAACCAATGAAAATAAACATATTTGAAAATTTTGCTTACGTAATTGCCATTTCGATAGTGATTCCCAAAGTTTTTTAGAATTGTGAGTAATCAACAAACAGTATTTTGCCTTCCTTTTTCAAGTGGTTTATGGCGCAAGGTCCAAAAATAAACATGCTGCGCCAGCTAGCATTTGAAGAGCAGGTTGATTTATTTGCTTTTGGATGTATGTAAAAGTTAATGTTTAGGTACCACTTTGTTGATCATATTGCCAAAAGTATTGATCTATTCTGAAATATATTATTTCTTCATTGTGAATAATTGCAAAAACATGATCGAATGCTTATGTATCGAATTAGACTAGATTAAAGATTTTGTCTGTAACATGAGCAAGGGTTATTTTGGCCTTCTTCGTTAGAACATAGTTCTCGTGGTCCAAAGGCTGTGAGTTCGCATCTCACCTCACCGGAAAATTCGTCTAAATCACTAATATTGTAAGGGGGTAAAGGCAGTTAAAGATATGCTTTAATCACCTTGTAAAAGCATGTCTTCAACTGTCTTTCACCTTCTTTTACAAATGATGTATCGTTTTTGTATACTGCTTTGTAAAATACATTTATCTAAAATAAGATTTATCATCCATAATCTCACTGCATAATTTTAGCATGTGTCTTAATCGCAGTATAACTTGGCTTAAGCTTTCCCAGATTGAAAATACAACTATTGTTACCCCACTATAACATGGTACCGTTATAGAAAAACGCGTTGTTCGAGCATTTTCGTAATACGTGCTCGTATGACCTCGTATAACGCGTTATCTACAACGAATCACATTTAATATTTTTTTGTTAAAGGGGGCTTCAGTGAAGTATTAAGGGAAAGCTATGTTATGAACGAAATGTGTGCATCTTATTAAAATCAAATGAAAAATATTTTAAATAAAATAACGTTCCATCGACGTCTTTTTTTTTAACATAATCTTTAAAGATGCATAAGATAATTTTTATTTTATATGAACACAATTGGCACAAAGTGCAGACGTAAGCGAAACGGATTGTGAATTGTAGAAATTATCAAAAATAATAATATACAGAAATATAATGTAAGTAATCAACGCGCTATATGAGGCAAAACACGCATTATATGAGAGACATGAAATCATGTCATATGAAAATGCGTTACGTTATAGGGAGATTACTGTATAATTTATATTTATCAAGATTGCCATACATACTGAAATATTGCTAGAAATATTATATGAATTCAGCATCCTTTTCTATTCTTCACAAAACAAAATCAAAAGAAAAAATTATTCGACATGACTTATCCTCATGCCCCAGAGTTAGAATTATGTTTCTTCTAACGCGTTTTCATATGACGCGATTTCATGTCCCTCGTATAACACGTGTTTCCCCCGTATCACGCGTTGATTTCCCACATTATTTCTGTATTGCGAAATTTATAATGATTTGTACATTTCGCAATCCATTTCGCATGCCTTTGAATATTGTATCAGTTGTATTCTTATAAAATGAAATTATATATATTATTGATCTTTGAATATTCTACTAAAAAGATGTCGGTGGAATGTTTCAGACAGATCTTACAGCGAATAAACTTGTCATAAAACTGTTTTTGAAATGACTTCATTTATTTGAATTTTTTTTACTTAAAATGATTTTCATTTAATCTTAATAAGACGCAACTATATCGTCCATAACAAATTTTTTCTTTAATATGCGATTTAAACTCCCTTTAACGAGAAAAGTTTAAAGTGAATCATCTGTAGGTAAAGCATTATATTCAAGGTCATACGAGCGCGTTTTACGAGATAACGCGGATCTGCTCTACCGCGTTATAAGGGGGGATTACTGTATACTAATAGTTATTGTTAAACCATACGTACAGCATGAATAAATATTTATATTTAAGGTCAGTAAAACTTTTTGAGGAAATGTAAAATGAAATAAAAGGGATTAAAATAATATTAATCATTAAAGTTCATTGATAAGAAATAAATGATATAAACACAATTTGTTCATACATAATTATGAGAAACTTGTGGTTATTTACTAAGTTAGTATTTCTGCCTGAGTAAAAACTTTAACGTCACCAGTCATTTTTTAAAAATAAATATAATATAATCGTGTAATTAGCATTGTAACTAATAGCTTGTAACAACGCTGCAATTTTCATATTTGTCACACGTTTCTTCGAAGTATTGGTGATCTTTTTGAAGATGGTGAGGTAAGAAGTTAATTGATCCTGAAAGAGGCTTTGTCTTCAACAGGAATGAGTAGTCTGATATTGTGGTAAAGATAAGAAGATCAAAGACTGTAGTCAACCATTTTTTAAAATTGGAAGACAATTAGGGCAAAAGGAATATTGGAGGAGGACCTAAAGCTTTGTCCTGGCATAATGAAAGAAGAGTTTGAAAACTTGCATCTATTGAAAAGTATTCAACCAGGAAACTGATTCCAATGGCAAGTTTAAAAGTTTGTAAAAAAAAATGATTTATAACACAATTAGAAGGTCTGGAAGGTAAACTTATACAGCAAAGTTGACTGAGCCTCAGTTACTGCAGAGACACGAAATAAACGTTTGAACTTTTGCCATAAAGTCATGGACCTGGGAAACCAATGGATAGAAATTATTTTTTCTGACGAAAAAAAATGGAATTTGGATGGACCAGATGACTGGAATTTCTACTGGCATGATATAAGAATGAAAAAGAAATATTCTCCAAGCTCCAATGAGGTGGAAGGTCTGTCACGACTTTGGGCTGTTTTGTTTACAATGGTTCAGTTGCATTCGTTTCAGGAAGGATGAATTCACAAGGATACCAAAATGTCCTAACAAATCGTCTTTTGCCATTTCAGAATGTCTTGCTGAAGAAAATTGGAAATATCAGCAAGACCTTTCAAGTCTTTTCAATGCATCGATCCTTTCAAGTAATAGCACAAAAAATTGGTTCCAAGTCAACAATGTTGAAACTCTGAAAAGCCAGCTAGATTACCTGACCTCAACCCAATCGAGAATCTTTTGGGGTGACTTAGCAAGAAGAGTTTATGCAAATGGAAGACATTTTACATTAACTACAGAGCTGAAATCTACTATTGAAGATTAATGGTATAAGACCGATCCCACCCTTTGTCAAAAACTCGTGCCATCCATGAAAACAAAAATATTTGAAGTAATTCGTAGAGATGGCTCCTACACAACTTTCTATGAATTTGTAATTTTTTCTTATATGTTATTTTCTGTGTTGGCCTTAAAGTTTTTACGCAGCCGCAAATATTTATCTGTGTGTTCTGAAATATTTTCAAATTAATTTTTCTACTTTTTTAACTTTTACTTAAGTACAATAATTATGAACCAAATGGTATTTTAATTCCTCAGTTTAAATGTTTCCATTTTCTCAATAATGTCTTGTGGCCTTAAAGTTTTTACTCAGACTGTATGATATGTTGTGTTGCCATTTGAACACGGTGAATGCTTGCACGTTTCTTGGATTTCTTCCCATGTAACACAAGAATAAGGCTCATTCTCCATGAAACGTTTATCATAATATACTGTTAGTATTCAAAAATAATTAAAAATGCTATCAATTATTAGGCTATATGCTTAGTAGCATTGTTTCAAATTTAAAATTATTGAATCACTTGAAATCACTTAAATTATCTTTAAATGTTAATTTTGTGAAAATAATTATAATGAATGATGTCTTGCGAATTTTTTGGGTTTTCTCTCTTACAATGCAAGGGTGATCGATCAACAAATATAATCCGTTACAAGACTATGTTCACTATCCGAATTCTTCGTAAACCGATCATCGATTACCATAGATTTTTGTGAAATTGTTTTATTCGCGTTCTGGGTACTCTAAAAATTAAATTAAAAAATCATGTATAATTTCTTAATAGGTTTATTAAATAAATAATGCATATAGTCTTGCATATTAATCAGTCTTTTTCATTTTTTTTGTTTATAGGACATTAAATGACATGTTTAATGTCGATTGCTTTTTTCTGTTTTTTTTTAAAGACTTTCCGGAAGTGATGAATAGTATTGTTGTTGTAAAGTTCCCAAACTTAACTGATATCAGCTTGGTTTGGGTGATATGCTAAGACCATTACTCTGACATCCTCCCACTTTTACAACGAAATGAACAAGGGGGATTGTTTAAAATGAAATCAGAGTAGGTTTTGAATGAATTCAAAGCTGAAACCGGTGGTTTACTTTGGCTATAAATATTCTATTGGAAAACTATATTTTCCTGTACAGAAATTTGAAGCTTAATAGGCAAGCAACATAATTCAAGAGAGATGAAAAAAAGATTTTTGGTCTGTTGGGTTTGGCAACCCTGCATATCATGCTCCGATAGCCGAGAAGTGTTCGTTAGAATTCGTTTTAGAGCAGTATCTGAATATGTATTGTTTCTTCGAAAATAAATAAACTTTCTTGAAAGTGTTCGTTGTCCGATTTGTTTGACAGTTCGAACTGTTCGTTAACCTATCACCCTCTGTATATGAATTGCATATTCCTATTCACATCCGATACCAAATTTCTGATCTATAAAGTCACTTATGACTCTGTGTAGGGAATAGTCAAACTGTCAAAAATCCCTACAAGAGATTGTCTTTAGAGAACACATTTCATAGAGTGAGCATTGTTCATGTATTTCCAAGATGGAAATCTGGAAAACTCCCAAGTACCCACCTTTTTGCCCAAAATACTTCCCTGTATCGGCCTTGATTTGGGATCTACTACTTAAGTGGATGCAATCGGGTGGGATTCTTCCTTATTTAGAAGCAGCCACTAACCAGAAGACTCCCAATACTTGACCTGCCACCCTCAGATATATCACTTCCCTTAGAGGACATTGCGACCACGACCTATTCAACGCATCCAAACCACCTTTAGTGAAAACAATGACTTTTCGGTTAAACATGGATTCAAACTCACTGCCTTCCGATAATAAGAACAAAACGCTAACCAGCCAGGTCCACTGCGGCCTGACACCAATGGATATGCTTTCAGAATTCAGTAGCACAATATGCTACCTTTGTTGTTCAACGGAGTCTGGGATTGATTTCAGGGCCTTAGGCACCAAAAACTACTATCATACATCTAGGTTACTGTGAGCTTGGGTCAAAGACAGTTAACCCGAGCAACTACCGTAAATTTTGATACACGTCCAAATGATAGACACGTGCCCTGGTACCTGTCTTTCCATGAAACTGGGAAAAGATGCTTTTAAGAAACCTCAGGCTCCTAGCCTAACCAATTTTCATTTGATCAGATATCCCAACAGTAAATTTTCAAACATTAGGGCAACCCCTTCTCATATCCGATTACGATGGTCAATGTATATAAATAGAACTATTTTAGAAAGGGAAAGAATTGAGAAATCCGTATAATTTTATATTATTAATCTCTAAACTCCGAGGCATGACAAACCATATGGATCAGGCCTACAATACTCATAACTGTTTTCATGACAGAGGGCCCTGGGGAGCGAAACATATGTCCCAGTAAGGTAATCAGCCTAACGTGAGACCCCCAGTGCTTAGTCCCAAACATGCTTGATACTCAGTTTATCGACCCTCTGAAGGGATAAAACACTGAGTCGACCTTGCCCAGCCTGAGGATCAGATCTCGGACCAGTGCTTTGGGAAAGAGAAACGCTGCCATTAAGTCACCGGCCTTCATTTTATATTATTAGGTTATCTTATATTAGGTTACAAATATAATATGCTTCAGATAGCCTCGAACCGTTGTCTTTTCTGATGCATGGCTATTTCTGCTACAATAGAGTTCTTGACACTAAAAAGGGAAGATCAGATCCATCTTGTACAGTTAGGTACTCACTGGATATTTCTAGTCCCAAAAGTAAAAATCTTCGAAACTTAGGTGAAGAAGGACTAATCAAAAAGTTCCTTAAGTTGCCTTGCCTTCCTCAAAAATATCATTTTCAAAAACATCATTTGAAGAATGTAGTGATGATGATCTGTGTGTTTTGTTTATTTTTGTTACCAATAGAAAAACGATGGAACTGGCTGGTATGGGTATAGAACCTGCTACTTTTCGATGATGAGAATAACATCTTTCCCTTTCCATATCTGACACCTTTTCCTTTCTTTGATTCCCTTAAAGGTGAGAATAACCTTTAGGAGGCATCGGAATCTCTCTCGACCAAAGTTTTCTTTTAAAATAATTTTTATATAAGAAGTTACTTTTCAATTACATTCTCAAATAATTTTATTTCAAATATTACAATATTTAATATCGAATTATAGATAAAAGATGTGTTTCTATTAATATTTACTATAATATTTTGAATATTTGAAAGAAATTCTTGATCAACATTTTGTGTCCTTAGTTCCTCAATTTAAATTAATTTATCACCACTCGCTTTAAAATACAAGAAAATATATAGCTACTGTCTTTTAAGCAATATTATATTCTAAGATTGGTGTTCAAATAAAATTTATTTTACTTTTAATGTATTAAATTATTAATCTTTATAAAAGTTCTTGTGATTTCTTCATAGACAAAAGCTTACACATTTGAAAAGATAATAAATTTTATCTCTTTTTCAGGTTATTATCGGACGCCTTACACGTGAGAACAAGATTGTTCAGTGTCTTTCTGAAAAATATGATATAAAATTTCTAATTTTAACCGTTTCCACACTAATTCAATCATTGACAACAATTGTTAATTATTCATGTATTGACTAAAATTATCACTTTCTTCAGATTTAACTTAGGCCGATATGTAGAAATTACATCATTTTGTTTTACTTTACACAAATTTCATATAATGAAATTCAACAAGCAGTATTTACAATAAAAAAATCATTTTGATGTTTTAAATATGTGATCAATATTTATAGTTTTAAAAGTATAGATTCTAATATGATATGCATTTCAAATTAACTAGATACGCATTAAAATTAGATTCTTTATCTGACAATAGCTCTATTTTTGGAATATAAAAGCAAATATTAAAAAAATGCACTTTCAATTCACCTCAAATATAAGTGCCTTCAATTATTATCTTAATAGTTAATAAAATTAATGTTATTAAGCTAACATTCGAATTATTACTAGATTAATAATAATAATTCGATTAATAAATAGTATTGAGAAAAAAAATTGCTTAATTAGAAACAGTTAATTAAATGTTTTGGGCTGCAAAAGTTAATCAAAAATTGTTCAAGCAACATAGATGGTACTCTGACAAAAGGCAATATAAGTCTCTATTATTTTATATAACTGCTTGTGTGGCAATCATATTAACTCACATTTTTTTTCCAGAGGTTTTTTACAGAATGATCGAAAATGTTTTTAATTATCAATAAATGATAGAAAGTCTATTCTTTTAAACACACTCATTAAAATCATCATTTGTAACCTTGTAAAATATTTTATATTTTCAAAGGCTCGCCAGTAGAAAATCAGTTGATTAAATTATTTAAACGTAAGCAAATTAGTTGAGGCACCAAAAAAAGGAAAAGAACGATTTTGAGATTTTGAATAAACTATATAACCAAAATTGGATTTGGATTATAAGTTATTAATATACAAAAAATTGAAAAACGATTACGTATTAGGCGAGATAAAATATTGTACAATTATATAAAGCTTTCATTAGAAGATTTTTTTCGATCATTTGGTATTTTGATAATTGTAACATTTAAATATTAAAACTGGGCAGCAAAATTGACGGAAGGAAAAGATATTTATTAAATAAAGAATAAAATTTTTTTTATACATTCTTTAACTGTATAAAATGAATAATTATATGAAAGTTTAAGCTATCATTTATTTGAAAATTTTCATTTATTAATATTCCAGATGAATAAATTATATTCTTAGACATTTTATTTGTAATTTTAAGGAGCATTAAAGTCACCACATTTTTTTACAAATATCTGATTTAGATACTTCAACTACTTCAGAGATGCCAATTTTCTTCATTTTCTTCATCATAAATACTTTTCGTTTTATTTACCTAAGAAATATTTCATTTTAATTTGGATTATTGCTCAGTAATTTGACAGTGAGTTTATCATTTAATTTACGAGTTTTTAATTCCAATTTACTTATTAAAAAATAATTTAATCTGTGTTACTTTATATTTATAGTTTTTAGAGAACATTGTGACAGTAAAAAAGATAATTTTTTGTTCAATTTTATTAAAATGAAATAATTTTTTAACATATTTGCATGGTTCAATATTTTTGTGCTGCAAGTAAAAGCAAAAATATTTAAAATTTATAATGATTTAGAAGAAGAATAAATATTTATTTTTATAATAATGTTTGTTAAAAAAGTTATGATTCTATACTTTATAAATATATAATTTTTATAAATAAAAAATAAAATGCATTATAAAAATTATCTTATCACACTAAATTCTGTTTTCGTTTTAAATAATAAAATTTCATTTCATTAAATTCCATGCTAGAAAAAAACAAATTACAGTGAATTTTCAGTTGATTCTTCATCAGATGATTCTAGATCTTCAAGTGATGCCAATTCTTTTTTATTTCTACCAATTTCTATATCAACAAATGATTGGTTTTCTTCTACAATATAATCGTTTCTGTCTTTATTTTGATATTCATAATCATCATCATCGCTACTTGAAAGTTTTTCTGCGAACTCATTCCCGGATTGTTCTTCTTCACTTGAATCTCTAAAAACAAATAAGAAACGGTTAAATCAAAAACTAATGTATGCTTTGATATAATTTCATAATATATTATTAATAATGTAAGAAGCTATAATTATTTCACGTCCCTGAACATTCAAAGCTTTTTCATATTGATAGATAACAAAACGGTGATGTATTAATTTCTCTTGATTTTTTTAGTTTATTTAATGAAACGATATTAATTTTTATTGATATGTAACGATTTTATCTATCAAGATAAAATATTGTGATATCGATTTTATCTATCTATAGAAACGATTTTATATTGATAGATAACAAAATGGTGATGAATTAACTTTTTTGATTTTTATAATTTATTTTACCAAACGATTTTATTTTTATTCTCGATAATTAGAAGTTTTCTAACTTTAAATTACATGGGACCTTAATTAATATATTTAAATTCGTATTTATAAGTTTTTTAACTTCAAATGCATTTGATTAAAAATTTTCATGGATTGCATCATTCAATTCTTAATTTTATTTCCTTATTGTATCTTATATTGTTTTTTTCAGGCTAAAAATTCAGGAGACGTTAATTGAATAAACAGTAACACAAAAATTATTATTTTTAAATGAAATTAACTTCAGAAAAGTGCCAGACAATTCATGGATACGGGCATTCTATTATTGTACCTTAGAATATTAAATAATTTTACTTAATTTCCAAATTTAAGATTTCAATACTCTTAAAATTGAAAAGATTTTAATTGAATAGATTGAAAAAGAATTATAGATTTAAGAGAAATAAGTTTGGGATTAATTTTAGAGTAGTAAAATTTATGGATTTTAGAGCATTCTATTTTTTTCAATATACTGTTAAATAATCTTAATTTATTTTATTTGTTTAAGAGTTCGTAAATTTTAAAAAGTTTTAATTGAATAAAAAAAGATAAAATACAATTTCAAGTAAAATCAGTTTGAGAATAAAAAAACTTCTGAATTCTTAAATTCAATTTTGTTTTATTTTGACAAATAATCATTATTTATTTTCCAAATAAAATAGCTTAAATAGTTAAAAATTTGAAAGATTTCTATTCAATACAGATGAATTAAAATTATAATTTTTCAATGAAATTAATTTTAGTAGAATTTGAGAGTCAAAGAATTCATGGATTCTAGAATTCTATTATTTTTATGTATTTTGTCAAATAATCGTTATTTTTCCCCATAAAGTAGCTTAAATAGTTAAAATTTTTAAGATTTCAATTCAATAAAAGTGAGTTAAAATTATAATTTTCAATCAAAATCAACTTCTGTAAAATTTTAGAATCAAAAAATTTATAGGGACAAGTATTAGTTTCTTCTTATTTAAAAAAAAAATTCTTTTGTAAAAAATTTTTATTTTCTCTCTTACGCTTAAAAAATCTTGATTAATTTTTATGACTTACTAACAAAAAGCTACATTAAAATGAAAACTTTTTAATTCTGAAACTTAATATCATATTAAGTACTAAAGGATTTCAGTCTCCGAAGATTCCTTATTTTTCCAAAGATTATTTACATTTACTAAATACATTGCAAATACGAATGCAAATGGTAAATAAGTAGGAAGAGAATTAAATATAAAAACCGGCTAAAATGAAATATGTTGAAATCTAATATTACTAGCTTTATGGGTTTATTTGATTAACATTTACGTCACACAAATTAAAGATACACAATAAGTTACTGACACTTGTTATAGGTAATTCCAGCAACTTTAAACAGCATCGCTAATTAGGAAATGTCACCACCAGATATGAACATGGATAATCACAGACTTTTTATGCACAATCTATAATATGGTCTTTATCAGTTTTGCGTCATATAAAGTGAAAATATTCAACACCTCTTCAATATTGCTCCATTTTTATCACCCTGAGTATTGGTCAGTTTCACCTTTAAGCCGAAGGTGATAAGTAGGGTGATGGCCTTCAGAATGTCCTGTGACGTCAATCTTTTGACGCAAAATACCTGAAAGACAGTCTCCAAAATCTTCCAAATAGACATGTCTGATGTTCACTGGAGCTTTTTCCTGTTATTTTTTTATTTGTATTTGTTATTTTGTTTATAATTCTTTTCATGATGTGAGAGTGAAAACTTATATATTACAGATTATATTTATTAAACATTATTCTATAAAATTTATGAGATAATAAAATTTATGTATAATTATATTTATCACTGGGCAGAGGCCGAAAAATTGCGTAAATTATTTTGAAAAAATCCCCCGTATACTGCATTTTAAAGAAGGGGCTATTTATGGCAAAAGGTTCACAACTGAATGTCGCAAAGGAGGAAACCAGGAAACTTTCAAAGTACCTATACCATTTAGAAAAATGATTAAACTGGTTTGGAATTTCTTTATAATGGTTTGTTCCTTTCAAATTAGGTTTCGTGTGACAAATAACAATAAAGTGATAAAAACCAAATCCTTTATTTCAACAGCACAGACAAAGACAAGATACGAAATCAATCTTGTATTATTTAATAGTATCTGGAATCGAACTTGTCCCTTTCCATTTCGATAATCGAAGCAATGTTTATTATCTGTTGATATTAAAAACTATTTATTTTTAATTTTACGCTATTGTTAAAATTTAAAAAATATGCTTCATATTCAATTCCGATTAAGATGATTCATTAATTAAGATTAAGATGATTTAATTAAGATAAAGATGATTCATCATTTCGAAATTGCCAGTGTCAGTGAATATTAATCATAGGAGAACATAGCTATTGTTTCATATGTTAAATGCCAACTTCAGAATTTGATTTAAAAAGAGGAAATGAGTAATATGGCTTTTGATCCTTGATAGATTTTTGGACACAAAATAATTTCAGTTAAAATAACTTTAAATTTCCCAACTTATTTCTATCTGAAATCTCATTGTGGCCTTATGGTAACCATGAGTTGCGTTCATCAGAAAGAAAGATAACGAATTTGAGTCTCTATAATACTAAACTATAAGGAATGGAAGTTATGCTTCTGCAGTTTGCATGCATGACCGCCGGGGACACGTGATAGGGAATTTTCGGAGTTTTCTTCTTTGGGACACGTGATTACAGCTCACCCAATGGTTATTAGTTTTTCTTGAAAATAAAAGACATCTGATGATTAAACGTCTCTGGCACTGCAGGCCTTGTCCCTGAGCCCGGTGGCTGAGGGATAGCGTTTCACGCTCCTAATGCACAGGTCCGAGGTTTAATCCTCGGGCTGGCGTAAAATCACTTCCATTGTCAAGTTTTAATAGAATAACTATATGAGATTCTTCATAACTAATATAATTGTTAACTAATAGTCCACTCCTTTTTTACAATATATGACTTCCAGTCACTTGGTGGTAGCACTTTGCGCTACCAAGGCGCAGGTCTTGAAGACAGATGCTCTTACTGGACAAGGTCGACTCAGCCTTTCATCCCTTCAGAGGGTCGATAAACTGAATACCAAGAATGCGTGGGAAGTAAACACTGGGGTTTCGCGTTAGGCTGATCATCTAATCGGGACATATGCTTTGCGCCTCAGGCTCTCTCGGACAAGAAAAAAACAAGTTTGGGCACTGTAGACCCACATGGGCTGTCATGCTGTAAGAAAAGTAAAGGGCCTTGTTCCACTCGGAACAGGCTGCCGTGCCATTCTGTTTATTTAAAGAAATATTTGTTCTCACCAAAATTCTTTATAAAATAAAATTAAAATGTATTTTATATAAAGCAGTTTTTATGTATAAAGAAGGGGGTGTACAGTAAATGTATTTATAAGTATCATTATGAAATGCTCCTAAATATCAGAAATCAATATCCGTAAAAATTGATTTGAATATTAGTAAATATTTCAGTTGAATATCTAGTAATATTCAACTGGTAGAGTACCTATTTAGTAAATAAATAATCAAAATAAACATTCATAAATATTCAAATGTTAATATCTTTCAATATTCAAAAATGGATCCGCACCACTTGGGTTGAGCCAATGGCTCTTGAGCAATCTTGTTTCGAAATTTCTTGAAAATTAAATCTCATGTGTTATCTCTTTTACAAAATATTGTCCAGTATTTATTTTTTGGATAGCAATTTTAATGGCAACTAACGTGATTGATAAACATGTTTTTGAAAGAACAATTTGTAAGTTTTGTAGAGAATGGCTGTATATTTGATTGCTTTTCAAATGTGAACAATGAACACATAATTTTAGATATTTACCTTTCTTCGCTGATATCTGACAAGTCTCCATAGTCAATGGGCTTCAGGCACACTGTACACGTGTCACTCAACTCAGTGAAACAAGATTCACAGTAAATACCTGTGGAAAATTACACTGTTTATTTACAGTAACCTAATGTTTTTGTGTAATATTTTTAACGTTTGTAAATAGTACCTATCCAGAAAGACCATGGCAACAAACTTCACATCTTACAGATAGAATTAGGACGCACCATCTGCTCCTTTTAATTTCTTCAATACATGAAATTCAAAGAAAGTAAAAAAATTTACATGGAGTCTGAATGTAAATTTTTTTACTTTCTTTGACGGGGTTTTTACTTCCATAGTCCATGAGCTCGAGTATCACCAAAGCAAAAATGTTTTTTTGTGATTCTACACCTTATTTGAAAACCGCAGCTTTCATTTGTACCTATCCTTGCAGGCAAAACACGTCAACATAAACCCGACAAGTGATATTTACCTTTTTAGTCTTATTGATATGTCACAGGGTTTACTTTGGAGTTTCTTATTTTGAGTTATTTAGCCTAATTTAGGCCACGTTGGCGACGATAATTACTTTATCATCCAGTTTAGTTTTATCTCACGGCCGTTGTCTTAACTTCAATGTAGTTGAAGAAACAACTTTCACACTGTTTCAAAATTCATATCAACTTAATCAGCTCTAATTGCCTCTCCATATTTCCTACGACCTTTTCACTGAATAAATGCAATAAAATTTCAAATCCATTTCATTCAATATTAATGACTTTGCTGTCAGAATTTTTAACTATACAATTTTTCTAAGAGCAAAAAATACTAGGTATATATCATAAGAAAATATCGCACCAATTGGCCTTGTTAATGAAGGTTACCATAGTAACAAGAATGATTTATTTTAAATATTGTTTCAGGTGCGATAATTGGCGACAATTATGATTACCTCATGTTGAGGTTTTCGTAAGCTAAGTCATCAATACCTCAAGTCATTCAGTAAAGTAATATCTATGGCATTCTTCAAGCTCCACATATTCAAAAAGGAAATATTGCTTGGTACCATGGCAACAGACAGGCGCAGACAAATTGTGAGATCTGTTCTCGTGGTGGACAGGCAGTGTATGCATAATTTTTATCCCACATTTTAAAATGCGCGCAAATTGTTTTCAGCATAGCTTTTCCCAAGCTATGCTGAAAACAATCATTTCTTGGGAAAAGCGATTCATTTCTGATAAGTTTCTTATATATACTTTTTGAAAAATCGCTCAAGAAGTAACACAAGAATCTTATTTTAGTGAATGTCGTATCATTGACAATAATATGGAATCATAGGATAATTTTGAAAAATTTAGCAGACACATCGCTTAATTTTTAGAAGTGATTTCCAGTTAAACTAATTAAATTTTTTCTTCCAAAAAATTTGATGTTGAAAAAACTATGAAAAATTAAAATAAATTTCTTTTTTATGGAAAATTTTTTATTCAAAGAGAGGAATGTTACAAAAAAGTCCGAGTCTTATACTGATTATTGCTGTATTTATTGGTAGTAATGTATGAGCATAATACATATATATATATATAACTTTGAAACATAAAACCCTGATACCACATAAGCTAAACATCATACTAAGTCAAATTAATTTATTTGTTGTCCTGAGCAAAACATATTAATCCTTGAAAAATATATTACTATTTTCATTCTTTAAGAAACTTGCTTTGACAAGAGCAATTTCTTGAACTTTATTTTATTTGATATAGCCATAAACTATTAAACTAAATTTTTATATACAAAATTTCGTATGAAACATGTATTTTATATAATACTTCGTATATTATTTATAGTTAAATTATAACAATATATAAAATTTTCACATAATTTTATATAACAGCATATTTTGCAAACTTCAGTTACCTTTACATCCGTCATTGCTGCAGCGCTTGAAATCATCCGGTTCACCAGACTCATTGCAAGCGAAGCAATGCACTTTGAGGTATCCAAAAAATTTGGCAATGACCTTCAGAAATCGGTGTTTGGTGATGAGATACTCCAAGAAAGACACGTCCTCCACAGTCTCGTCCTTGTACAACTTGCGACGTATCTTCCTGCGCAGATACTTCCTCACTCCTCCCCTGGACCGGAGGATGCGGTTGTAGAGCCAGACGGCCCGCACCCTCTCCTGCTCGGGGTGATAGCAGCCGCAGATCACGTGTCGCAGACGCAGGCCGTAGCTCTCCGTCAAGGCCAGAAGAATACACAGGACGTATAAGATGACTGAAAAGAAATTTTAACCACATTAAGTAAAATATTGCATCTAAAATAGAAAGATCATAGCTCACCATCAGTGTTTAAAGCAATACATGCATACGTAGCGGTGTACGCAAGCTCCGGATTGTACCTTTAGGTTAACGGGTTTGGTACACTTGCCCATCATCAAGTGAATAGTCATTTTAAAACACGGTCAGTTGACGAGGTCACACCTGAGCTGGCATCCTTTTCTTCGCAACCACACCACATCAGTGAAAGGACTTTGGACATCACAGAGGAACATATGCAAGTCGCCAACCCACAGAATTCCAACAATCCAGTGAGAGAGCGTACGTGGTCACCCTCGCAATTACTGCCAGCGGTAAATGATGCTTCACTTTGCTGATCATAATGGGTGTGAAGCTACTGAGCTACAGGAGCTCCATACTAAGTAATAAAACAGCCGCATTATTTATTTTCCCTTATTACTTATATGTATATATATATATATATATTAATATTATTATCTTCACCACTATACAGCAACCCTATTAATGTTTATTGCAATAGATACAAAATGATGAAATAAATATACATTAGTATTATTATTTTTTCACCTAGGTAAATATATAATGTCAGGTGTACATTATCTAGCACATACCAATAGCAAGTCCGCCTGTGAGGACAGTCAACAACTCGACTTCCGGTAAATATTCACTGCAATGAATGTAAAAAAAAATTCTTCTGTCCTCATTCGCTTATTTGGAAGAAATGATGATTCCATATGCACTGTATAGCAATCTACCTGCAGGACGATGATGGGTCCAAGATTCGATTTTAGTGACCCTTGAAAAACAGGAGTAGAGATTTCATCAGATTTCTATTTAGAAAACACATTTAGAGACGGAGGTTCAGGGGTCATCCGGATTTCTCCCTTGACGAGATGCTTTTGGAATGTCTTCCTGAAAGAAACTAACACCTTATGGTTGACAAGTACCGCGTGACAGATCTTAAAGGATTGGTCATCTACTGTGCAACTTAAAGCTGATTAAGCGAAAAATTGAATTGAATGATGCTCACAGAACTCAAATTAATTTTTAAAAAAATGTATGATATGTGCGTTCTATAGGGGTTTTATACGTTTTAGGGAGTTCAAAAGGGATGCTAGGGTAAAACGAAGTAGTATTTCACAAATTCCTCTAGAACAATGAGAGAGAAATGTTCGTTTTTTCTGCATGCACACCTGTAGGGGAGAGACATATTAATTGCTTTCCCTTACCACACACTAACTCAGATTATTGTCTATACAAAGTTTAATGCAACGTCAAACAAAAGAGTAAAAACATTATTTTTTACAAATAATCTCGTTACAAAGAGAGTAAAAATATTATTTTATACAAATAATCTCGTTCTCTTAAATGCTGCTTTATCCTGATAGGTATTATTCCAGTTAGCTGTATTTACAATGGTAATATATTAATTCTAGAGTTCTATTTTTTTAAAAATAGAAGTTTTAAAGTATCGTTCATTAATTTTTTACAATTTAGTAGCATTCTTTTAAATTTTTACAAATTCCTTATGACGTTGTATATTAAACAATTATAATAAAATAAATTTGAATGATGTTATTTTTGAAAATTATAAAAGCATTTATAAATATTTAGTGACTTGAAGTGCAGCACAACATTATTTGTTTGAAAGGGTCATAATTTTTATAAATGGATTCGTAAAAACATTTTACATTATGTATGAACTTTAAAAATCATGTTTTAACAAAAGCATGTAATGTTTGCTTGTTCTTCAAAGCATATAGACCCCATTTTACCATTAATTAGAATGCAAATTGAATAACTTATCCTATTTCAGAATTTGAGCTTTTCTTAATTTCTCCTACAATTTAAATAAATAAGGAGAAATATGTGATTTAGAAATTAAATATAAAATAAGTGAGATATTTTTCTTTATATTTCCTGGTTAATTTAAATTAATAGGAAAATATAAGATAAAAAAAGCAAAAAGTAGATAGAAATGATAGAGAATATATTATACAATTAAAAAAATAACTCTACAACAAAGGATAAAGTATTACAGAGTAAATTTGACATGAATTGACGTGAGAATTGTGAAATCACAAAGAAAAGAAATAACCATAAAATCTCTTTTCATTTTAACAGTTTTCAATATTTTGTCAAAACTGAACATCTGAATGAAAATAAAATTCGGTTTTTTTTAATAATATGCTACTTTTTCTCTTACAAATATAGCTTTTCGTATCATTATATAAACCTTAAGTAAATACATAATTGCGTGAATTATTTTAAATGGAAAACAATGGAATTATTTCAATTTTCATTATTTTATAATTTTTAGCAAAAATAAATAGTATCTAAAATAGTTAAAAAAAAAACAAAATTCCTAGTTTTTTATTAATATTCCTTTATTATATTGCTCTTAAAAATTTATTATAGATTTTATATGCCTGTAATTTATATCAAAAAGCAATAAAAATAAATTAATAATGTCGTTTTAATTACTCGTTATTTTGCAATTTATTGACAAAAATAAAAATTTAAACACAACCTGAAGAAAAAGATTCCCCGTTTTCATTTGCTTAATTAATATGTGTGTGTGTTTTATTTACATATAATTACCTATTTATTAATTCTTAATAGTTTTATCAAACTTTACTTGATTGACATTTTATTATTTAGATCTTATTACTGAACAACACTCAACCTGCTGCAAAAATTAAATATCTAAAATAGTGAAAGAGCACATTTAATAAATACATTTTATACACATATTGAAGCGATTTCTTACTTTTTTGTTAATATTTCCCTTTTCTTTTGTTACGTAGATCTTTGGTAAAATCACTTTAATTAGCATCTGACATCAAATGACAGATAAAATAAAGTTAAAAGAAAGCCATATATATTTTAATAATTATTTTTGTGGATTGTAACCAAAACGGAACCAAGCAATTCATTAATGGCAACAAGAGTTGCAAGCAACAAGTAAGAAAAACTATTATTCCACTTCTTAATTTGATGAAAAAGTTTATCCATTTTTCAAATTAACTAAAGAAAATAATTTTTTCCATTTCTTGAATTAATATATAGTTATAAATTGTTGTCAACACGAATATTTGAAATATTTAAAAATTATACCTTTTTTTAATTAATACGCTTCACTTTGGTGAAAAAATTATAGGTTAATTCTATAATAAATTCAAATAAAAAAGAAATGGAAAGAAGATAATTATAACTCTGAAATGTTTTTAGTAATTCTTATTTTTTTAGTTTGTTGACAAAAAAATCAGAAACAGTGATAGAAAATAATTTTTTATTGTTTTATTAATATAGAAAAAACTTCATATGTATATCGAACTCTACTTGCATATAATCAGTCATGTATTCGTACATCAAATCCAGCAAGACAAAACATATCTACGTAGACAGGATGACAAAAACACCTTGACTTAGAGAACGTTTCCGACAATTCCCGATACTGCGAAGCGAAGTGAAGTGATTTTTAAACATCGGGACTTAATTTAATTTTGCCACTCTGTTCCTTAACCGGAGAATATTAAGGAGGATGCCCATTAAAACTGAGAGAGAAGAACAAGCCATTAAACGAAGCTAATCCACTTAGAGCGCCCTCTGCTTGTGGAAGTGTCGTAACTTCGCCAACAGTGAGAAAACATGCTTTTTCAAGAGAAGGTTAAAGATTGAAAGAAAAGAAACAACTTTCATAATGGGGGAGGGAGTTTTGACATAAGTGTCTTGTTCACATTTTTCCGTTCAATGGTTGGAACTAAATTATTCCAGATATAAATTTTGGGAATCGGAAAAAGTTTTAATGAGCAGCACATACAACGCCGATGTTTGCTTTTGCGTTGGATGCTATGTTTCTGATGAAGTAATTTTTGTATGCTTTTCATACGCCTTTCTCGACTTTGGATACCTAGGCAATTTTCTCCATATGGGAAATGGAAATATAAACATCTAATCAAATAGCACTTTAATGGAAGCTACAATTTGGCGTTTTTCGTAAAATTTTCATGTATTTTCCATTTGAAAAAAAAAATTTAAAAATTTGATAATAATTGTCTTTTTATCTTCTTTGAAATATTTTTCTCAAAACAAAAAATCATAGAATTCCAAATAGATAAAATGAACAAGACATACAAACTTTATTTCTGTCTGGATTAAATTTTCATACCTTAAAGTATATATATTTCACTTTAGATTTAAATAAACGTGTCTTAAGAATATGTTAAACTCTTAAAAAATAAAAATAAATGTACTTAAAAATATGAAATAAATACCTAAAAATACATATTTAAATTTTAAATGAAACATAATTCCTTGATATTGATTCTTAAAATTGTAGAATACATCATTTCCGATTTCATATTTTTATAAAGATTGTATATTCTGTCGTTCTATTATTTTCGATGTTTGCTTTCATTTTTTATTTCTTTAATAATTTGTCAAATTGATATGATTATTACCTTTTTCTTATGGTAAGATAGGTAATATATTACTGAATTATTTCAATTTTCTACTATGACGAATCACTATTTTAATATCAAGTTCATACCAAATGAAAGGATAATGTTTTTTTTTTTTTTTTCATTTTTAATTTCATTAGGTATTTTGCTAAAAATTGTTATTATTTGAGCTTTAAGTTTATTTTTGAATACTGAAATGGTTGGTGTACAAAAAAATTGATATACTATTTACAGCTTCACAAGTCAACAACACATTAAAAATAAATTTAAGCATAAAAGGAAATATTCACTTCACTGTTGGTTTTCAGCTCCTTTTAATCTATTAAAAACATCAAATCTTAGCTTTGTTCTCCAATTATCCTTCACAAGAATTTGAAGCAATGTTCAATCGCTAATGAAAGCAAAAATGCTATTGAGAAAACGGCATCACTAAAGATTGAGGGATGGTGTTATTTTGTTCTATGAAAAATCCCTACAGTTTTGGACCTTGGGATTAAAAGTTAGTCACAGAAAACATCAACAACATAGCGATGTCTTTAGTTTAAAGTTATTTATTGGATAAATTTGTAATTACGAGCAAATATATGTATTTTGTAACAAAATATATTTAAATAAAACTCATTTTACTTGTATCAATTCAAATTACATAAAATGAAACGCCAGAATAGCACAATTTCAAAACTAAATTATAAAATAATGTAAACAGGTATGTCTGTTTTATATAAAATATATAATGTCGTTTAAAACATTACCTCATTACATATGCCATATTTAAAAACCAAACTATTCCTCAACAGGAATTTTTTAATTAAATAAATAGATATGATTTTAACCATTATATCCCTTAAAATTTGGCCATATTTTTTAATTTAAAGGACTTCCATATGCAATAACGAAAAATATATTTATAAATACTTCATATTGAATTGTGCTATGAAAAAAATTAAATATTCAATAATTAAAAACTATATTTCTCTCTCAAAGAAAAAAATAATAATTAAAAGAAATTTTTTAATATTGTCAAATCTAAGATATCGATATAAATTTTTAATGTTGTCTTTGCTTTTTATATAAAAAATCGTTTTATTAACAAAATGAACTTCGGCACTCTTCACAGACATATGATGGTGAACTTCGCCTTGTTTGCTGCCACTCGAAGGTAAAAGTTTACAATCGGGTGGCTTTTGATTCTTTGATGATTTCTTTAACGTCAATATAGGTGTCAAGATGTGACCAACAAGATAGCCACTACACAAAAGTTATACAAAGACAGGGTTACCAGGATTACCAAAAATTAAAAATTATCACCAAAATATATCGCCAAACCAAGTGGTGCCTGATTCTGCACTTAACCCCTGCTCGAATAGTTTAAAGAGAGGCAGCAAATTCGTGGGCAAGTTGGATTTATTACGCCATCTCATGTCGAAATTAATTATATGTGATGTTGATGAAATAGGAACTAGTAGGATATATCCCTAGCTGAAGACTTTTGCTACTTTTTTTCGTCGTCAAGCAATTTAAACGCTGTTGCCACTTAAAAAAATCATATATAAGACGCAAAAATGATGTAAGACAAGGGGAAAAACTAAACTTAGCAACAAAAAAATTCGAAAATCAACAAAATTTCAAACTGGCAACACCAAAGGGAAAGTCTCTATAATCAAAACAAGGATGCCAAATGTGGTGAGAAATCTCTTGGAGGGAATATATCATGCTTATACTAATATACTATAAAACCTTATTTAACAATCTAAGTTTAATGTGAAAGCAGTAGTACATTAAAACTCATTTAGTTTTGAAGCCAATTAAAATATTGATCTAATTTTTTTCTATTCATTATATATAAAGAAAAGGTAAATTTAGTTAAAAGAGTAACATCATGAGAGAAAAAACAAGATAAAGTAATAATATTCACAAAAAAATATCAGAAATCCAAAATTAATATATATATAAATTAATTCGAATGCTTTGAAATTAATAAAAACCACACAGAATAAACTTGAATAAATGATGAATATCCGCAGATATATGTATTCTTGATTTTAAAAAAAAGCTTTATTTTAAATTATATACTTATAAAACTCCTTACGTGAATGAATTTGTATAATCATCCTAAAAACATAAATATATTGAGAAATTTCTCACCAATGCCAGTACTTAATATTGTTTTCATAAATTAGAGCTATATATATGTATGTATTATGTATGCATTTTTTTTCTGAATAATCAAATAAAATCTGACAAACATAAAATTATCAAAGTAATTATTTGTGGTCATTAAATAATTATGTTATTAATACCAAACTCAATTAACCATATGACGTTCATAAAACCACGTGGTTCATCCAGTCATTGTAAATAGTCAAACCATTGATAGTTACGTGTAATGGTACATGCTATATGCAAACTATTGTGGCTAATTGAGCCGTTCTAAATCGTCATATATATCAAACACTGCATGGAAACTACACATGGTATGTGGAAACTTTTGTCACTCATGAAAATGTAGTAAGAGTTATCAAAGCGCAGATCCTTTCTTGGCTTAGGCACATTGAAAGATCAGCTGATAACCGACTGGTTAAGGACCTTGTATTGGAATCACTTGTGCAATAGGCCAAGGAAAAGGAGGCTTGAAGATGTCTTGAACAACCTAAGAGCTTTAAAGGTCTGGAGAATTAAAGTTAGGGATAGAGCTGATTACATGTATCTCCTATAGCAGGTTAAGGGTTACTTCGGATTGTATTGCCAATAAAGAAGAATGACACATGGTATGTGGAAACTTTTGTCACTCATGAAAATGTAGTAAGAGTTATCAAAGCGCAGATCCTTTCTTGGCTTAGGCACATTGAAAGATCAGCTGATAACCGACTGGTTAAGGACCTTGTATTGGAATCACTTGTGCAATAGGCCAAGGAAAAGGAGGCTTGAAGATGTCTTGAACAACCTAAGAGCTTTAAAGGTCTGGAGAATTAAAGTTAGGGATAGAGCTGATTACATGTATATCCTATAGCAGGTTAAGGGTTACTACGGATTGTATTGCCAATAAAGAAGAATTACACATGGTATGTGGAAACTTTTGTCACTCATGAAAATGTAGTAAGAGTTATCAAAGCGCAGATCCTTTCTTGGCTTTGGCACATTGAAAGATCAGCTGATAACCGACTGGTTAAGGACCTTGTATTGGAATCACTTGTGCAATAGGCCAAGGAAAAGGAGGCTTGAAGATGTCTTGAACAACCTAAGAGCTTTAAAGGTCTGGAGAATTAAAGTTAGGGATAGAGCTGATTACATGTATCTCCTATAGCAGGTTAAGGGTTACTTCGGATTGTATTGCCAATAAAGAAGAATGACACATGGTATGTGGAAACTTTTGTCACTCATGAAAATGTAATAAGAGTTATCAAAGGGTAGATCCTTTCTTGGCTTAGGCACATTGAAAGATCAGCTGATAACCGACTGGTTAAGGACCTTGTATTGGAATCACTTGTGCAATAGGCCAAGGAAAAGGAGGCTTGAAGATGTCTTGAACAACCTAAGAGCTTTAAAGGTCTGGAGAATTAAAGTTAGGGATAGAGCTGATTACATACATATTCTATAGCAGGTTAAGGCTTACTTCGGATTGTATTGCCAATAAAGAAGAATTACACATGGTATTTTCAAACGCATGTGCCTAAATGAGTAATAAATCAGCAAACTCATCCATTATTGAAGGAGAAGTGCATTTTAAATGCAATACTTCTCTGAAGTTTATGCAAATTCAGCAGATAAAACCTCAAAATGGGTAAACACTTACTATCGCTCAAAGTTTTGGGGAAATGAATGGAGGTAAGTGGAAGTAATTCTCAAAATGTTATTCTGAACATGCAATTATAGTAATAAAGCTTTTACTATGACAAATGTGGTAAACAGGTTTTTATGATATGTTTAGAAACCATACTATACATTGTGCTCGAACCACCAGACTATTTATAGTGCCAAGTAAAATCACCAAATATAAATATTTTCCCAGTGCTGGCAGCAAAATACAAAAGTGTGGCATGGATAAAAGAATGACATGCTTCTCTATTATGAGAAAGCTCCCGCCAGTTTTTTGTGCTTGTCTTTTGCCATAGAAACAAGACGCTTTTCATTTTAGATAGGAGGAGCCAGAAGAAAGGTGATAGCTTTGAAAATCTAGATAATATATAACACGAGGCCCTACTCTATATAATCACTATTTTATAGATTTCTTAACCTCATTTGAAACAGACAGCTTTTGTTACTATAGTAACCGCCACTAACAAGACTATCCTTGCGATATACAGACAGTATCTGCTTTTCAAGTGACTCTGGTTTAAAATTGTGAGCTGCTTAGTTATTCAGATTGTTTGCTTTGTTTGCAGATCAACGGTACCTTTTTTAAACTAGGGCTAATTAGACCGATGATGAATTAGAAATAATTAGATCGAATTAAACAGTGCATTAAAAACCAATCTAAACATGCAAGCCCGAAGTGGCATTTTTAACGAATAACTGCAATGTTAAATAGTCTGTGAGCAGAAGAAATAAGCAACCATAATTATTTCCCAAAATAACTAATATTTCTTTTATTTATTATTTAATTTAAACATATTGAACATGAAAAAGAATATTCCTCGGGCTCATTGTAACTTAGTAAGGTCAAGGGTTCATTCTCAGATACCAGTGAACAGACCTGCTTGCTCGGGTGTTGCGTTTCTGCTTTCTGCTTGCAAATGTGTCACTGTGAGTTCTTAGGAGTTTTCCGGGTTTTATACCGTGTAACACGTAAATATAACCCTCTATGAATAGCCCTCCCAAAGTAAATGTAAGATGTGATTATTAGAATGTCTTTTAACGATCTTCTGATTTGAATTATCCAATACACGGTGTTAAAAAGTAACACCTGAAATTTCATAGAAAAAGGAATCAATATTAAAAGAGAGTATAAAGCACGAAAATGTACACTTCAAATAAAATTAATCACATCAGAATTCACAAAAATATATTATTCATTGTTTTGAAATTGAGTAGTTAAAACATGTTCTTTTCATGAAGTATAAAATAGTTTATTTCTAGCTTAAGCGAAAGTAATTTGTGAAGAATAATTTAAAAGACCAAAGAGAAATGACGTCCTTGCTTAACGTAGGAGGAAAACTTCAATTGTGCCAATACGACATTTGGCATACTCCAAATCAACAGCCATAGAAAGCGCATTAAATATAAATGAGAAATTTATTTTCGTGTATTATCTGTAGCGAATGAAATGTTTTCTTAAATTACATTTACCATCAAAAGTAATTTTAGAAAAAAAACTCTGTCGTCATGGTACATTTTCTAGCCTAATAATTCAACTTAAATATTTGTAAACTAAATAATTTAAGTTGTGTAAATGATTGAAATGTTTGAAGTGACACTTAAAGTGTAGATCCTACGAGAGCAAAAAATTTCGTCTCAATAAAGTCTTCGTATTTTTGGAAGCAATATCAATTTATGAGAAACTTTTTAGCACTTAAAAGGAAAGTATTTCAACAATCGGCATTCCAAATAAGTTATTTCGTCTCCACTTCAGAAATCAAACTTTAAAAAATGTATTTTTATTTCAGAATAAGAAATAAATCACAATTTTATATCATTAAACTGAGATCTACGAATATTCTTTCCAATTTACCAATCAAAAGACAATTCCAGGTATCTTCAAAATTTTATTTGCTCAATAGTTTTTCATTTAAAAATTGCTCGCTTGTTTTTGTTTTTCTTTGAAAGTTATTCCTCACCAATTTGGGATTTTATTAAATCACTAGACTTTAAAAATCGAAATTTCATTTACAAAACGTTTTGAGTAATGCATTTATCTAAAAAGAATTCGTCATTTGAAAAAAATGTGTATAATGTCTTTATTTTCTATATTAAATTGTTTCTTATTTTCTTCTCTACTCTTAAGTTTTCAAATATTTCTGACAGAAGTCTTATATCGATTTATAAAAGATATTATTTGTTAATATTTCATAAATAAAATTAGCTTACAGGAATTTGTATATTATTAATTATGAAACTAAATTCATTGTTATAAAAATCAAGTACGAGTTTTCAAATTAATGACAGATATTTGCAATTTATTTCGCATTTATAAGCATTAATATCACTGCTCAACATAATTTTTCCGCAAGAAAAAGAAACAATGATTCTAATGTAATTTTGCACATTCAGGCCAAATATGTAATCAGATTTAGGCATAGCTATTTTTGTGAATGTCATTTGTATTTTTATTTGATTCTTGCAAATTAAAGATAAACTGAAACTGAGTAGTGAGCCTGAAAGCACGCATGGGATTCCTGTTTTTATTTCTACAGTGATATTGTACTGTTTTTGTTTGTTTCAAGCTTTATAAACTTTTCATTATGCCAAGAAAGTGTGTAAACTAAATAAACAATTTCTGCTACACATGTAGAGAATTGACTAACATATCTCAAAGACGGTATTTCCCACTACTAGTAAGACACTGTTATAAACTGTACTTCAGTTGTAAAGCTGGGGATTTGATAAAGATATATATATATATATATATATATATATATATATATATATATATATATATATATATATATATATATATATATATATATATATATAGGGACCCAAATAAACTTTGTGTATCATATGTTAGACTTCTGACTGGATGGAAAATTGGTATTCATCATATGCCATTTACGATCCTTATGATGTTGAGGGAACAGAAGGACCATTCAACTGAATGTTACTTTTGCATAATACTACTTCTCGAACATTATGAGCATGCTTTTGAACTTTGAAAACTTTTTTAATCCTATACATTTTTAGAATCTTAGAAATCTTTTAAAATTTTTTAACCTAAAATGATTTTAAAAGATTAGGTGTTTATTAAACTTTTATAAATTCCTCGCCTGTATATAGTTATCATCTTTCTTATTATGCCATTTTTTTCCTTTTCCTAATTAAGTATTCATACATTACCTTCAATGCGTATAATTTAATGTCATAACTACCCTACAAATTGTTAACTGTCTTTTCTTTAATTGTTGTATGTGTCATCATGTCAAATTTTGTTTTTAACTCAGAGAAAATATTTAATGCTATTGTCTGATATTCAACAAGGATTAAAGCCCCTTAAAATATATTGTAACTTCTTACTACTATTTTGTAAACACAATTTGATTGCCTTTATAAATGCCACAATGGTGGCGCCCTCAGGGACCTCGTAGAAGTGTGAGGCACACTAGGTATTGGAGAGACGGCACCCGTAAACCTTAAGGTACAGTCCGGGGTCTCCCCACACAGTTATGTATGCATAATACTACTTGCTACTTCTGCATAGCAAACATTAGAGGGGAATACCGTCCGAAACAAAATATATGGTAAAGTAGCCTAATTTGACTTCTAAAATGAAACTTCATGAAAAGTATCCTATGACAAAGTGTCTAGATTTCATGGCTATGATTGATAACTCCGAATCAGACCAAACTTACTCTGAAGAAGAAAGAAATTAGAGAACTGATCCTACCTTTGAAGCAGGTAGTTCCTCAGAACCTCATTTATTATCCCAACAGGTTTTTAATGGTCTTAAAAGGTATTTAAATTTGTTTAAATATTCGGCGGGTATTTCTCAATTCCCAGGCTCAAAAGATAAACCCTATCTAAAGAAAGCATTATAGTATACGACGTATTGATTTTATAGACTGTATCTCTAAATAAGGCAATTATTACATAAAACTAATGAAATAATTTGTTATGTAATGGAAGCTCTTTGACATCAATACCAACCACATGAGTGGTGATTGTCATAGATTCATCGAAAGTTAGATTGATGGCTACATAATTTCACAATAGGAATCAACTACCATCGATATCTTTCTCGTAGTGAAAACAAATGTTTACCATAAGTGATCTGGAAAACTCATGAAAATATTAAACTGTTATCAGAAGGAATCCAATGCACTAAATATAACTAAAATATATGCAGTGAATTAAAAAAAAATTGGGAATTGTTAGTTTTGTAACTTGGATGCAAAAACTGTTGTTGTTTTTGTGTGAATGGAACAGCAGGGACGGGAAGACTTATTACATAAGGAAACGTGAATCTCTTATTCTAGAACTTAAAAATGTATCGAGTGTTTTTTGAGTGGTTCCCGGAAGAAAATTACCTCCCCGACAAATAAAACTGGCTTTGATAAAAAACATTTCTAAAAGTCACGCACAAAAGTTCTGCTCCCTTGTGTATCCGAAATCTCATTTTATTAAAAACAAGATATGCAAAATTGTACGCAGATATATTGCCACGACGGCAAATAAGATCGATAATATTGCTGGATGAACATTTTGTGGTACTGCTGAATCCATCGAAAAACACAGCGTAAAAAATCATTCAAAAATATTTATTGTGGGATTTTGTGACAAAAACGAAGAAGAAACTATAAGAAAATGGTGAGAGATCTTCTGGCTTCATACAAAGAAATTGGGATGTAACGTGTAATTAAAATTTCCTTTCTAGACTTCTATTTAGACTTTTTCTCTGAAAATTTTGGGGCAGTCTCTGATGAGCATGGTGAATGTTTTCATCAGCATATTGCTACTATTAAAAGGGGTATGAAGGCAAGTGGAGTAACAGTATACTGGCCGACTACTGATGGACAATGAAAGTGGGCAATTCAAATACAAAATATGGTGAAAAATCAAATATACAACTTTTTAAATAAGCTAGAATTAACTGAATACTACTAAAGCATTTCCTATCTATTAATTCTTTGGTAACTTTAAAAATTTTCACAAAAACACCCTGCCTGATCATGAAAATCTGATCACATATTTGAACTCAGCTGGAAAAAATCTTAAAAATTGCCATGGTAGTAATGCATGATATCATTCAAACACAAGCCAGTTAACCCTTTAAGCGGTCAATTATTTTACCAGAAATGCTTCCAAAAAAGGCATATTTTTTTATTGCATTTAATTAAGTACCATACTTAATAGAATAAGAATATTAAGATTTTTTTTTATTTTTTTCACTTTTAATGCTTTTACAACATTTTTTATAATACAATTTTGGACACAAAAACCCCTAAATGTTTGCTTTTCTAAAGTACCTTCTGCATGCAGTAAAGAATGGTTTACAAGTTCTGCAAAAATATCTCTCATACTTACTGTGAATTTTGATGTTTACATTTTTCCAAACAGTTCAGAAGTCTTTTTTGTGTATGGTACAGTTTGAAACATGGTGTAATGCAAAGTCCTACATCACAATCAGGCAGAAATAACGTGTTTCTTTTCGGATTCTCTTTCCATTCTCATTTATTTTCGAGCAGCACACTGCGCATTGTCTTGCAGGTCTCAGTTTTTATCTGTGGGAGCAATTATTTCCAAAAAGTGTCTCTCTGTCAATCTCAGAGGATTAGGCTCCGAACCTGGTCGTCCACGGTGGAAATTTAGTCCCGAATGATATTTTTCAATTACACGGTCAATGATAGCAAGTCTATATTCTAGTTGCGTGTTTTTCCTCCATTTTTACGGTAGACAACATATGAGTTCCATACAGCAATGTCGAAAATATGGAAAATCTTTCTGTAACATTTTTTACCCCTTTTCTTTATAATTTCAAAACTTTTTAAATTTTGGTCCATGCGGTCTACTCCTCCCATAGTATTATTATAGTCCATGACAATTTTCGGTTTTTCTTTCATTTCAGAGCGGACTTGAATTTGTTCCATTTCTGTGTTGTGTATTGTGAAAGTAACGAAACTTTTTTTCTTATCCATCCACTTCATCACAGTAACTTTTCCTCTCTGAAAAGCTATAATCTCTCCTTTTTTCAATTTTTTTTTCTGCATTTCCTTTGGGACTTCTTTTCTCTTGAGGTTTAGTGTGCCGTATGTGTCCGTTCGACATGAAACAAGTTTGTCTGCTAATTCCGGCGAAGAATAATAATTGTCAATTGTAAGACAGTATCCTTTATGAAGCAAAGGCTCCATCATTGTCAGGACAATTTGTGATGAAAAGCAGAGTTTAGAATACCTAGGTTTCAGAATAGTGTCTTTACCTGCATATATTATTATTGACCAGACATAACCAGAAATAGATTCACACAACATAAAACATTTTACTCCAAATCTAGCTCTTTGAGTGGAATAAATTGTTTCCATCCTAGTCGTCCTTTGAAGAGCATAAGGTTTCTATCTATTGTTACATCTCGCTCTGGTGTCACTCGTTTCACTAAATTTCTCATTGAGATGTTTCAGAACTGGCCAAACTTTTACTAATTTTGGGTATTCGTGATTTTGTGGGTCAAATGCTGCATTATCAGAAAAATGCAAGTAGCGTTGCAAAAGGCAGAATCGGCGATGAGACATTATTTTAGAGAAAAAAGGTGTATTAGTTGAATATCTTTTGCTCCAATAATGATCAATTCCAGGTTTCTTTACAATTCCTTGAAGTATATTGAGAGCGAAAATACATGCAACTCTTCCACAGTAGTTTCTACCCAAAATTTACTCTTGAGAATTGTCTTGCAACACTGGATTGATGCACTGTTTAGCGTATTTATTTGTCTCTTCCACAATTTTACTCATGAGTGAAAATCAATGAATGTTTACAAATTGTAGAACATCAGAAGTGTCGTCAAATTGTACGTGCACAGAGGGAATACCAGAAAATTTAAATCGAGGACACGGAGCAGGTGGATTTTTCACATCAACCTCGGTAAAAATTCTTGCAGAACTCAAATCTTCATCAGAGCTGAGCTCACTGCACGAGTCATCTGAGGAATAATCCAAATAATTAGAAGAAATATCTGTATCTGTATCAGAATGTAGTTCATCATCTAACAAGAAAGTATTTTCGTCGTCTATTCCATCCATACTTTCCATAAGATTCACAAGCACGGCATACAGTAGAACAAAATTTCAAAGAAAAGTTCCCGCTTTCCCGCTACATAAAAAAACCTGATGAAAAGTGCATTTCATTTACATGGACAAGCCACACCATCTGTTGAAAAATAATAATACTAAATAATCTCTTTCAATAATGAAAATGCGGCAAACCAGAAAAGGAAAGGAGAAAATATCGATGCCCGTACGGCGTACGGGCAAACCAGATGAGGCCAATTTCGGGTAGCACGTACACTGTACGGGCAAACTGTTTAAAGGGTTAATTCTTGTTTTCGTATGCAGATCGCGAATCCTCCTTCATTTTTATAATGGCCACTAATATGTCTTTGAAGACATTTGAAACCAAGATTGTACATTGCTTGTACTGTGCAGACTATTTTCGACATTAAATTTGTATATCGAAGATATTAATACCTTTTTTTTATAAAAATCTACTTTCTTAGGTGACCTGGTTGAGGAGGACATCGTTCTCATTACCATGAGATCGAATCCCAACTTACCAAAGATTTACTGTGTTCGTTAAATGATGCTAGAGTATGTTCAATGGGTTCTGGTCTAAATGTCCTCCAAATGAAATGATACTTCTTGGGGCAGCAGATCAAGTATTTTGGGCTTTCTCCTTGGTTCTTACTTCTAAAGGAAGAAGACTCCATCTGGCTGTTACCATATAGTTGGTCGAGTCCATTTTTAGGCTTGGTACAGAAACGTTTGTTGGTGCAACAAAATTACTTATTTGGCGCAAAGATAAACATGCCGTGCATCAAATAATCAAGAAAGGTCTAAAAAAAATAGGCAAAGCTAGCAATAGGCAAAAAATAGGCAAAGCTACGATTGCAACCTATTGGATGAATTTTTGATTGATTGATTGATTAATTAATTAATTAATTGATACAAAGAATACGAAATACAGAAAATAAAATCTCTTTAAGATAAAACGTTGCGTGAATTTCAACATAATATCAAGCAACTTTGCCCAGAAATTAAACTAGCTTTGAAGCCCATATTTGTTTCCTCCAATTACTATTTGAAAATCCTTCTATGAAAGCATTTATAAAAAATCAATCATTTAAAACTATATTCCAGAGTATGCATAGTTAAATAGTTGCCACATCAACATGGTGAACCATCTGCAATGTGTTGTTCATATAGTTATACACTTGCGCGCGCGTAAAAACAATAAAGATAAGGCCCATGTGTTCATTACTGTTTTCCGTAAATTCTTTTGAAATAGTTCACCATCATTTTATATTAAAATAAGAAGCAATCAAATTTATCTAAATATTTTGAAACAATTAAAAATTTAGTGAACAAAATTTCAGTGTAATTTCTTCAGACCCACTGCAACATTATGCCTAATAAAACGATCCGATATGTGATAGTTCTTTCCGAGTAAAATCCGTTCATTTGATGCGGATTTGGTTATTCTTATTTTATTATATCAGGAATTGCTAACTACTGTACAACTTTCTCGCCAATCCCTATTCAAAATCCAAAATTTAGTGACTGAATATAATTTCAAACTTTTAATATTGTAATAAATTTGCAAAAACAAAAATTCTAAAGTAAATTTTAAAATAGAAGTCCAAAGTAAATTTTAAAACAAAGTTATAAAATAAGTTTCCAAATAGAACTCTAATGTAAATTTTCATATACAACTTAAAAAAATTATAAGATAAAGAACATTGCGTGAAAGTCAAGTGTTATTAAAATCCTATTCATTTTCCGATCAAATTGGAACTCGCGTCTCAAAATATCCGCTCATTTCCGCTCATTTGAAAATCATGATACGAAAAAATACTTTGGCGAGAAAGTTCTCAAATTTGGCTCATTTAGCACCCAAATTTACCACCATTCTGATTACAAAACTAATCTCAGATACTGAAAAACTTTGGTATACATAAAATTGCATCATATTCTATGTTTTATATCTTTATTTTATAATTCTAAAAAACCGTAAAATCTTGACCATAAAAATTACTTACTGATTTTCTGGTACTTGTCTAAGTCGATAGGTATAGGATCGGGTAGACATTCGGTGGTATCGAACTCGGGGACTGAGCTCATAAGGGGATCGAACTGAGTGATCAGCTGTCTGTACATATCAGCCATCACCCCCTCTCCTTTCACGTGCAACTCGACTGCATTTGGGACTGAAAATATAAAAATGAGAACATTTCATAGTTAAAAGGATTGACAGTCACTTTTTCATACGAGTCAATCTGATACAAAAAATATATTTCTGATATAGTTTCGGAATTTGAATAACATTTAGAGTATGTAATAAGAATTCCTGAGATCTTTTTTGGAGTCTATATTTAAATAATTTGTATCATATTCTCTTCAATTCAATGAAATAATTTAGCCATTTAAATTATCATAAAAAGTCTCCAACAAACAAATAGCATTAAAATTTATTTTTTCCAAAATAATTACGTCTAATATTTTGCTAAATGGCAGTGAATCACGGTAACCACTTTGGTTTGATTGTCACTCACCAATCATTTTATGCACACGAAAACTCATTAGAACGGGACCTAGAGCTCTTTTAAAGTAGATTCCAAACCGCTACGTACATCCAAGTTCAAAGGGAATTTTGAACCAAATTCCAGAACTTTAACCAATAAATCGCGAAAACATTTTCAATAATTACGCATTTCTGCTTTACGATTTAGTTTTTTCTACCAAGTTAATTCTGGAAATGCTCTTAAGTTTAACAGAAATGACATTTGCTTATCAGCAGAAGCTCTATGGCTGCCGACTCAAGTGATGGATTTTAAACTAATTTAAAAAATGCTATTTTCATCGAATTGTTTTTGAAAATTAATAATTCTTCGAAATCAAGTAAATGTTTTTGGATCTTTGCGTTTCTCTCATCTGGGTATCACACGCACACACACGCAGACATTTTCCAAATAAAATTGAAGATATTTAGGAAATTATTTTATCATTAGACTTACTTTCCGAGGTTAGTCAAAAATTGCAATGAGAAATAAAAATAATTAATCAATAAAAATGAGCATCATGGTCAACGTAAACTTATGATGATTTGTTTTCGCCACTAAGCTGAATATGGCGTAATTATCGCAATACGCTCTAATGATTGTAAATTAACTCTTCCTGAGCGATAGAAACTAAGTAAAAAATAAGGAAATAAAATAATATTTTAAAATCCCTTACTGTGTGCATTTAAAAAAACGATAGACATGAGGCCGGGGTGGTCTAGTTTTTTAGGTTATCCGTTATCGGAAGGTAGGGAGTTTGAATCTCTATATAACAGAAGATTCGTCGTCGGCGCTAATAGCGTCTGGGGCACGTTAATATTGTCACAGTCACAATCTTTTCCATGAGAAATAGCTTCAGGGGGGGGGGAGTGACCCAAGACTGGTCTTCTCTTGCTTTTTCCTTGCTTCTAAGTAATGAAGGGTCTACTTGACGTTTGGTCATGGTTTCTCATTTAAGGGAAGCCTACATGTTATCCTTAGCCACGGTACTCTCGTGAGACGGAGGCCCGTTGTCCTATGAGTAGTCTTCCCAGCATCAAAGGGTAACAACAAAATACATATTGAAAATTGATTAAATTTTCTTAAAAACAAGTTGAATAAACATAAATCTGTAAATATGATGCAAATAAAAGATTTCAAACAATGAACAGGATTTTCTGAATAGATTTTCCTCGATTAAAATTCCACTTAATAACGTAAATTTAAGCCATTTATCATAATTTTAGAATCACGATCTTTATATTTCCACATTAAATTAACACAATCAGAATTCTATTAATGATGTGTTTAAAAAATGTATATTCTTTAAATAGAATTTATAAATCACTAAAGTGCAAATGTACATATTTCAACTAATAATTATATAATAAGATATTTTACCATAGTAAAAATATGCAAAAAAATTTAATCATTTTTGTGGTTTTTAGGTAAAAAATAATTCTGAAATAGGCAAATAAAATTTCTAAAAAAAAACTAATTTAAAGCACTTAATAAGGGAACCCTGAGAAAATATAACATAAAACATGATTACCTAACTTTAAATGTAAAACGAAATAGAATTCGGTAATTTTATGACAACAGAAATGATTCAATAAAATTCTAACCTTGCCCAATAATAAATGAATAAAATTCTTACCTTTATATTTATTTTTCGATTTCAACTCGATAAAATGATTAGTAAATCACCGTAATATAGAACATCAAAAAAAAATTTTTTTTTTAATTAAATGCAATTTGAAAATACAAATGGTGTAAATAATAGTTGATGTTTAAAAATTACCCACATAAGGCATATTTTCACCACCAAATTCAATATATATTTGTCGATTAATTGATTTTGGCGACGCTTTCACTACAGAAGAAAATCACCAAATTTTGCTTTATTTGGCAGTTTCTTAGCCTTAGCGACTTATAACCGCAATGTTCTAATGTCGCAAAATCCTCTAACTGAAATTCCTCTGGTGTAGCAAGTCAAGTCCTGCTAAGTTTTCTGCTAATCATTTATTCTAATCTTCTTACGAAGATGCAACTACCTTCAAACATATTCTTTTATTGTATCACTAAGTAAAAGAAAATTCCTCTTTTTCCCAGTTAGAGTCATAAGCATTTAGATAACATAAACTGCAAAATTAATTGCCATTTCTTATCCGCCTTTACTGAGGGGAATAAAAGCCTTTCATCATTCCATGCCAATACCAGCAGAAATATCCTATATGCAAATCCAAATAAGCAGAAAAATCAATAGCCTATAAAAGAGTTTCCCGCACTAAAGTGTGATTCACCAAGACATCACCATGCATCATGCATCAGCGTGTGATTGGTTCTTTGCTAATAACACCACGTTAAGGGATGTAGCGTGATTGGCAGCCATTATATTAATTACAAAAGATAGGAGGTCGATGTGGCCTGGTAGGTTGGGGCGTCGTTCTCATAATCGGGAGGAATTCGAATCCCGGCTTAACTGAAGATACATCGTGTTCACTTAAGGTGGCTGGGGTATGTTAAAGCTGGGTGTGGTCGCAATGCCCTCCAAGTGAAATGATATCTCTGGGGGTGGCAGGCCAAGTATTGAAGGTCATCTGTTTGGCCTCTGTTTCAAAATTACAAAGATTCCACCCGACTGCTTCTATCTCCTGGTAAAACCCAACTCAGGGATAGGTACAGAGAAACATGCTGGTGCGACAACAACTACAAGCGATAGCAATTCATAATTGTGTTATAGTCTTCCTCACATATGTACGTATTGTAATGTATTTCGTGGTAATCGCTGAATAAAAATGCAAAAGCTCTAGCTCTCTTTTCCTTAGACTTACGTCGTCCTTTAGATTCGATCCTTCCATAGAAACGAATCATCTTGAGCAGGTGGTACAGGCCATAGTCGAGGATCATGTAAAAAGCCATCTGCATGCCGGAAGTCAAGAGAATGCTTCCGGCAACTATCAGCTTCCTCCTTTCGGAAGTGGCCATCCGGACGGAAAACGTGCTCACGTACTTCCTCTTCTCTCTGAAGGTTAGGGGAAGGATGGTCTCCTTGCCCATGGTGGCGCGCCTGTCGTCTATGTCCCGGATGTGGAAGGAGATGTAGACATTGTCGTAGTGGTCTGCGGTCAGGTACCGCAGCCGGTACACATAGGCCCTGGTAAACACAAAGCACTGTGGTCAGTTTTTGAATATATAATATACAGTTTTTGAATTCTATTAGATGTTTTTATATCTATATCTAGATATTATATTACTTAACATATTTTTATCAGCCAATTTCAAATAAGGTAAAACTGTACTTAGTTATTTATTAAACTTTCGATGAAATTGGTTTGCTTAATTATTCAAAACTGATTTGGATTTAGTTGCGTATAGTATTTATACAGTCTAATTTTAAGAGAGTGAAGAGCCAACAAAAACTTGGCATTTATTTTCACTTGATAATGAATTTGTTTTTTTGACTCCATTGGTTTCTATGAAGATCGGTAATCTATTTCAGCATATAGTTAATGTGAATATTAAGTCGAAAGGAAGAAATCAATTCTCGGTCATTTACAACTGAAATCTTTGGTAAAAAAATTCAAAATGTTTAAACGGTAAATGCATACCATTAAAAGTTTTTCATTTATTGTCTCAATTTTAAGAAACAATATTGCCAAATTCATATTTGAAATTAGAATGAAAAATTATTTTCTCCAAAATGCATCTAATTGAGACTTCACTATTCTCATTCTTGTGATTTTATAAACGTTTAAAATAAATTATATTAAAGAAAAAAAACTTTTTTATTTTCATAACATCGTTTACAGGTATTTTGCGTGTTGAAAACCTTTATGAACTTAAAGCAACTCTTAATAACAATTAACATAATGCTTTCCAATTTTCGAAGACTAATTTCGTTGGTCTGTTATTCTTTCAATGATCATTTTTTGTACACGATAACTAATTAGACCTTAATTTATAGTTTCAAATCGATTCAGAACCTCTACAAAATTCCTTTCTCGAGTTTCGAATCGAATCCGCGAATTGTGAAGTGTAAGAGAAGAGTGTTAACCATTCAGCTGCCAGCTCAACATTGGGCAATTTCGATACCTGCAGAGAAATATTTTAAATTTTTCAATAAATTATTAAAATTCTATCACGTGATGTATGACAAAACTCAATTTATACACTTTTAACTACAGTTTCTATTAAAGGCCTCCCCCCCCTGGTGAAGAAATATGGCATTATCTTTGTAGTGAACGATCCTGGCCTGGATTCTAGATACTTTGGAGCAACGGAAAATCGATGTTTCATTTCTGATTTCGACATGCACAAATGCTGGAAGACTAGATGTTTGTTATGCATAGATGCTCGGAATCCACTTTAAACCGTAGGTCCTGATATCATTAACCTTTGTGTGCAAAAAAAATTATTGTTGAGTGACAAGCTAGCCAAACCTTGCATTCCGGGAATGTAACCAAACATCTGTGAAAAGTCTTCCTAAAAAAACAAGAGGACAAGAGCGTGAAAAAAGCCTCACTGAACAGCTTTCATTCTTTAGAATAGCAGGAATGTAGTGCCAAAGTATCTTAATAAATCCCTTATTTTATGTGTCAGCCAAATTTTGTCCGGGATGCAATCTAGAATGTCTGAATAAAATGGAGTAAAACAAGCAGCTCCATACTCTTCAACTCGAGCTAGCTCCAAGCATAGAAGCCAGTACTCTACCAGATTTTTATTAATGCATTAGTAACTTATTTAAACTGCAATTCAGGGTAATTTGAACTATTTATAAAGTATCTTATTCCCCGATATAACTAATTTAAGCAAATTGAAACTACTCTGGAACTTCGCTTCAAAAATGAAAGTGTGTAGCTTTTTCTTCCTGTTTAAAAGTGTCATAATGCATAACTGCTGGAAGCATAGAAAATACATGTACAGTATTTCATTTTCTCTTCTTCCAACATTCTCGTATTGTTTTTAAAAATGAAAATATGTACTATTTTTTAAACAGTACTGCTTTTTTGCCAACGAACGTGTTTACTCTGTCTCCAATGAACTGCAGATCGGAAATGTATGTTTTCCCGACTTAAGGGAATATTCAGTAACTCTTAAGGGAATTTTTCAAGACTTCCACGCTTCATTCGGTTTGTGTTATAGCTCATCTATATTTCAAAACTCATTTCACAATGCTTAACAGTATTTTAAACAACAAGTAAATATTAATCCTTTAAAAATAATAATAAACACCATTACTTTTCTAAATTGCAGTTTTTGCTCTAAAGATAGGCACACATTTTTCCCTGGCGGGCAGATCACGCAAAAGCTAATGTGCTTAATTCGTAAGCATTTCAATAGCATATTTACAGTAACCATTGCAATTCCAAATAAAATAATTTTACGGTAATGTAAGTCCCAATATAAAAAATGCATTTGGGGGATTTTATTTCTGCAAAATCGGTTGTAATAGACTAGTATATACCAAATTATTATGGAGCCTAGACCTATGATTAAGAAACTATTTACCTACTTTATAAAGAGTATAATAAGAGCAAACGCCATTGCCAAATCCGACCAATCAATCACGGCGGTGAGCCACTCAGTGCGTTGCTTAATCTCTTGCCCAATGTCACCTCTGATCTCCTTAAAAGACTTGCTCTGCTCCAAGGAGTAGTTGTAAAAGTGGACGAAAGTGACATTCACATAAAATTGGTGATGCATGTAGCGTGCGAATGTCTTGAAATCTGTTGTATGAAAACACATTCCAATATGAAAACTATTTAAAAAGTGTAAAGTTATTAAAGTCATTGTAAAAGAATATAAAAAAACTAGTCACGTGGTTAGTAATGCTTTGACTATTAGTTATTCTGTTGAGAAACATTGTGACAACTTTGACATGGAGACACGTAAATTGCACTCGATAAACCGGAAAGTTCTTCTGAAGACAATACTGTGTTTCTTATCGATTCTCGAGCTGTTATTGCGTCACTTACGAATTAAAAGTACGAGGGTTACTCTGAAATTTTTGAGATACGTACAGACGAGAATTTACAAAATAAAAATAACGGTTTAATTTTAAGACATGAAGTATTTTAATACAGAAGACGAATTTTTACTGACTTACTTCAACTTGTTTAGCGTAGAATAAATTTTAAACAGAAGAGAAAATGGAGTTGACGCGAGAACATTTTCGCCCTATGATTTTCTACGATATTAAAGCAGGATTGCGTTCAACGGTTGCAATTAGCATTTGGTGATGAATTTCCAGCTCGTGCTACTGTATTCAGATGGTTTAGAGAATTTAGGAGAGATCGCAATTTTTTTCAGGATGAAGAACACATAAGAAGGCCGCCGTCGGCAGTAATCCCGGATAATGTGTCTGTATTACAAAAAATGTTAATGGATGATAATCGCTGTACCTATCAAATGATAAAGACGAAACTTAACATTGAATCCGCAGCCATACAGAAAATCATTCATGAAGAATTACATATGAAAAAAGTTGTTTGCCATTTGGTTCCCCATAATCTAGCTGAGCACCAAACAGAAAAGCGTGTCAGAATCAGTAAAGAAACTTTTAAATTGTTAAATGAAGGTGGCTAACGCATCATTTCTAAAATTGTAACAGGTGATGAAGCGTACATACCGTTTTTTGACGTTCCAACACGTCAAGAAAGCAAAGTATGGGTCTTTGAAGATGATCCCAAGTCGACAATGGTGAAAAAACAACGCGCACTGAAAAAAGTGATGTACGCCGCTTTCATCAGAAATACGGGATTGGTCAAAGCCATCAAGTTGGAAGGACAGAAGACAGTAGCAGCAAACTGGTATACCACTCAATGTCTTCCAGAAGTTCTACAAGAACTGAATGTAAGGGGACTAATGCTTCACAACGACAATGCATCTTCACATACAGCCGGATTAACAGTTGAGTTTCTTAAACAAAAACAAATTAAAGTGATCGAACAACCGCCGTATTTACCTGATCTAGCTATGTGCGACTTTTGGTTATTATTTAATCTAAAAAAGAACTTACGTGGACGTCGTTTTCATTCAGAAGAAAAGATTAATGTGGCTATAAATGCATTTTTTTCATCTATTCCAAGAAATGAATGGCTTGAGGCACTTAATCTGTGGAAATTTCGTCTACAAAAGTGCATTGATGCTAAAGGAGACTACTTTGAACACACCTAAAATTTTATAAGTATAAATTTAAAATCCTATTTGTATCTCAAAAATTTCAGAATGACCCTCGTATTATGAAAACGCACTAGTTCATTCCTGTAGAATGAAGTCATCTGAGCTTTTTTTTTAAAAAAAAAAAAAAGTCTTGGAAAAGTCATTGACGTCCTGTGGATTATGACATTTTTGGGAACGAGCAAGATGATACCTTTACCAAAACGGGATCGCTCAAGTCACATGCTGACTCTCCTCTGCCTCTCCATAATATCAAAAAAAATCATTAAATTTAATTAAGTAATTTAGTAAATTTTAAAAATTATAAAACCTCTGTATATAGAAATTCACACTGTAGGTAAGAGGCAAAATCTCTTGCACAACATAAGTAATGGAATTCCCCTTCCTTGTCTTAATCTGTTGGAGTTACCGGATTTTGTTTGCTAACTGGACATGACTGTTTGAGAAGCATGTGCATCTCAATGCAGTAAAGGATTTGGCTTCTTGTTCCCAGTGCCAGGAGGGGGGTATGGATTGTGACCACCTCAAACATTGCTCCATTGTTTTAAAGTTTCATAAAGACAACTAATGTTGGTTATTTTTATGCTTCTTCATCACTTTATTGGGCTGCCTTCCATACTTTATGATTGATTATATCAAAAAGACCCTTTACAATCCTTCTTTTACACGATCAGATTTGGACCGTCATCAGATTCAATTCCGGCACTGAAAGTGGAATATTGTACGGATTTGTAATCCTTTATAAACATATGATTCAAGAAGTATTAAACCCGGGTGATAACAGAGCACACAACGCAAACAATCAAAACTTTGAGGAAAACAATGCATGGAACCTACATCTTTTGTAAACATGTTCAATACGTGTTTCATGATTTTAAATGTGGTATAGTATTAGGATAACAACAAAAGAATATTTTCAACAAAATTGTTCCATTTATTTGATAATGGTAGTTAGATGGCAGCAATATGGAAATTCAACACTTTGGTCTACAAATAGCTCAGAAAGTAAACTGTGACCTCCACTGAAATTTTAAATTCCTTTAATTTTATTATAATCTCAAAACCCTCCTGCTGTGGATCTTGTTAAATAATATTATCAATATTTAATTCATAGAAATTTGCGCATTATCTATTTCAATTATTATGATGTACACATAATTTACTATTATATTTGTATTATTATGTTCATACAATTTATTATGAGATACTGCTAAGCCATTAAAACTGATTCACCTAAAAGAAAGACAGGAAGAAAATTTCATGGCAAATGATTTGCTTTTCTACGCATTCATATAAAACTGGTCGCATCATTTTTGTGTCCTTAAATGAAGAAATTGTGTGAAAAGCTTTTCATGCGCAAAATTGAATTTGAAAGCTCGTACCGAATGAAAAGTTATAACGACACCAAGTGTAAAAAAGAAGAATGGTTACCTACAAGTTTCTGACTTTTATACAAGCCAACTAGGGTTACGTTTTGTTGTATTTCAAAAGTACTGTTTGTATCAATTGTGTTCAAATGATGTCTGTAAAACCTGTAAACGATGGGTTCTGAATGCTTATGTTGATAGATAAACAGACAGACAAACAACAGATTGATACGCAGATAGTAAGACAAATAGATCGACAGAAAGAGAGGAAAGTCGTGTTGATAAATAGACCTACAGGAAAACAATTAGATCGACAGATAAGTAGAGAGATCCTGGATCTCAGCAGCCCTTTATCACTCCCATCCAGGAAGACAGAGTTCTTAACGCCATGTACTAAAGCATCGTACAGCCACGTTATCGTCATTAAGTAAAAAATTTAATGTACTTGACGTGACATTTGTAAGATATCCAATATCTGCACGCATAGTTCAACTGCATTTAATGAAGTATGGACTGCCTTGTTGACGACCATAGCCTTGAATCTGCATTGAATGCAGAATCACCTGTAATGATGTTGTTAATGATGAACTTCAAAGCTGGAAGGACGTGTTGTGGTGGTTTCAGAAGAATAAAAATTATCTTCCGAAAATAGAGAAGATCCTACTTCATCCGAAAATAAAGTAGGTCCTTATTTTCCAAACGTTAGGGAATTGTTTGAATAGTGGTCGATGCATAAACATGTATATACATATATTTATGCATGAAAGAGATTTTACATATATTTATACATATAATATATATATAGTAAGATGACATTTTATACAATATCAGCTTATGTGGTTCTTACACTTTTGTTACGTATATGCACACCATTGTTTTAAGCCATACAAAACGTGACTTTCTTTTCTGTTATCTCCATTTAAACAACTCGCGTATTTCTTCTTTTATTTGTCCAGTTATATAAACGTTTACAATCGAATACCCTTTGATTTTTGGCGATTTTTTTGGCGTCAAGATATGCGCTAATATGTGTTTAAAAATACGGACACTGCGCAAAATCTAAACTAAGATAAAAACAAATTTTTTGTGAAATCAGGAGATATCATATACTGCACAGGCTCCTTCTAGATATTTCCAGAGTGATTAAAGCGCTGTCTTTTAGGTCAGTTATTTATGGGCTCAAACAAAATTCGCAGTAATATTTGTACCGACTGGCAAATCGCTTTAAACGATAAGACCTATTCAAATTGGTCTTCATGGACATTATAGGATTTAGAGTGACAAACAAATAAATCGAACTATATCCTCTACCCTTTTTTTTGGCTGAAAACCAAATAGATATATCATAAAAATCATCCAAGATATTTTACCCATTTACGCAGATGCATGTCGCTTATAAAAGCAACAAATAATTTAATTTTTTAAATTATTTCCCATTTTTAATATGTAATTTACTGAGTGTCGGATTAAAGTAATGCTTCTCAAAATTATCTCAAATTATTAAAATTCATAACTATAAAAGTTAGGGACGTCAGATATAGATTATCATAAATAAAAAAAAATTACTCACGTTCTTTCAGAGGCTCAATTATTCCAGTCTTTATTGCGCCCGGAATCATACAAAGTAAATCAACAACTGAAAAGTATATGGATATGATTAACTCTACACTTCTGAAGAATTAACAATCATTTTTATGTAAATAATTAATCAAACAGATTATGCAATAAATAATTGCGCTCTTAAATTTCTATTTGTTCCTTAGAATCTACTTCATGTTTTCAATCGCTTTCCTTGGAGGTTTTATAAATATGAATTGAATATGAAAAGTATATTTGAAAACATGAGCCTCTCAATCCCGTAGTTAAAAAGGCTTGATATTATGGTTGAAATTTTGCCGAATTAACTGAATTAGTCGAAGAATATCAAGCTAAGTATAAATATAAACTACAATTTAAGCTAAAAGCTCAGTATATTCCAGTGCCCAGCCGCTAGTGTGAATGAACATTACAATCTATGGAGAAGCAGATCCTCCGCTCGAGCAACCTTAAATCATTAAAAATCAATGAATAGAGAAATAATCAAAAGCGCAAAATTCAAAACACGGCAAATATTTATTCCTTAATTACTTTCCTTTGTAAAAGTAAATATATTTACTAATCTAATCTAATTTCTATGTGCTAAGAGAAAGTATTTAACCATTTGAAAATATAAGCATTCAACAAATATTATAATGTCAAATAACGTACGGCCAAAATCAATTTAAAAAATAATAATTAAATTACTAAAAATTAAATAAAATTATTTATCAAAAATGCACATAATTTTAATAATTTTAATATGTGAGGATATTTTTTTCTATTTGTGTTGTAGATTAAAATTTTTATAACCAATATATTTATTTTAATATTATGCCAATTCGCTAAAAATAAATTAAAAAATTAATTTAAATGCGAATAAAATAAAATAACTATATCTCGGAGTAAAATTAAAATAAGCTTGATTTTCTGAACTACTATTCCATAGTAAATAATGGCCATCAAACATGTCATTTTTTTTCCTAAAATAATTTGATACCAAACGATCTTGTTTCACATCGTTCATTTATCGCCAACTATTTTCTAATCGGGAAATAAAATCGATTAAACGCACTTGAAATAGTCTGAAAACAATACTCTTTGACCCTATTTTTAGCTTGCCAAAAATGTCAACATCAACCCGTAATTGTCAAAAGCCAATCAGATCCGCTAATCAGAAACGCTTACAGTGAGTATCATTAAGACCATAAAGCCGACCCATCTGCTAAAATACGTGACGTCATTTCTGGTGTCAAAACATTTCACCAAACCAAGGGTGAGATTAAACTGAAAAATAATATTTTAAGTGTTATGGAAAAAAAATGATTTGTGTTTATTCAGTAAAAATATTTTCAGCACTATTTTTTTATCCCTTGCAGTTGTCAATTTTTTTTATGTATAAATGATTATGTTTTTAAAGGATTTGCTTAAAATAAGAGGGATAATTCATAAAATTCGTTTTGAAATTTTATAAATTACAATAATGTAATTATTTCATATAGATTTCTTCAAGTAATCCATTTGTTAAAAATAATATTAACGATGGAATGTTGACAGTAATTTTGGAATGTTATTCATAACATTAAATTTATTCAAAATAATTTTTAAGATTTTATAATACATTTTTCCTTGATTCTCTAATAACACAAAAAATATTTATTTTTAAAAAGTATTTAATCTTTTTTTAATAGCAGAGGGCACTGGGTGACTAAATATTTGCCACAACAAGGCCGGGAACTGCTGCTCATTTGCCATTACTCATTAGGCACCTGTGAACTAAGTCACAGTAGTGAGCAGCGTTACCCACGCTTTACCGCCACAAACCCGTTTATAGGGTGGGTCACATTCATACATCATCTCAGAAGAAAAGGCACAGGAAGTAGCATCCATACCCGAAGCGGGATTCGAACGTGGGATTCACAGCTCTACGTTTTTGATCGCTAACTATTCAGCCGGCTTTTTAATTAATATGACTCTTTATAAATGTGTTTAAATAAATTTGAAATGAGTTTAATTTGTATCTTAATATTAATAAATTTGTTGATATTGATATGGATAGTTATCAGTTATGCATATAACCATCGAAAATTATTTGGTAATCATTAAAATTTATCAGTAAAATTTCATAGTCAAGGTTGATCAATAAATAGAAAAAATTTTGCTTTTACGAAATATATCAAATAAAACTAAATCCTTAGGAAAAAAATGATTTAAAATATTCTTACCATTCATGTATTTGTTTGTATTAATATTAATAACTCACGGATAACTCAGATTGGGGTAATTTTTGTATAATGGATAGTAATTATTTCAAAGAATTGTTATTATTAATTTGATAACTATTCATCGTGACAGACCTATTACAAATACTATTTTGTCTTTAAGAGATAGAGGATAAAAATAATTACTTAGAAGCGTAATCATTTATAATATTTTTTATCTTTCAATATATTTATGAGTATTATTAGTAATAAGGAATAGTTGTCTATAAGAGCTGATAATTTTTCATAATAACGGATAGGATTCCAAATATAATCAATTATATTTGATAATCATTATTCAATATAATCAATTATATTTGATAATAATTATTCATTACAATCAATCTATGGGATGAAAAATACATTGTCTTTAAACGCTATTAGATAAATATGGTTCTTATTTATTAATTAAAAATTTTACACACTACATAGATACATTAGATAAAAATACAATATCTTAAAATATTTTTCATCATTTAGTAGGTTTGTTGATCTAGATATGAACAACGAATAATTGATAATCATTGATATTTGTTTTAAAGTTATCAATAAGCTTTCTTAATAATTATTCACTTGGATTATGAAATTCCATGAAAAATATTTTAACATATTAGATAATAAACATTGCGGATATAATATTTTAAACCATTTTTCGCAATTTTAATAATTATTAATAATTATTTTAATAATGAATATTTGTCAAAAATAATCGATAGCTATTCACCATAATAAATACTTATGCAAAATAATTAAAAAGTCTTGACAAACAGATGAAAAGTAATTTATAAAAGAGCTTAGAAAAATAATGCATATTTGTTCATTTTTAGCTTATATGAATGTATTTAATATCTTGAAATTGTGAAAATATTTTGCCGTATCTTTCATCATTTGCTTGTTAATACTACAATTAATATTAAAAGTTATTTCATAAAATAATTGGTAATCATTCGTAAAAAAACAATTTATAATTCAAATAACAAATAGCTTTTTGTAATAATTAGTCATTTGGATCGACTAAAAGAAAAGATAATTAATAAATTTTCCGGATCATTCGCCTATCACAGGAATCTTGGATATACTGACGTGTAAAATAAAAAGGATCTTTGTTATTTACTCTAAAATCATGGACAGCGGTGCAGGTGAGCCCCGGATAGTACCATAAGTTTAAACGTTTAATATACTCCCTAATCACCAGGCTCCTCGTCATTTTGAACCACGATTAGGCAACGAGGTCACACCTGAGCTGGCACTTTATATCCTCGCCACACTAACAGAAGGACTATGGACATCACAGATGAACATGGGCACGTTCTCAACCCACGGAACTGCAGCAACCCAGTGAGGGAGAATGTGGTCGCCCTCCCAATCACTGCCCGCGGCAAATGATGCTTCACTTTGCTGATCTAAAAAGAAAGAAGTGAGTCAAGCCATTACCACTAGCCTACTGGCCCTACCACTAATTATCTTCGAGACTACTTGCAAGCCTATAGCTTCTATGTGTTTACTGGATTAGCAGATTAACTGGTGTTCTGCTTACTCTTACAAGAGCACATAAAATGGAATTAAAGAAAATGGAATGAAACAGAAGAAGTAATAAATACAAATAAAACAAAATTGCGTAGAATAATTCATATCCTTAACTTTTTTATATCCTCTGTTCTAGCTAATCTGTCAGCTTATGATATAATAAAGTGAGTTAGAGAAAAAGTAAAGAAGATTAAAGAAATATGATTAAAAAACTACTCCAAAATAATCATTGCTTGGGACGCATTGGTCAAATTGATCATCTTGCTCAAAAATTACCTATATCGAGAAACAAACCAAGCTAATTATATTGTACAAAACAAAACACAATCCAAAAAATCAATTCCATGAAACAATAGAAAGCAAAAAGGTACTCCAAAGTGATCAATTCTCTATGCAAGCTGGTGAAACTGACCTTCGTGTTAAAAAAATTAAAATAAGAAAGAAGTAAGAAAAACCAAAACCGTACAAAATAGAAAAAATACTCCATATTAAGTAACCCGATAATACATTGATCATATAAATTCTGGTACCACAAACAATGGCTGTAAAGTGAGAAACAACTTAAGCCCAAACAGTACAAAACAAAAAAAAACTCCCAACCAGGCCTATATAGTTTAAACATAAATTATAGTAAGAATATCATTATAAATTAAGAACATCAATCTGAGTAAATTTCGAAACAAAAATATTCTGGTCACCAATCAGTCGATTAATCAAAAAATATCAACTAATAGGAATAATTTAACACTGCAATACAAAAGGCCTTGTCGACAGATTTTAGCTATTTATAACCAAATAATTTATGAAAGAACTTAAAAATTGTTGGTTTTTCCCTTTAACGGCACTTTATAGATTCACAGAATAAAGTATGAAATTTTTCATCTATTAAATACTTTTTTAACTAATTTGTCTGATTATTTCGGAAAATACCTGTTATTCTAAAAAATAACTAGTTATTCATTGAAATATTTTGTTATTTTGTTAAATAACTGAATTATACAATTTAGCGGTGGCATGCACATATGTTATCACTTTTATATTCTCTATATTTGTAGCTTTGCGTTTAGATCTTCCATAATTATTGCTTCAAAAATATTATTTCAAAGTCTAATAAAACGTATCAAATCACAACCATCAACTCATGCTTACAAGTTTCTATTTTAGATATTTATTCATTTTCACAGTTCTTGTTTTAACTTGAGTGAATTTTTCATCGCATAAACTTATAATGAAAACTCCATTTCTTTAATACAAAAATAATTCTTCCATTTCCGAGGCTTATTTTTTAGTAAACATTGAAAGATCAAAACGACAACCGCAGCATAAATCAGAAACGGTCTTCAGCCGCCTAAAATCATCCGAAAATCCTTTTAAACTTCAATACAAGTAATAGAAATATAATCAATTAACTAATAGCAGTAATTTCTGTTTCTTCGCTAACATATATATTTATGATGAAATTATTCATGTGTATTTTAGCTCAAAACTATATCTGTTTAAGCAATTTTAATGACGGTGAATTATTTTAAAAATTAAAGTCAAAGGTAAAATTCTGTAAAATTTGTAATACTTTCTCTTTCATTAACCTTTTTAAAACTTTCATTAATTTTTTAACTGAAACAAACTGCTATTTTTCATTTCCAATCCAGTTTTCATTCCGAACAAAATAACGTTTTTGTTTCGGTTTTCTGTTCGGTTTCAGTTCGAATCCCTGAAAATTATAAAGAAAACGATAATATAATCATTAAAATTCCGAAATATTAGAGGACAACTAATTTCCATCCTTTTTAACATTCCAGATGCCAATAAAGGTTTTTTGGAATACTTTAAGTCATTTGAAAGAGGAAGCTTTCTCTACTATTTTTTATTTGTTTTTCTTAATTTCCAAATAATTAAAACGGAATATCAAACCGAGATAAAAGTTAGCTTTCTTGGTACCTGTTTTTCTTTTTGATTTAAATAAACAAGGTTATAAAGTTGCAAAAACTGCCTTAGAACTACGTATGGAATGGAAGCCATAAAAGAACCACCATTCTTGAACTTAAAGACGTACCACATTCCGAGTGTACACAAGAGTTCGATGAAGAAACATTAAATCTTTTTTTGCACAAAAATTTCTGTTGTACGACAGTGGAGCTCAATTCCATTCTGCATATAGAAGCATCGTCATTCGATGGGAAAGGCTCAAAAGATAAAAACCACACTCATATCGTCAGTATGTCCAAGGAAGTTATTCAAACACATTGTTGGGAAATGCTGGAGCACCCACTATACTCTCCCGATTTTGCACCAACGAATTTTCATTTTTTTTTCCTGCCTCTTCGAATGTCATGTTCTTTGTTACGTTTCACAGTGATCCAGAATTGTGACCTTGGTTGAATGAATTTTTCGTATTGGAACTGAGAGATTTCTACTAATAAGGCATTCCATAAAAGTTCTTTCCGAGATAAATCGTACTAGTACTGCTGAAAAATAGATTCTAAAGATGGACATTACCAAAATATAGTCATGCAGACATTCTCACGGTGTCCTAGAGGCAGTACCATTGTGTCGAAGTAGGATTCCTGGATCCTGCCCCAACCTCTGTTGAAGAGCGAGAATTGGATCCTTTGTTTCTGCTTTCAGCATGCATATCTGTGTCTGCGTTGTTGCACTAATATGTTTCCCTGTACTTAGCCCTGAGTTAGGCTCCACTACTAGGATAGAAACAGCCGGGTGGAGTCTCAGTAGTTTTGAAGCAGAAGATTCTCAATACTTGGCCTGCCTTTCCCAGATATATCATTTCACTTGGAAGACATTGCAACCACGAATCATTTTAACGTGCCCCAGCCATCATTAACGAACACGATGGATCATCAGTCGGCCTGGATGCGAACTCACTACCTTCCGATGAGAACGACGCCCTAACCAACCAAGCCACTACGGCTCTATCTATGTCTGTGTGGGTGCTTGAGAGTTTTCTAGGTTTCTTATCTTGTTATTTGGAAACATGGCCAATTTTATATAAAATGCCACTCAGAAGAATATAAATGTTCAAGTGCTTTACTAAAACCTTCTTATTTAAAGATAACGTCCAAAGTGTCACTAACAGGTAGTCGTAGGTTCGAATCTAGGGAATGACGTGGGAAAAAAATCCACATTATTGGAATGTGATAAAAACTGTAAATATATATTAATCATTGAAAATAGAAATAACTTGATTGAATGTCGTGCATTCTCCTTTTGGAAAGACAGCAGAAGTAGTGAAAATTATTAGTAATGTTGAATCATATACGCAAACATTAAATCTTCTATGCATAAATACTCTTTCTTAATGACAGAATCTTTGACAAATTAGGTATCGAACACAATACCTCCAAAGAATAGAGCAATAGTTTCACAGGCAATTTTATATGAATTATTAAAATTTGTGTGTGAACATTCACTAGCAGCTATTTTTCTTGATCATCGCGGCTGAATACAACTATCTTCGTAATTTTGAATCTCGTCAACTGACAAGGCCAACACCACAGCTGGCACCCTCCTCCTTAATGTTCTACACAAGGTGAAGGAAAATATGCTAAAATCAGTGTGTGAATGTCTATGGAAAAGTGTGTCATCGTACAATTATCTTCTTAAAAAAAAAAAAAAAAACCCGTCTGACAACTATAATTCCTATGTATTTTATTTCCAAACTCTTCTAATTCTTGTCAAATAACAAAAATTCCCAAACTATTTTCTTATTTGAAAAGAAATAAATTATATTTTATTTACTATTTTCAGAAATCAATAACTTTTTAATTTTTTGATGGTAATTTAGTACTTGTAGTGTAGCAATGCCATCTTCGTTTCTTATTAACTGTTCATAGTTGACTGTGCTGAAAAATTTTTGTTATGTATCATATTGTGCTAGTAATGTAGCGAGTTTGATATTGAACACTACTTCAACCTATTTACTAAAAAAGATTATAAATGTTTATTTTGCTTGTGTGTATTCCTCACACATATAGAAAGTTTCTTTAATATTTCATAGAATCTAAAATATTTCCTAGAATGCAAAAGTTGACGATATCAGCTCGGGTGTTGACCTCGTCACAAGAACATAATTTAAAATTACTATTCGATTGGCTATGTTTACCTGCTTCGGTTTAAAGAAATAGGAAAAAACTGGTAAAAAAAGTTACATTCTTACTGACTTCTAAAATATAAATTATTTATTTGCTTAAAGTCCACTTAGCTAGATCAAATAAGGCCTTGGACAATACCTAATTGAGAATTTAATGCTGTTGTAAGACATTTTATGGTCACCGCATCAATTACCTTGAAGGAGGACTGTTCATACACAGTGTGTTTTATTCAATTGTTGCAAGAAAGGAAACTCGAAAAACCCTCACCCGACACACGTGCATACAGAAAGCAGAATTGTAACAATCCACTCCCAATTCTCAGCAGTGGATGGAATTAAACAGGGGAGTTTTCTCTTTGAAGATCGCTGTCTCGACTCTAGGTCCTAGTGATCCCAGCTTTGATTTCTGAACAAATGGAAAATCATCGCACTAAAAAAAATTCATGATAGCTAAACATTCCGTATCTTATCGCTAAGGTCTGGCACTGAGAGGAAGATGCTAACTTAGGTGTCGACTTCCTCACTTGGCAGGGTTTTAAAATTTCCGAGAAACCGGCTTAGATCTGAGGAAGTAAACATCGGGAAACCTAATGCTAAATAAGCACATTTTGTGGTGATTCTTCACAATAATTTTCTTCTCAGGCTTCCGCGGTGAATCAAGCCCATCACCATCTTTAAGCCAAAATTACCTATCAGAGAACGGGGTGGAGATAACAATTCTTACTCCTCGCTATCTCGCAGATGAATTTGACAGCGCTGACGACGTGGCAGAGGAACTGGAAGATGCCCATCTTTATCTGACAGTCTTCGATGGCGTCATCGAAAGCTTTCAGGCAGCGCTCGTGAGGGCTTCCGTACTTGCTGTTGCAGACATCCACTATGCTCAGCAGCCACTTAAATATCGTCTGGATCGCGTCGACTGAAATGAAACAAACTGTATTAAAACGCAAATGAGAACGAAATTGGATTCATTAATAATGAAGTAATTAAATGGAATAATATAGCAAAAATGTAATAAATTGATAATATTTATTGTATTTTTAAATAACAATTAAGAGTAAGCTCATTTTTTGATTATCTATTAAACAAAATTAATTACTCCCCTTTTGAGAATCATAAAGAAACACAATTTATTAAAACAAAAAGTATTTGTTTCATAATTTTTTTTGTACTTTTTTAACATTTTCTTTCTTAAATCACCATTAAATATCTTATAACCGAAGAATAAATTCAGGCTTTAATTTAAATACTGAATAACGTTTCTCGTGAAATCAACAGTATATTAGAAAATGATGGAAATGTGAGAATCAATGCTAAATGACTGTTCATGAATGTAATGAATTCATGACTATATTGAAGTCATGACTGTAATGAATTCAAGATTGTAATGAATCCATGACTGTAATGAATTAAAGAATGCAATGAATTCAAGAATGTAATGAAGTCATGACTGTAATGAATTCATGAATGTAGTGAAGTCATGACTGTAATGAATTCAAGAATGTAATGAATTCATTACTGTAATGAATTCATAACTGTAATGAAGTCATGACTGTAATGAATTCATGACTGTAATGAATTCATGACTGTAATGAAATCATCTATTTTAACCAGAGAGATATTTTAACAAGTAAGGAAATATAAAAATATGCTAATCAGAGTTTAGAATAAGAGACATAAAAAATGTTGAAAATTTCAAATCTTAACTTTTTTTCTGGTAATATTGGTGACACCAAATTGAAACTAAAGAATAGTAACAGATGTAGACACAGTAACAGTTGATCCGCGAATTAATTATCAATAATATTAGAAATTCAAGATGGAGACATTTACCTTTTCGTAACAAAGCAAGGAAAGATTTCATATTGATATACCAGAAATCACTTGAATATTTGTGAAGAAATATTTACTTTGCTTGAAGATTTTGCAGACCAGACAATGTAATTTTGATAATGTGTTAGAAATTTTTTCTCATGTTTCACCGAATTTTCCTGGTTTTAATTTCCATTTTTATTTTTACAATTGTTATAACTGAGTTTTTATTTTGTTTTCGAAGTGATTCATGTTATTGTCACTAAGAGAATCTTATAACATTCCTTTCAATTCTTTTTTGTTCTTAAGAGTCACATTTTTAAATTTTTTTTTCAATTCTTTTCTGATTTGGACATTTCTGCTTTCTTTATTTATTTCGTTGAAAATTGTGAAATAAAATAATGTAGACTTCATGTAATTTTGCTTACATAAGTAAAATTTGTTTAAAAAGTCTGAATTAATTCATAAAGAAAGTAAAAGTGTAATATATATATATACTAATATATATTTTTTTTTCAAATGGTGGGCATTTGGGCGACGAATCCTATGCCACAAGGCCAGAAGCTGCTACTCATTGTACACCCGTGAGCCAAGACACGGAGGCGAGTAGCGCTGCCCGTGCCATACCACCACAAGCCCTTTTATAGGGTGAGCCACATAAATACATCATCACAGAAGAGTGGACAGAGAAACACAGAGAGAGCAAACAAAGAAAGTAACACCCACTCAAGGAGCCAGGAACGTTAACCACTCAGCCATCAGTCTGCATATTAAAGTATATAAAATAATTAATTTAAACTTATTTTATTTTCTGATGAAAATTGAAAACTAAATTACTTATTTCCAGAAAAAGATCTCGAATGGCAATGAAGGCTTCTTTCATCTGCCGGGCGAATTCTTTTAAGGCCTTTAAGATGTCTCGCATCACGTCGACAATAGCTGCAATGAAGAAATTAAGGAAAGCGATGAGACACAGAGACACCATTTCGCATGCTGATGGGCAACATGTTGAAGCAGATTGCAGCTCTGATTCATTAAATAACTAAACAGTTTTTTAAATAATGGTTGGGGAGTTCGAATATTATTTTAAAATCGTAAAACTTTGAAAAATACTCATATAAATAAAAACTAATTTCTCTAAGCATTAATATACATTTCAGGAATAATATTCTTACAATATCATAAAAGATACTAAAAATCATCTTATATAAGCTATAACAATAATGATTAAGTTGTAAATTTGGATTTATAAATGACAGAAATAATGGAAATATTGAGTTTTCCTCTTTAAATATTTAAATACTTGTAAGACAAATTATAGTTTTGATTATTGCATAGTAAATTGCTCTTTAAACGGGTTATGAAATAAAATACAAAATGCAGAATCTATAAGTGGTAATAAAAATGTGTAATAAAATTTGAATTTTGCTGTTTATGAAATTCTTAATGACTCTACAACTGTAGTTGTAATGCCATTGTTAGCCGAAAATTTTAATTTCATTGCAAAGAATGTGTAGAGCGATATCGAAGCTTTTACAGGTTTTATAGCCTATTGAACATTTGAAAGACCAAACACTGCTTATTTTCCATATATTTTATGGTTTTTTTACTTGAAAGGAAAAACGCGTATCAACGATGCAAGAAATTGCTTAAATTTTACGGTGGTGATGCTATACAGGAACGACAGAACTAAACCATGTTATTTAAATTTGAAAGATTCTCTTCGATCATATCTGATCGAGGAGAATCTTTGATCAAATAAAGGCATTGAATCCGCAGTCAAACCCACAGTGCATGACACGAGATATTGCAAATGCATTGAAGATCAGTCAAAAGAAGTGTTCACGTCCACCTAAAAAAAACTGGGAAACATAAGCAAGTTTGATGTTTGAATTCCTCGTGAATTCAAAGAAAAATCCATTTATCGGCACGAATAAACACATGGAAATGCTGGTGGAACGTACCGAAAAATATTCTATTTCTTAAGCGAATAACAACTATGGGTGAAATGTGGATGGTTTATACCAATGTGTGTTGAGCAAACAGCTTTGGTTTCGAGGTTATGATTAGCTGTAAACGACTTCAAAAACAGAACTTCATCAAAGAAAGGTCATTCTAGTGAAAACGGTGTGGTATTTCTATAGTTCTAATCAAGGAATAAAACTGCTCCAATGCTCATTGCAGACAAATGTACAATTTGAACGACGTGGTCGTCCAGAAACGCCAGGAGCTACATAATCATAACGGAGTAGTGTTTTACCATGAAAACACGAAATACCATGCAGCTTTGGAAAACCTTCAAATATTATTGGAGCTTGAATGAGATGAGACTTTCACTCGACATACACTCCTGATCTTGCACCGTCAGACTTCATATTATTTCGCTCTTCGAAATTACTTGCGTGTTTTAAAGCGTAATTTTTTGCAAAAGGCAGGTTTTTTACAAACGAGGAATTACGATCCTCGAAGAAATATGGCAAGATCATTAGCCAAAGAAAATAAATATCATTGATTAACTATAAGTTTATGATTTCAAAAGATTTAGAAAAAAGCCTCAGCCTAATAGAATCGCGTTACATATGCCATTGCTCAAGGTAGCGATGTTTTAACAGCAACATGTGAAGGCTTACTGAAAAACTAATAATAATAGGGTTATTTTTTAAAGCTTCGTCCAAATTTATGGGTGGGTGAGCTCCAGTGAGCTTTCTTGCACCTATCTTTGAGATGTCCCTTTCCAGTTAGATGAAAACTGCGAAGTAGGAGTCAGGGTAGTGTAGAAGCATTGATCAAGTGGAATACCTCGATAGTTAAATTCCCACTGTCAAAGGTATCATTTCACTTGGACATTACGGCAACAATTTCTTCCTCGTGTCAATACAACAATGCATGAAAGCGCCACTTCATGATAATAATCAACGATGCTGTAAGACAGGGGTGGATGCGGAGAACCTTCTAAATGCTTATAAGAATGCCTGAAGTGAAATTCCCACCTCTTGTGCAAATTCTTAAAAATCAGCATTGAAAACAGCGCAATCATCAGATACACCAAACTACTTAAAACTATTTTTGTTAAAATTATATAATCAGCATATAAACAAGGAATTACTTTAACTTTTATATTTTTGGACATTTGAAATTAAATACAATTTCGAAAATTAGAATGTCATATTCTCTATTCTTAAGAAAAATAAAACAACCTCTCAGAAAGTAATAGAATTAAACAGAACAAATAAAAAGACATTTAGGCTCATGGACCTGATTGGATGCCACTGTCAACCAGGAATGATTACTCAAAACACACAACTCAACTGCAATTTTATGCATCTTGTAGAAATTGCAACGATTGCAAAAATCACAGAACTTTTATGTTCTGTGATTTCTTAGAGACTGTTTTTAATCTCAATGAGAACACGAAGCACAAAGAGCGGCGCAATATTAAAACACTTTACTTCAGTATTCTGCATTTACACCTTTTGCATCTTCTACACACGTGATCAATTTCTGATTCCAACTCAAAATCAGCATTTTGTTCTCCCAACTGCTTGTATGTGGTTTGTTTCACGGGAGTGAACGTCTTCGATCATCTCATATTCATATTTATTATTATTGTAAATTTTGAATGGGTAGAATTAAACGGCTAAAATGTTGTGACCATCGCATCTAATCAATGTATAACCGTAGAGATGGATAAACTCCACAGGAAATTTCATTATTTCATACTCTTAAAGAAAATAGACTACAATCTATATTTATCTCGTTTAACAGATAATACAAGAGCGACTATAAATATTCAATTGGTTTTTGTAATTTTTCTAAGAAAAATTAAAATCAACCAAAAAAATGACGAATCCCGTAAACAGAAAAAAATGATTATTTGAAATTTTGTGAGCAATTATATTTTAATTAAAATTGAATTTAAATTTCCTTCCAGTTGACTGAAAACTATAAAATGCTTTACTGAGAGTGATTGTCAAAAACGGACCCACCAATGAGAGGCGCGAAGATGGTTTTGAGGATGGCTTTGGTTTGTTTGATGACCATCTCTTGACCACAGTTCATGCTCTGAACCAGGATGTTGGCATTCCTCAGGGCGTTTTTCGTAGGCCCGCTCATTACTAGAACGTAGGTGTAAGCCATCAGGACCATGCGTCCACGACCTGAAATGAAATTGTATTTTCAATTCATATTCAAAGGATAAAACTGTCTTTAAAGTAAGAAAACATGTAATCGAAAAAATGGTGAGAAAGTTTGCAATTATTAAAGTAAAGAAATTAAATTGCTACAATTTATAATTATTAAGTTGTTCAGATAAACAAGTATAGATTGTAATATTTTTATGAAAACATACATCAGGATACCATTTTTATCTTGAAACCCAAAACTGTCCAAAAAACCACTGTCAGTCAGAATCAAAATCAAGTAACGAAATCACTACTGAAACTTGCATTATTAATTCTAGCATACCGCACGAACAGATATATATTAGACATCACTCGTATTTAATCTGATAGGTTTTCTTAGCAAACAGTTTTCTTGATGGGTCAGGTATAGAACCAGCTACTTTCAAGAGAACAAAGCGTAATGTATTTTTTCCCCTCCATAAAGAAATGAGAAGTATTTAATCTGATTTTTTTTCTTACTAACTTGCTAAACTTCAAATATCGGAATATAATTCTGAAGAAATATAAAACAATAGGGTTTGTGAACTATAAAAAATAAAGGCCTATGTTTTGAGTTCGTTTAAATTCAATCAATTTAAATCATGAACTTTTTAAGCATTTGATTTTATAAGTACTTCATACCCTGATAAATTTAAGTTCAGAATAGACGTTTAAATATAGAAGAGAGCCTTGAAAAATTACAATTTATTATTATCATATTACGAAAGCTTCACAACTACGGTGAACGATGGCGAGTGGTTAGTGACCCCTAACTTCGAAGCAGTAGGTTCCGGATTTGAATTCTGGTTCAGCCATAGGTGTTCCTTTCTCTCCTCGTATGTGTTTCTCTATCATTTCAAATTTGGTGCAAAGAGGGCACTTCCACTGTATAAGTTGCCATCACCTTCGCCCTTTGTAGCGTTGAATGGATTAAGCCTGATAACAGCAAGTCATTGAAAAAAAATATTTCAAAGTTATAAAAAATATACAATGTTCTATGTATATTTCTATAACTTTGAAGTTACGATTTTCCTTTCTCAAGATTTAGATAAAAAAAAATCAAACTTATAAGATACTTTAAGAATCTTTATTTATTCAATCATATTAAATACACAAACTTGAATTCGTTTTATGAAAAATTTTTCTATAACACTAATTTATATCCTAATACATTTAATAATGATATTAGTATTCTCAATCTTCACACATTGTTGCAGCATATGCACTTAGCACGAATATATATATATATATATATATATATATATATATATATATATATATATATATATATATATATATATATATATATATACAGATGATTCTAAATTGTTTGTACAAATTAAAAATTAAATGGGTTGACAGTTTCCATCCATACAAGCAATATATTTACATAAGAACATAGGTCGCATTCCACTCTGAGAGGCAGAAAAGTGAAAAGTAGAAGCGCATCAAGAATCTATCACGAGTTTACTGTATGCAAATTTCCACAAAGAAGTAACGGCATTTTTTTCTTATTGGTTACCGGACAAAGTCACTATAAGAGTAGACGTTACCTACAACACCAGCAGAAATTTCTCGGGAGGATCTGGGCAGGTTTCCCTGGCCCTTACATCTTGCCAGACCCATTTCACCAGCGCAACATACCGTATCTTTTTAAACAAGTGCTTTCCAGTTTATTGCAGGCTGTTCCACTTTCTATCCTGAGATATCCAGATCCATTTCATCGGCGCAACAACCATATCTTCTTGGAACTAGTGCTTCCCAGTTTATTGCAGGCTGTTCCACTCCCTATCCTGAGAGATATGTGATTTATGCACGATCAGCACATTTTTCCATCACAGTCAGTACCGTTTAGAATGCCACATATCCCTAACGATAGATTGGACGTAGCGGATCTGTGGCTTGGCTTCCTTGCTCACTGAACCTCAAACCACTGGATTTTTTCTTCTAGGGGCACGTGAAATCTTTAAAATACGAGAGTCTTGTGGACTCATCTGAAGATCTTGTGCCTAGAATCATTGTAGCCTGGAACAAAACTAATACGGCACCAGGAATTTCGAGAGGTTGCGCCAGTAGTCCCTTCACCGGTGTCATCTGTGCAATGACACACATGGCATTTTAAGCATTTTCTGTTAGGTTTTCACTGAACAATAAATATGATTGTGATATTTTTGGAATTATTCATTCGCTTACCAAACACTGTTAAAGTGTTGGCAAGCTCTATCAGGTGGGAATTCCTTTTTCCACACACATCGTAAGCACAGTGTAATCAACTATAACATGTACTACATAACATTCAACTCCGTTAACTTACTTAGAAATACGACTAGTTTGCAGTTGAAGGTTTAACGCTCTTACCTTCGTTCAACAGCTGTTCGTGGGTTCAACTACTACTTTGAGTTCAGGTGTTTATAGTAATCCGGAATCCACTTTAAATTGTATATCCCGTTCTAATTAGCTCTCGTGTGTAAAAAAATGACCATTGAATGACAAAACAAACCACTGACAATCACATTATCAGATTCCCGGTGAATATAAGACAAAGAAAATGTCTTACTTGAGAACAGTTCGGGGAGGGCTAAGAAGATGATGCATCTAAAGTGGTGGTTGAAGGCAAGTCCATTTGTTAAGACCAATCCCAAGAAGCAACAGATCACAGCTGTAATGCGTGGATTGCAGTTCAGTTGATTGAACAGGAAAAAGAACAGGACAATGGTCAGCAAAACACCAAACAGAAATCCCAAGAAGCTCTTGAGGGCGAAGTTTTCAAAAGTGCCCTCCACACAAGGCCTCCTGAAACAAAACCTATGTTGATTCAAAATGTGTATGGCTAAAGTCGATACATTTAAGACTTAAACATGAGTCATAAGATAATAGATTTTGTTTCCCAAAACTTTTTTGTATATATGTATGGAATATGAATTTTACAATACTTGCTTACATTAGTCAACAATCTTTTTAAGAATACAATGCATTGACAAAATTATTGTTGTTGTTATTTATCTCACGTTGTCTAGATAGGCTAGACGTCCCCCATAAACCAAAAATATCTAAAATGTCAAAAAAAATGTGATGGGTCCAAAGGACATCTTCTTTTTTAAAATTTAGGCAGGTTAAGATATGTCTAAATGAGGCCATATTGACGGAACACCAAGGGCAGTCTGGAAATGTCCTTTATCCCTGATGAAAGGTGATTAGTCTTATGTGCCCACTCAGATAGCGCAAAAAGGCAGTTTGATAAGATCTTGATCTAAAATTGAAGGTCTCACCCGGTCTTTTGGCGAAGTACCATGGATGGTTGGGAGGAATTTTCATAAGCTTAATGAATTCAGTTTTTGCCGGGGAAGAAATCTCACTAGATGTGAGCTCTCCTCCAGAGTTTCATCCCTTCTCTGACGCCGATCTGGCTAAGAAATCCACTTTTTCATTCGCTTCTACTCCCACGTGTGAAGGAACTCATTCGAAATGCACTGTGTGTTCAGGTGACAGTCTCCTAAGAAGATTTAGTATGTCCAGGCTAGTTTGATTTCCAACAGTACTCCAATTTAAAAGATGCTGGATTGAAGCATGAAAAAATTATTAAATTCAGTTTGACGTTTACTTCAGAAAGAAAGATTTATAAGCTTAATTTTGCTTTGTGTTTTATTTATTTGCATTACATCTCTCTTAGCGATTGTATTTGTGGTAACATACGATCTCATTTTGTTAGTACAGTGGTATTCCAATTATCCGAATCAATTGGGTGCGAACATCATTCGAATAATCAAAAATTCAGCTAATTGGATTTTTTCGAAAAAAGGGGTGTATATTTATTAATCATTCATGAAAATGAGAGAAAAGAACTACATATTTTAAAAAAGAGAACTTTTAATCAATTAAATGAAAAGGCACTCGCTAAGGTGGTGACAAGTGCTGTATATTAATACAGTATGCATATTTAGTGTTGTAAATGAAAGTCATTGATCCGTGAATATCTTGGTCAGAGCAAGCTGTTTCATTGCTTTCATCCGTTTTCAGGCAGCCTAGTGACGCATCCGGAGAATGCGCATGTGGTCACACTCGGGCTGACGCTCTCTCCACTTCAAAGCAGTTTCAGAGCCGGCAAATGCTTCACTAACTGATAATCCCGTGTCTGCTCAACTTGGACATTAAAACCATCTTCTTAATCAAATTTAAGTGAATTTACTATTTTTTGCAATTGGAAATCTAAGATCTCACTCATAATCTATTTTGCTATATATTCAAGACTAACTTCTGAACATCAAGGAATTTTTAAAAGGATGTTTCTTAGTTCCTCAAGTGACACATTCCAATCTTTTCTCTTACTTTTCTATTTCGAGCTTTTTTTCTTTTTCTTATTTTAATTCTCTTCTTCAATCGAATTTACTTTTCTGAAATTCTGAAAGCGATTCGTATAATCGGAGTGCGGATTATTGGAGTTCTACTGTATTTTTATTTCTTCAATTTTATAGCAAAAGTCAATCTTCAATCTCATAAAAGGAATTAATTTACTTAATTTTAAATACGTAACTTAAGTTTGGGAAAGCACTTATATAATACGCAGCTTCGGCTGGCGACAAGACATTATATTTAAGTTAGCTTTTGCATCAAGTAATGATCAAGTTTCACTTGCAAATCAGCTAAGAAAAAATTAAACTAAAAGTGAAATATTTAAAAAATTTAAGTTAAGAAGTTATCAAATATTGAAGTTGGAATATTTTTTATCCACATGTTCAAATGCATTTCTGATCAGCGGAATATTGAGAAAAGTGTAAAGGCATTCATTTCTTTGGAGAAAAATACTTTTCCAAATAATGTAGTGAATACTATAGATTTTTTTAAAACAATAATATATTGTCTGAATATAGAATGCAGAAAAGAGCTGATTTCCTTTAACATATTCCATCTCCATGTTTACTTAAAATGAGAACTTAAAAAGGAGTTGGAAATAACCATTATTCTTATTCATGGAGCGAGCAGAGTTCTGAATGTATCATTTAAATTAATTGTATTAACTCATGTCATCGCTAAAATCAGATATTTATTAGATGATGGTCACAAACATGACATTGTTTAAATTAATTACATAAGCTTCAAATCATTCTTAAAAGTGGACTATGTTTATCATAAGCCTTAAAATTTCAAAATGAAACATAGTTTATATTTTAAAGAAACCCCAGAAACCATTAACATAATTCCATTTCACCACAGTTCTCAAATTTCGCCCAGTCAAAAATATTTATATTGTTTCGAAAATATTCTTATTTTATTTCAAATCGTAGAGTCGTACTTTCTTTACATTTTACGATTGTTATAATAGTTGATAATATTTCGTTAAATACTGCAAGTAGGAGGGTAGAAACTAAAGCACAGAAAAATGGTAAGGGAATAGAATTAATATTTAAACATTTTGTTTTGTCTTTAACACTTTACAATTACGAAAAGTAAAAAAAAAATTGGGAGCAATGGATTTAGAAGTTATTACATAAGATTAAAAAAGTAGAAATATGTAAAATTAAAGTTACCTATGCTGATGCAACTAAAACGCATGCGGTAAAAATTCATAATCGGGTAACTCTTGATTTTTTTGGTGATATTCTTGACAGCAAGATAGGTGCCAAGATATGACTAACAAGATAACAGCTATACAAATCAAATTAAGTTCCAGGTTTACCAGAAATTAAATTCTGTCACCAAAATTTATCGCCTAATTTTTGATCAAATAAAGGGATTCCACGCTTCTGCATCGAACCCATGCATGCATGTAAATAATGAGGAAATAAAGATACTTCATGGATAAAGGGGAAGTTAACAATTTTCCTATTAATGTGTAATTAAAAATTACTGTATTGTGAAGATAAGCACAACAAATATCTATTGACAAGTAAAATCTGTTAAAGTAATTTACGTGGGAACACTTGCGAAATACGTGGGAATGCTTTCGATATTCCTTTCGGGGTACAACAGCTCGGAATTCACTTTAAGCTGTATTTTTCGGTTTAGCTATATCTCGTGTGCAAAAAATTATCTCTATGCGACAATCAAATTAACTTATCATTAAGGGTGACAATGACATCTCATAAAATGGAATTATTACGTAAATATGCAGTGCTGACATCTAGTGGTTGAAGATAAATAAAATCAATATGTGAGTGTGCAAATATTATACCAATCTTATTCAGAGTTTATATTATGCTTGTACAACGCTTCGTGCCGACCACCCTGTCTAGTGGTCAGAGTGCCTAACTGCGGATAGAGAGGTTCTGGGTTTGAATCCCAGTTCGGATACATGTGTACTTTCTCTCTATTTATCCTGTATTTGTCCTTTCCTTGTATGAATGGATCGTGAATGGTTGCCTACCCTATAAACTGGTCCCTATGGCATGTGTGTACTGAGGAAAACGGACTCCATACCAAGTAACGGTTCAGTTAGAAAAGTGGAGCAGCACACCCCATATTGCCAGCCTAACTGGCACAAGACAACAACACCTCATATTTAGATTCAAAGGTATTATATTTTCAATTGAGTGAGATGACTGCACATTGATGATTTCTTATTATTTCATAATTCTGATTAACATTTGCGGCAGTTTAATGCTTGATGTCTGTGTGAGTAATAATATTGGGGGAGGGGTAAACAAAAAGTATTTGTAAAACAGAATTTCTTTAGTCTATATTAATAAATAACAGTGTGACCTTTTTATGACCTAATGCAATAGCGCTTCATATCGGCCTTGAAAGCCATCATAAAGAGCTAGTTATGATTTATCTCTTTATTACTAGGAGTGTGTAAAATTATCTTATCGTATCTATAGCATCTTATTGTATTTCCTCTGAAAAGAACTCGTAATTGTGTCTTACTATTAGGCTACAATTGATTTTTGATAGAAATACTTTTCAAAAAAATGTTTTTGAATTAAATTTTTCAATTCAAAAAACCAAAACTTGACTTTATTTCTTTAATCTACCATATAATATAGAACTAAGTATCCCACATGAAAGAAAATTTGACAGAACATTATTTTAAACCACACTTCCGCCAAGGACAATGAGCCTAAAAAAATGGTAACCAGCCCTTCAACTGAAAAAAACGTTAACTCTGAATCTTTTAACTAACTCTAAATAGAGTTGGATTCTAAATGGAACAACTTCATCGCCAAGAGAGATAAACCTTACAAGAAAAGGCCTTCTCTCCATCGCTAAAAGCGATAAGAGGGTTCTACATCTTATTCTTTAATAATTTTAAACGATTTTTTGGTCCATGTATTTCCTCTGTCACCAAGTGGAGGGGCTGAAAAGATGGATTTTATCTCTGAGAGGATTTCAGTAAAACTTTTTTCTGCACCATTGCTGTAAAACACTATTAGAAATTGAACTTGCTTATAAATCATAAATTTGAGATCATAAAATTATGAGTTAATCAATAATAAATTGATACATCATAAAATTATGATTTTAAGAATCTTAAAAATGATTTTTCCCCATATAGCACTACATCAATAACATAATTTTCTAACATTTGCTTATATTTCCTTCTAAATAACATACTTAACTTAATTTTTGCTGCAAAATGACGCAAATATGTCATGTTTGGCTTCATATTCTACCATCGCTGTAGCTAAGCGGTGGCAATACATAAACTGAATTTGACACAGTTGCCCCATAATCCAGAATGCCAATTTCAGAATTTGGTGATTTTTTAGCGGATATCCTTCTTTACATGGCAAACTGGAATTTTATAACGTCCTAGAGATCAAGAATATAAGGATTATGAAGAAAATTCTATTTTGGTAACCCTAGTATTTACGTCATCAACAAGGAATTTAGAACATTTATTCCATTTTTAGAATTTTGTTAAGAATTTTTACGAGGATAGTTCTTCTGAACTTTTTCTTAATGTGTTATACAGATTTCTTGAAATTTTGGATATATTTAATTGCTTAAATTTATTGTTTAAGGATTTGTGGACATATCCTTTGTATGGATTGTGTATGGCATTTTTATTATTTATTTCATTAAAATAAAATCTTTTAATTAATTATTAATTTAATAAGTATTTCATTATTATTAAATTAATAATTAATTTATTAATAATGTGATATACAAATACAAGTATTTCATAATTTGCATTTGTATATCATATTTGGAGTAATTTTGGCTAAAAAATGGCGCCAAAATTATCTTGTTTGGCATGTTTTTCGGGCATCCTGTAACTAAACATGAATGTAATTTTACCAAAAACTGTATTCCATTTACCGTAGGAAGCTATCTCGATACTTTGAAACGGTTTTATCTCTCTTCATCACACAACAAGGACAACATGTTTGGCAAAAATTGTTCTTCAGGCATTCCAGCGTCCATTGCCAACATTCTTCGTACCATGGATATCTCGGTTGTTCTCCCCTACTGATTCGGATTGCGTTTTCTCTCGCTTTATTGAGACGTTTGGTGGCTCGTTTCAATTTATAAGCTCTGAAAATTAACGACAATTTCTCCAACTTTTTCATTGTTTCGTCAACAACGATGATTTTATTCAAAATGAATGATAAAAAATAAAGTTCTTAAATATACGGCATGAATCAATTAAAAAATTCCAAGCAGATAAGCATGAACAAGTAAAATTAATGTCACATGTGATTATCGAAAGTTTTCCATAAATCATAAATGAACTCAAATTGAAAAGTCCAGTATTTATTATTTGCACATGTGCCTATGATTAACACATGAGCAAAAATCATAGGAAAATAAAAATTAAAAATATATCCCTGCCAATGATGCCATTTTAATTAATGAAAGTAATAAGTATAACTTAGTTGTGGAGTTGTACTCAACACCAACTAAATAAGCAATTATTACTGCTTTTCTTATAACAGCCATAATATTTTATTTAAATACATATTGCTTCCATTCTTTCTTCAGAATATTTATAACCAGTTTTCTTAACTTTGGGAAATTTAAGGCCAAATTTAATAGAAAATAATACATTAGTGGTATTTTTCTTGTTCAATACTATTATTCTATAATTTTTTTCTGATATCTACTTTAAATTCAATCTTCTTCCTAGAGGGAAATGATCAATAGATATTTTATATTCCTTGAATCCCAAAGTTCTTAATAGAGATCATTTTTAATCTTGTTTAAGTTTTAACCCGTGATGAAAGAAGTAATATTCATCAGCAATAGATTTTCTTTGTCTTTCTAATGATTTGTTTTCCTTGCTTATGAGATTACATATTTATTAAAATTTTCCAAAGTTTTCTTATTCTAGCATTATAGTTTTCTAGTTATTATCTCTGCTTTAAAACCAACCTCTATTCTAGACGGAAATGATAAATATTGAGTTATTTCCCATTTATCGAATCATAACATTTATTACAGAGATTAATATTGATCTTGGTTAAATTTTAATCCATGTTCCAAGGAGTAATATTCATCCACGTCATCAACATACTCCAGTTCTTTTTTAAATAGTTTGTTTTCATAAAAATTATTACAAATTTATTAAAACTTTCCAATGCTATCATTTTTTAGTTATTATCTGCTTTAAAATCAATCTCAATCTACAACGAAAATGATAAGTATTGAATTATTTCCCATTTAGTGGATCGGGTAACAGAGATTAACATTGAACTTGATTGAATTTTAATCTCTGGTGCAAGGAGTAACATTCATTCCTCATCACAGAATTCTATTGTCTTTCTAATGATTTGTTTTCATAACTTATGAGATTACATCCTCAAACAAAACCACATTTAATTGTCTAGTGAACTCATTTTTTACTATTAGATGTTGTAACAATTGTCTGACATGAGCTTTGAACTTAAGAATCAGTAGTTTCAGAATTATCATTCAAAAATTATTCTTCAAAATTCAGTTCTTGCGTGTTACATCGGCCACGACCTTATTTAGCAATTTTAGGATTACGCCAAATTCGTTGTCATGATTTCGCCAATTCGTAAAATGCGATTATGAAATGGATTACCGTTTATAAAATGGTAGCAAAAACAATGTTTTGTTTCCTTATCATATTTCAGTAATCATTCTTATTATATTTTGCTTATATAAATCAAATTAATCATGTTTTTTAAATATGGTTTAATTAATTTAATAGCTATATTTCCCAATTTCAGAATTTTCAGCAAAATTCATCAAAAGCATTGCAAGTACCTTATCCTTATAAATTTCGAAATATTATACAAACTGCTTTTTTATTGCACCACTTGGGAAAATATTATATTTCTCTATAGTTTTTATAGGTAATAAATATTTTCTGTAGTTTAAATTTTTTCATATAACTTACTTTCTTTATTGATAAAAATCTACATACTTTTGATTTAAGATAAAAGATATCACAATTTTAAAATAAGCAAGGTTTGGATTATTTGGATGATTTGAACCGTAGTTAAATATAGTTCCGAAAGTTAATTTGAGCAAGGAATTCATAAAATCTTAAATTAGCAAAACCAACAGAAACAGTTGCGATTTATTTATGATACTTAAATAAAATTGATAAATAGGATGTAAAAAATGCATCTTGTAATTAATAGATATATGTGACTCAAATATTAGATTTAGTGAAAAAAAATTCAGTCTCGAAAGTATTCAATATTTTAAGGTTAACGGGTTTGGAATACTCACCCATCACCAAGAGACTCGTAGTTTTGAATCGTGTGCAGGTGATGAGGTCACATCTGTGTTGGCACCCTTTACATCAGTCAATAAAAATTCTTTTGTTTATTAATGCTTGTAAAGTTATATTATGTATTTTTATAATATTCTAATCCTCTTGTATTAATTTTATTTGCCTAAAAATAAAGTTAATCATGTTTCTCTAATAAAGCTTTCTTATTTACTTGAATTAAATGCAATAATATGAAGAAATCGTGAATCTCATCAAAAAGATTTGAACGTAGTGAATGAATTCGTGAAATTTTAAACATGCCAAATTATTTCCCAATCAAAATCAATAATAGTAGTACAAAATGGGTTTACCAAGTCAATATTAGCCAGTTAAAATGGACTTCTTTTATATAATATAATTAACCTTATCTTACTTCTAGATATAATTAGTTTAAGAAGCCGAAATAGTTTAAATGATATTTATGTATAAGCAAATGCAGTTTTATTATTTTTTTATAATAGAGCTATAGTTGCATATAGGTTAGAACGCATTCTTCGAATAAAATTAACCAGATAATAATTTTTGTTAAATAATTTATCTTTCTTCTTTTATACATAGCTGACAAGGTACTTGTTAATTTACTTGTTTCCTTCCTGGGATGTGAGAATATTACCCAATATCTGTGAAAACTCAAGCTATATGCACAATTACTTTGTAACAGCTTTCAATGGTCAAGTTAGTCGCTACCTGGAGTCAGATTGCTCAAAATTATACATAGCGCTGTAAACGAGCCTTAATGTAAACGGATTTGGAATACTCGCCTATCTCTAAGCAAGTTTTCATTTTGAACCACGGTTAAATGACCTGGTCACACCTCAGCTGGCACCCTCCTCTCCACATCCACGCCACTCCAGCGGAAGGATTTTGTACGTGGCTGATAAACAGGGACACATTCCCAACCCAAGAAGCTCCAATATCCCAGAGTGGGCGAATGTGGTCACCCTTCCGATCACTGCCGGCGGCAAATGATGCTTTACTTTGCTGGTCTTGACGGTAAGCGGTGTGATGCCACTGAGCCCTTTGCTCTCGATTAACATGTGGTTCAATAAAAAACAATATTATCGCCTAAATCCTTGTATACAAATGATTCAAAGTTTGGAAAAAAAACAAAACAAATAACTGAATCTTTTTTGCACATACTTTACTTTTTTTTCAGTATTTGCTGTTTCTGCCAAAACTTCAACATATATACACATTTGAACTTAATTTCATCAAGAAAACTTTTTATGGAAACAACAAAAGCCCAGTCATTATCACAAGAGAATTTACAAAAGTTCTTATAATGGATTCTAGCTGCCTAGAAAAGCATTTTTTACAATCACTAGTTCATTTACTGGCCACCATTTATCCAAACCTCAATCTGTGTGATTGGTTTCTGGGGGAAAACGTAAAAACAAAGTTCAATCGAAACGTAGCAAAAGGGTTTCTGGGATGAAATGTGATTCAAAAATAAAACGAGGCTACTGATGAACCAAAATTGAAACCAGTATTTCGATATTTTATTCTGCGCATGTGCCATGCCAATAGGTGAAAAATCGTACATGTGATTTAGAACTTTTCTTTTTCTGGAACTTGATTAAAATATATATATATATTTATTCTCTCGTTTTCTTTTCTTCCCTTTTTTTGTCATTTTATTTTAATTTTGTGGTACCTCTTTTCTGGTCACCTTATCTGTTTCAAATACAAGCTTCCGATCTTCTTTTGAGGCGTGTATTTGAAACAGGCATGGTGAAAAAAAAAAAGTCCATAAAATAAAAACAAAATGAATTATTGTAAGCAGCACTGGCGTTCGAAAATTTTCCCCTGAAATATAAATACATTATTTTGGATGTGTGTGTGTGTGTGTGTGTGTGTGTGTGTGTGTGTGTGTGTGTGTGTGTGTGTGTGTGTGTGTGTGTGTGTGTGTGTGTGTGTGTGTGTGTGTGTGTGTGTGTGTGTGTGTGTGTGTGTGTGTGTGTGTGTGTGTGTGTGTGTGTGTGTGTGTGTGTGTGTGTGTGTGTGTGTGTGTGTGTGTGTGTGTGTGTGTGTGTGTGTGTGTGTGTGTGTGTGTGTGTCAGGCTGCAGTGGTGATATATTTTTTTAATTAAACTGGGTATTTGTATATTTTAATACATAAATATATTCGAATTTCCTTAGTTGGAGTAAAAAAATTATAAAATTAAAAATTTATTTAAAATGTTAAAATACATAGGATTTTATATTGATTTAATATACTTAAAATCAAAAGGCACAGGAAAATATTTATAGATTAATTTTTTACACATATCTGAGTTCTTATGCTTCTAAGTTTGAAAAATATTTTAGAAAAAAAAACATTCTACTCTTTCTTACAATATTTCGAAGACAAAAACATCAAAATATAAAAATAAAAATTTTTCCTCATTCCATAACAGTAAAAAATAAATATTTATTGAAAAAAAATATATTTGTGTTTTATTCTTGAATGCAGTTTTATGAGTAATAAAAAATAAAACACAAACTTGTGAGAAAATAAGCCAAGTTAAATAAGAAAACTCTTAAAAGAGAGTTGGACCACCCTTTCTGAATCCCAGATTTTATATCGCCTAGAATAGACGCGTAAGTGTCATGCAAACATTTTCCAGAACTTTTAACCATTTGTGGAGATATCTCCAATTCCAAATATCTATCAGACGAAGTAAATACCCTACACATATCCCAATGTTCAATAACGTATGATTTGTAGAATTTAACAAGCAAAATGAGATGTTTTATTTTATCTTAATGTGAATTAAATCCTTCTTTTATACACAGAGTTCTATGGAAATAATTGTTAGGTCCTTATAAGAACAAGGGCTGTTTGGAGGATACAATCGCAAAACACAAAGGGGTTTATCGTCTAATTTCTGACAGAAAATAACCATTATTGAAAGTAACTGTTAACCCAAGAGAACAAGTAGACTACGTATAATATCTTAGTATATCAGTATAATTCCTTCCGGAAGATATCTAGATATTGCATAACAGGACCTAAAAGAGTCTGCCTCTAATATTTTACTGTTGATAACAGGTAAAAAGGACTGTGTGCTTCGCAAATCTTTCTCCTTTCAAAATGTTCTTCTGAGTAAACATAATGGCGATCATCGGTGAGTTATGTTGATTTTTTTTTATTTTATTTAAACATCTCGAAAAAGAAATTTGTATTAGAATTTCATCCGCCTCCATGGTGGGTCACAATTTAATCCTTTTAACAATAGAAATCCTATATGAAATGAAAAAAAAGAAATGGTGGAAATTTTAAACAGTTAACTTTAACTACTCACAAGAACACAATAATCATTAATGGTGTTGTCATAAAAAAAACATCTGAGAATAGTTTGAATCGCTTAAAAAATGCTTTAAATGTAATTTTTTTTAAAAAATAGGCCATAACAAAAGAAATTAACCACTTAAAATTCATAACGTACTTTAAAAAGTAACGAACTTAATGTTTCTTAAATAAGTGATATAAATTTATAAATTCTATTTAATAAAAATCTAAAAATTATTTTTATTAATCTTATTCTGTAAATTAAATGCAACATACAACTTTAAAATTCCTACTAATTATACAATAAAATTATCATTTAACAAAATTGTGTAATATTACAATTCAAAAATTTCTAAGATTTTTGTGTAATAAAATAAAAATTATTATTCTGACACAAAATTTGAGAATTTTTAATAAATGAATAGTGTTTTTAACAGATCTAACTGTAGAATTATGAAAAAAAATTTATGGCGTAAGTGGTTATCCAACTTTAATCTTCTAAGAATAAAAAAAATCATTGAAATATATAATTCTAACCTTAGTCGAAAGGTAAATGAATAAAAATCTCTTCTTCAGTTTTCGAATTTATTATGCGTGTAAGCCATGATGAATCACTATAATATCAAGAAATACATTTTTCCCGACGGATGGTCTCAACAATCTACGCCTTCCCCAACAAGGCCGCCGATACTTTCGCATCTGCTTGCATATAAAAACAATAAATTGTAAATTATATATTGCTTGTAAAATATAAATTATTGCATATTGTAGCCATTTTAAGTTAGATTAATTCATTGCTGTACTTTTCTGTCTGCTAGTTTTTGCTGAAAGATCGCTAAACATTGTTAACCAATATTATTTTTCTCCACAGAAAAGTGGTGTGATTGACACCCGAGATGGCATCCATTTCTGCACACTGTGCAACTCGAGTGGAGAATATAGATTCCTACAAAACATTTAACGTGCATAAGAACTTTCCATTCATTTCTCTTCAGCTACTATTGATATGGAACTGCTGACTTCTGAGCCAAATGTGAAAATTTTTCTCACAATACGAGAATTATTATTGGATAATAATATCATGGATTAACAATTTTAATAGTTGATGGTGAAATAAAGAACTTTTTTTAAATGCATATTACTACAAAAATTAAGTTCTAATATGCTTTATAATTTTTTTTTAATTTTATAAATATTGTTTATAAAAATTTTATAAAAAGAATCTAAAACAATATTTAACTAACTTAAGAATAGTTAAAAATAACAAAAAATCCTTTTTTTATTTAAATAAAAAAAATTAAGCATTGAATCAAAACATTTTTTATACAAAAAAAAGGAAAAAGATAACATGAACTTAAACTTTAAAACAGAACGCTTTCAATTTGCTTAAAGAAAAGATCTTTTAGAGAAACCTAGCTGTCCAAACCATAAGCTATGCCGCCACACTTGAAGCCAAGGAGTTTCAAATCTAAAGGGATCTTCGTTGCCAAACATACCGCATAAAAAGTGCGGCAAAATTTACATACATTTCTCTGCAATTCAATTTCACTCGCTCCAGATTGTGACTAGACAAAACCAGTGATTTTCATAGTTGTAACTGTGTTGCAATGGAATTGGTAAACTGCAACTGTATCGGAATTGATTTTATGCTAATCAACGAAAAGAAGTAAAAATGTGTAAATGATATATATTATATTGCTTTGGTATGTATTATAGTAATTGCAATAGAGATAAAAATTTATAAGGCAGATTATTCTTTAACTTGTAATGTTTGTCAAACATTATTATAACAGAATTATGAAATTTATAAAAGAGAGAAGATATAATATTAAAAGATGACAAAATCACTTTATAATAAAATTTTAATATTTTTATTTTATATAAATTTTATTTAAATGAGTTTTATTCCCTTTATCATATTTATTTTTATATATTATAAAAAGTTTTTTTTTTCCGATTGCTAGTATGTTGCCGAAATACAGTGCTTAAAATAAATGTCTTTGAACTTTTAACCTATAAAAATATAATCATTTTGTTCATAAAATGTATACTTAATGTAAATATATATTTTACGAATATGTTATGTAATTTTAATATTAGATTGGAGGCTAGCATTAATTAGCTGATCTTTCTTACAATTTATTGGTTATTAAATAACGATTGAAACAAATAAGGAAAATCATTTTCGATTCAAACAAAATTCCACACTTTTGTCAGAGAAATTTCAAAACAAAAAAATAACTTTTTATCACTAACATTTATTAAATACTAAAAATAATTTTTATATTCCTGTAGTAAAAGAATTCCTGAAATAAAAACAATGGTATTCATTACATTGAAAACTTCAAAAAACAATCTTTCTTACAATATTTCTTACAACTCATTTGTACCGACATAGACATGACGCAAGTACGCAAGTAGATCAGTCGAAAGGTAAATGAATAAAAATCTCTTCTTCAGTTTTTGAATTTATTATGCGTGAAAGCCATGATGAATCACTATGATATCAAGAAATACATTTTTTCGGACGGATGGTCTCAACAATCTACGCCTTCCCCAACAAGGCCGCCGATACTTTCGCATCTGCTTGCATATAAAAACAATAAATTGTAAATTATATATTGCTTGTAAAATATAAATTATTGCATATTGTAACCATTTTAAGTTAGATTAATTCAATATATATATAATATATATATATATATATATATATATATATATATATATATATATATATATATATATATATATATATATATATATATATATATATATATATATATATATATATATATATATATATATATATACAGAAGAGTCCCTGCTATTAGCTATAAATGGACTTGTAGAAAAGCAAATAAGATTGGATATGGGGAAGATTATATTAATTGAATATTATTTTTTCTAATGCCCGGGTGCTTTTAGGCCTTTGCCCTATGTAGCTCTATAATGGGCGAAGTGATGGCCTCTCATATAGTGGGGCACCCAGGGAGTGTGCCCTCTTCGCCCCAAAAGTGAAGTGATAAAAAAAGAGAAAAAGAAACAGCCATGCCCGAACCAGAATTCAAACCCGGCTTTGAAGTTAGGAACGCTAACCTCTCCGCCATCGGTAGCTTTATTGAGAAATAAAAGTTCTAAAACAAGTGGATAAATTAAAGCCATTGACTTAGATACGCATATAGTGGGGGGTAACCTGTTTTGAATAGTCGCAATCACCAAGCAACTCGTCATTTTGAACCACGGTCAGGTGATGAGGTCAAATTTGACCGTAGTTCATTCTGGCACTCTCCTCTCCGCATCAATGTCAAACCAGCGGAAGGACTTTGGACATCACAGGTAAATGTGAACGCGTCCCTAGGCCACAGAACTCTAAGAACCCACAGAGGGAGAATGGGATCACCCCCGCAATCACTGCTCGTGGCAAATAAGTCTTCACATTGCTGAAACTTAACGGGTAGCGGCGTTAGGCTACTGAGCCTCTTGAAATGGCAGATTTTCGGACTAGTGAAAAATGCTAATGATCTCCATCTGCCTTTTCTGAAGTATCGCACTTATTCCCTGCCAAGTTTTGCATCTGTAGAGCTTCGTAATGTCATCAACCCTGAAATCCTGTTGCCCAGTGTATGTAATGAGTGCTTTAAAATTTTAACCAATTTGTAAGCGACTTTTTAGGGCTTAACAGTCCCAGGTTCTTCAACAGCTTTAGCATCATCGTTGTTAACAACTGGAACAATTCCTTCATCAGTAATTTCCTACTGGTCTTCTCCTGAAAGCCGCTTTCTTGTCTGAACCAAAACTGCTTCTTCAAATTTAGTCATACTAAAAGTAAAATATTTTCCTGGGTTTCGTCCGATTTGCTTTTAGCTGTTTTTCCATCCTCACCAGACAGTTTATTCCAAGATCTCGCAATTGCTTGGGCCATGGTATTGTTTCAGTCACCTGAGATACCATGGGCAACATCTTTCAGATTTATGGTTTTCAACTCTTAATCCAGTCTTGCCCGCATTGGTTTGATGGTCACGAACACGAAACTCCCATTGTTTAGTTCCCAACCATGCTTGTTTTATCTTCCGCCTTAAGGGATGAAAGGGTGAGTCTGCTTTACTATGCCAGAGAACAAAATCTCAGACTTGTGCCTTGGGAGCGGGAAGTGCATTACGTGACAGGAATTCACTATATATATATATATATATATATATATATATATATATATATATATATATATATATATATATATATATATATATAATTATTGTAATTATTACGAAGTTAAAATTTTTGTTCGATTAGATAAAATTTATAAAATTTTTAAAAGCTTAGAAAATAATCGAAAACAAATTAAGCGCATAAAAGTATTCTCTACTAGATAAAAATGCACAATCAACCTTTATCAAACACTATTTATCACATAGACCCTTGGTTATATGTGTGAAATAGGGCATAGTTATTAAAAAATCAATGGTTCACCCAAGTAGACTTTGTTGTTTTTAAGTCTGCTTATAATTGAAGGTCTCAAAAAAGCTTGATATGGTACTTAGTATTTGTATTTAGTCAATTACTTTCGGTATTTATATATTGCAGTCATATTTGGTTCGGAATTAATTTTTATATCTGTGGGGTACTACTCTTTTAATATTATATGTCTTCCTTGTCCATATGCTGAGATTATTTGTTATCTGCAGTCTTAATGTTTGATGGTTTTGCATAGTTTTGGAGTTGAATGGTATAGTTTTAATGATTGTCTTTTACTGTGACTGAGAGAAAAACTGTACTTTTGCGTTAGCGTGATGAATAACCCCTGATAAAGCTGACCATATTGATGCTTGATTACAAGTGTATATTCATTTTGCTCTCTACATGTACCTCTGTTTCATACGCCTTTTACCTTTTTTTTCGCCTATGGGTTTTAATATTTGTATTCTTGATGTGTACTTTAAATTTAAAGATTTTAAATTTGGTATATCTACAAACAGTATGTCCCTATTGAGTTATTGCAAATTTGAAGGATAGATTGGGTATATTAATCCAGAAGCAGAGATTTGGTTGAACTCCTAAAGGAAAAACTTTTCAAAAATACATTGCTTGCACAATAAGCGCATTGAAAACACTGCATTTTGCTTAGCCCCTGAACTACTAGTGTACCAAGTAGATAAGAGGTTTTAGAAGCGAAGGTTCAAGAAAACCTAATGTCTAAAAGTTAATACCCAAAGAACCTTCTCGTTGGAAAGTTCAACGAGTCTTGTTGAACTAGTCCCACAATGTGTCCACAGGATAGAAGTGGAATGTATTTTGATTCAACTTGCAGACATAGAGGTACAGGATATCAGTCTATAAGAAATCAGAGCCGCATTTTTGACATGCGGAGGAACAACTGTTTGTCAGTTTCGAGCCTTTTAGAGACAGTATATTCAAAAGTATTTGTGAAAACAAACAACCATCAGTACATTATTTGCTCACTTGTACTAACATTGTTGTGACAACAATTCTTTCAAATCTGTCATACATAATCATGAACGACTCCTACGTACTGCTACTAGAACTGTGTTCTGTTTGTTAGATGACACTTCTAATAATAGTACCCAAAGCATCATGAATAAAATCGAAATTTTAAACGACAGCATGTGGAGGATACTGCATAGCAATGACATGCATTCAAATATCTTATAAAGTATCGTCACTCGATGAATGCAATTCTCTACTTCATATGACTGTTTTACTTCGTCATTTGTAGAAACAAAATGAAAATATATCACAAATGTATAGAATTCCATGAAAGAGGGTATTTTCAACACTATAACAACCCTGCATAAGCGCTGGCCAGCCCACATACGATGCCTATTACAACTAGGCAGCACGTTTAGCTGTAAAGGTATGGAATACATTATAGAGAATCCTCATCTGTACCCATACCTGTTACTTAATACCCTGAGCGGCGAAGACTACTCGATATTCTCAGAAAAATTGTCACCAAACTTATTGGACAACTCACATAATCCAGTTGTGACGAATCTTTTCCAGAGACCTCGTTAACTTGGTTGTAAACTTGAATCTTGACTTAATGAAAAATCTGTCTTGTTCATTAAATCCAGCTAGTGCACATTAAATAGTCTGCGGTCCTAAAAATGAAATGATACCTCAGGGGTTGGCAGGTTAAGTATTGGAGTATTCCTAAATAATTTAAACTCCCACACGGCACGTAACTGTTAGAGTCCAACTCTGAGCTAGGTACAGAGAAGAATGTTTCTGTTCATTCAAAAATCTTTCCTTGTTGTGTACTAGCAGCATCATGATACTCCAATCTATTTCAGTCACTTTGCTTGTACCTATTTAAATATAACATTGCTAAACAATAATTTCTTCAGTGAGGATCCAGTTAATTGAACCATTCTACCCCCACACCTGTCATGTATGGATTGCATCTTATCGGAGGAGGGGGAGTTTATTGACCAATAAATTCTGATTGTGGGCTGAAAGATCATATTGTACACCTTGCTGTAGTTTTCGGAAAAATCCAAAACATCCCTGGAATGTTCATATTTCCATGTTGAAGATGTAAGCTGTGCATCATATGCGGGAATTGCCAATTCCTTTTACATAATTTTTACTTCCTTTTGGTTCGATTTGTTATGTGTGTGTGTGTTTTCAGATAGCAAGACAAATATAAAATTTCTTTTTACTTCTATTTTGTATCCTCCCCTTTCATGTATTTTAAATAAATATGTAGAAGACACTTTGTCTTTCTGTAATTGGCGTCCATTAATAACTTTGTATTGTCTGTTTAGAAAATGAAATTTTGAAACACGTGTACTCACGTCTGTTCAGTGTCCTCTGCCACCTGATTTCTTCTTAGCTACATGTACATATATATATATATATATATACATATATATATATACATATATATATATATATATATATATATATATATATATATATATATATATATATATATATATATATATACATATATATATATACATATATATATATATATATATATATATATATATATATATATATATATATATATATATATATATATATATATATATATATATACATATATATATATATATATATATATATATATATATATATATATATATATATATATATATATATATATATATATATATATATATATATAAATATATACATATATATATATATATACATATATATATATATATATATATATATATATATATATATATATATACAAATATATATATATATATATATATATATATATATATATATATATATATATATATATATATATATATATATATATATATATATATATATATATATATATATATATATATATATATATATATAGCTAAGAAGAAATCGGATGGCAGAGGTCATTGAATAGACGAGAGTGCATTATGTAATTAAATCTGCGAGCAAGCTCTATAAGTGATGAAAAATTCCTCTGCAATTGTTCAAGCTCCCATTCATTGAATTGTGAATTCATTACTACGAGATGGCGCTGAGCGTCGTTTATTATATTTTTCTTTCACTTTTTGAAAATAGGCAGTGTGTACGCGGTATGTGCGTAGAATAAATCATAAGCGAAACTACAGTATGGCTCCTCACTTTGTCTCCAAGTTTTTGGATTTATTAATTAGTGTTTTAGAGTTAAGATCGGCCAGGAGTTTACTGTTCATTGTTGGTGTCAGGAAGTGTGGTGCGAGTCCCAGACAGTGATTTTGTGATGAAAGAAATAATTTCGGATGTTGTTGTTGCGTAGTTTTGGTTTGGGGTGAGTAATTTTGATGTTCAGTAGTCAATTTTTTTACTATATTGTTGGAAGTTGTAGATTTAGAGTTGATGTGGTAATGTCATTGATTTAGTGTAATAGTGTTGAAATAATGTTGATATTAGAATGTGGTAGAGTAAAAATAATTTGTGACTGAATTGTGTTGTGTAGTTCAGATTTATTCTTACAGTTTTTAAAAAGAGTTATTTTTGTTTTGTAATTAAGATTTGTTCCCAAAATCCTTGTTAAGAGTTAAATTGTGTTTCTGTAGTTAAGATTTGTTTTCATAATTTTTAAAAACGCTAGAAAAGTTGATCTGCAGCTTGCTGCAACCGAGCTAGGTGAAAAAGTAACAGATAAAATGACGATTTCAGAACTGATAGAAATCATTAAAAAAAAACTGAGAAATGCAAATCTGAACCTGAATTTGTGTCTGATCTCATTGAGGGCATAATTGAGGACAGGAAATCTGAATTAGAAACAAATGAGAAAAATAAACAGTTAGAACTACAGTTAGAACAAATTAAATTAGAGAGAGCGAAAGCCGAATTAGAGTTATCGCGCTTGAGAACAGCTTCAAAAACTAAAGACGATGTTTCAGAAAATACAATTGAGATTTGCGATTCTTTGGATTCATTAATAAAAAGTGTAAAAACTTTAACCATTAGAATACCAAGTCGCCCTGAAGGATGGGGTCTGTTTTTTGCTTCTTTAGAGCGATCATTTATAACTAAAAATGTACCCTATAAATTTAAAGCGGAAATTCTTTTGAATTTACTTGGCGAGAAAGCTTCAAATGTAATTTCTTACATCAGTGATAATAAATTGAGTAATTATGAAAAAGTTAAGAAAATTGTTCTACAAGAATTCGAACCGACCCCTCAGTTGTGTTTGTATCAGTTTAGGAAAACTATTAGGCAAGCTAATAAAACGTATGTACAATTTGCGTCAAGGTTAACTACTAGTTTTGAATACTATTTAAAACTAAGAGAAGTGTCTGATTTTGAGAAGTTAAAACAATTACTTATATCAGACAAAATGTTTCAAACATTAGATAAAGAAACCGCGAGTTATGTCAGCATTAGACAATCAGATAGTTGGTTTGATCCCGTAACCTTGGAGAAAGAGGCAGATTTGTTCTATGTGTCGCGAGGAAAATCACTTACAGATATCAGCAATCAAAAATCCCTCAACACGAAAAATGTGTCTAGAATTTTTCTAACTGATAGTAAAAGTTTAAAATGCAGTTTGTGTTTTGATTTTCACCCTTTGTACAAATGTAGAAATTATTTAGCTATGCCTGTTTCTGAAAGAGTTGAGATAATTAAGAAAAATAATTTTTGTTTTAATTGCCTAGGTAGACATTTAATTAATAAGTGTAAATCGCACTTTTCTTGTTCTTTGTGTAAGCGAGAGGGAAAAACCAGGCGTCATCATGTATCACTACATTATCCGAGAAATTCCGAGTTATCGCGCAGTGAAAGTGCAAGTCTGTCGAATGGTGGCCAATTTTCTACCCCCATAGTGAGAGCCAGTGATTCTGTATTGTCGCCAGTTGCGCCGGCATCTCAAACAGCTGCCAGCCTAACAAATAATCAAAACACTACTTCCGTACTCTCTTCGCGTGTAGTAATAAATCAGCCAAAAACCGTGCTCCTGAGTACCGTTAATTGCCTATTGAGAGATGAGAGAGGAAATAAATACAGAGTGAGAGCTATTTTAGATCAAGGAGCAAAGAATAATTTTATGACGATAGACTGTGCGAATAGCCTTAATTTGAAAAGAACGAGAACCAATTTGACTGTTTGTGGTATAGGAAATATATCTACTACGATTAAATCTGTTGTTAATGCGACGATTTCTAATCTTGGGGAAAGTTTTGAACAAAAATTGGATTTTTTAATTGTATCTAAAATCACGGATTTCATGCCGTCAAGAACTTTTGAAATAAATGTTCCAGAATTAAAGTACTTAAAACTTGCAGATGAAGGCTTTAATGTGCCAGGTCGAGTGGATTTACTGTTAAGTGCAGAGATTATAAATTGTTACGACCAGGTCAAATTTGTCCGGCTAATAGTAGTTTGGTTTTGCAAAACACTGTTTTTGGGTACGTGGTAAGCGGAAGTTTCGACGGTGAGAATGAGAATAACGAATATAATTGCGGAGTCTCAGCTAATTTGTGTATAGCAAATCCAGATCTTCAAATGCTATGGAATCTAGAGGCTTTGGAAATAAAAGAGAAGGAAGAACTAAGTTTAAGTGATAAAGCGATTATATAGATCAATTTGAGAGTGGTTTAAAATTCGTTAAAGGTAGATATGAAACGAATTTACTGTGGAGGGTTGATCCGAGTGAGTTGAAAAATAATTTTTCTTTGGCTAAAAAACGATTTGATGAGCTTAAAACCGATTTTTCTAAAAATAAATGGGTTGCTGAAGAATACAAGGAAATCATAAAGGATCAAATTTCAAAGGGTATTATTGAAGAATGTGAGAATAGTGTAAGCGAATATTTTATGCCCCATAGAGCGGTTGTTAGAAAGGATAAAGAAACAACAAAGGTTCCCGTGGTTTTCAACTGTAGCTCTAAATCTAAAGGTAATAATTCTTTAAATGATTGTTTCGAAACTGGTCCAAATTTAAATCCTAACATTGATATGATTTTAAGCTTTCGTAAATTCAAAATTGCGTTTAGTGCTGATATAGAAAAGGCATTTTTAATGATTGGCATTTCTGAAAAGGATAGAGAGTACTTAAAATTTCTGTGGTATTCAGATAACCCTAGTGAAGAGTACAAATTTATGAGAATGAGGAGATTACCTTTTGGCTGTAAAATATCTCCATTTATCCTGAGCGCAACAATAAAGTATCATATCAAACAATTTGAAAATTCTAATCCGAAAGTAGTTGAGATGCTGAATTCTGCTCTGTATGTAGATGACTTATATCATGGCGGAAATTGTGCGAGTGAGGCCTTTGAATTATCGTCAGATGCTGTGTCAATTCTTAAAACAGGAGGTTTTAATTTGAGGATGTTAAGGTCTAATAGCAGAGAGCTAGAAGAGCTATGGGTTGAGAGTGGACTTAGTGAGAGTGAAGAGATAGTCAGTGGACTTAGTGAGAATAAATCGGTGGACCTTTATCAGACGAAAGTTCTAGGTTTGAATTGGAACCCTGAGTTAGATGTGTTGTTGTTGGATGTGAGAGGTTTGGTGGATTCTCAGAAACGGTTGACAAATAGCAAACGAAGTGTCTTACAGACCGCTGCAACCATTTTCGATCCAGTTGGGTTGATTTCTCCGTTTGTTATTCGGATTAAGTGTTTGTTACAGGAAATTTGGGAAAGAGCAATCGATTGGGATGATGAGTTACCAGATGATTTGCATCAAAAATGGGCTAAGTGGTGCAGTGAAGTTGAGAAATTGAGTGTTATTTCCATTTCGAGGTATAGTTTTATGGATTGTGTGGATACAAATGTTGAGGTGCATGTGTTTTGCGATGCTTCACCAATTGCTTATGGATGTGTGGCATATTTTAGATATGCTGATAAAAGTGGGAATTATAAAAGTGTCATTTATAATGTCAAAGAGCAGAGTGGCCCCTATTAAGAAATTAACGCTCCCTCGTTTAGAATTAATGACCCTTGTGATAGGTGCAAGAATAGGAAATTATGTAAGAAGTATTTTTGCTGATTTGGTCGAGAAATATATGTTTTGGAGTGATTCGTTAGTTGCTTTGTGTTGGGTCAAGGGAAGCCCGAAAAGGTGGAAGCAATTTGTGTTTAATCGTGTTTCGGAAATACAGGGGAAAACAAATCCGAGTGATTGGCGTTACTGTCCGTCAGAGGATAACCCAGCAGATTTGTTAACTAGAGGTATTTCAGCTGAGAATTTAGCGTCTAATGATAAGTGGTGGATACGCCCTAAATGGTTGATTAAGGAGACAGAGGAGTGGCCAGAGCGAAGTATTAAAGAAATTCCAAATGAAGTAGTAGAGAATGAGAAGTTAAAAAGTGTAGTGTTTCTCACAGTTAAGAGTAATTCATGGATCGATAATTTAATTTTAAAATTTTCATCCTATACTAAACTTCTTAGAGTAGTAGCGTGGACTCTCGATTTATTATGAACCTGAAGAAGGTGGAGGTGATAAAAACTAACTACCTCCAGACTAAAGAACTGAATCATGCGCGTGCATTTGTACTAAAATATGTACAAACCATTTCATTTGCGGAAGAAATTGAACTTTTGTCTAAGGGGAAAGGCTTGAACCCTCAAAATAAGATTCTATCGTTACATCCATACCTGGACGAGGAGAAAATACTCAGAGTTGGAGGCAGGCTCTGTAATTCTGATTTGCCAAATGATGTTAAGCACCCAATTATTCTTCCAAAACATCACATTATTACAGATCTAATAATAATGCATTATCATCAAACGTATATGCATTGTGGCAACCAATTACTGCTTGCAATCCTCAGACAGCAGTTTTGGGTTATTAACGCGCTTCAAGTGATAAGAAAGATTTTACGCAGATGTGTCACATGCTTTCGGAGCAGACCCGAGCTGTCAAAGCAGATGATGGGTGACCTCCCAGCTTCCAGAGTTAACCCTGAAAGACCTTTCACTAGAACAGGTGCGGATTTTGCGGGACCTTTCCACGTAAAACCAAGAAAGGGACGAGGTGTGAAAACAATGAAGATATACGTTTGCGTATTCGTCTGTTTTGTTACGAAGACTGTTCACTTAGAATGTGTTGGAGATTTAAGTGCGAATTCATTTATAGCAGCCTTGAAACGTTTCGTATCTAGAAGAGGAAAACCTCGTGAAATACACAGTGATTGTGGCACAAATTTCGTGGGTGCATATAAGGAGATAAAAGCTTGGATGTCTTGTGAAGTTATCGATTACTTAGCTAATGAAGGTGTTACTTGGAAATTTAATCCTCCTTCTGCCCCGCATTTGGGTGGATTGTGGGAAGCTGCTGTGAAATCGTTTAAACATCATATGAAAAAGGTTATTGGAGCGCAGATTCTTACTTACAAGGAATTTCATACGTATGTTGTACAAATCGAGGCGTGTTTGAATTCTCGTCCATTAGTTCCAGTTTCAGAAGATCCAAATGATTATTCCGCAATAACCCCATCACATTTTTTAATTGGATCCACTTTTCAAGCAATTCCAGAGCCAGATGTGAGCAGTGAAACCTTAGCTCTAAATAACCGATGGAAACGTGTGAGACAAATTTGTCAAGCGTTTTGGAAGAGGTGGTCCCTGGACTACTTAACACAGCTCCAGCAACAAGCAAAATGGAAACGACCTGCGAACAACATCAAGGTAAATGATTTAGTTATCATTAAAGATGACCACTTACCCCCTTACAAGTGGAAACTTGGTGGAGTTATAAGAGTCCATGAAGGACTAGACAAGAAGGTTCGTGTCGTGCTAGTAAAAACTGCGTCAGGCGAAATAAAAAGACCTATACACAAACTGTGTGTGTTACCGATTAACAGCGGTACAACAACTGATGAACTGAGTTGACTTTGCATTTCATTTTTATCATTTTTCTGTGTAATAATTAAGATATTTCTTTTATTTTTGCAGTTATTTTTTTATTATGTGAATTGTGCTTTGTAAGGTAAGTTGTTGCCTTTGATGTGTATCAGTATGTGTATGTATAACTAAGTTCAATTTTGATGTCCCTAAGGCCATCGGCCGGGAGAATGTTCAAGTTCCCATTCATTGAATTGTGAAATCATTACTAGAGATGGCGCTGAGCGTCGTTTATTATATTTTTCTTTCACTTTTTGAAAATAGGCAGTGTGTACGCGGTATGTGCGTAGAATAAATCATAAGCGAAACTACAGTATGGCTCCTCACTTTATCTCCAAGTTTTTGGATTTATTAATTAGTGTTTTAGAGTTAAGATCGGCCAGGAGTTTACTGTTCAGCAATGTATTTAACGATTCTAGGAGAGTCTTGAATTTTTTCTTTAGTATAAAATTCAAAAGTAGTTTTATTTTTCTTGAAATGATGTAGAGAACGTATTGGGGAATGGTACCACGATAATCTTTGAAAAGAAAAGTCCAATTTCGAAACTGTGAAACTATGGGTAATTATATATCCTTAGCAAATGCTTCAAATTGCGGTTAACATTACACTACTAATCAGAAACTTTATAAATATAGATTTAAATCTAATAATTTGTTCAATTAATTTTAATCTTAACGAGAAAAAATTATTGGTGACTATTGTTCTCCCCCATTTTATCCTAAGAATTTGATTTGAATATAAATTGATTGAAAACAATCCAATTAAAGTGCTATGTCTGTTAAGAAAAATAACAGTTGGAAGTTCCAGTAACTGAAAAAAAATCGCTCCGTAAATTTAAAAAGTTTTATTTTTACTATTTAGCTGTTAGAAAATCTACTTAAAAAATTTTATCTATGATTCCAAAACTTCTATATTGACTGAAAAAGTAAAAGTTTAAAATTGATTGCATCGAATAATGTAAATATTTTTTAATATTTTTTTCTATAGAGCTTTTTATGTTTTTCAGATAATTACTGAGAAAAACGTCAAAGATTTAAATATTTAATTTGTGTGTGTATGAATTTTTGTCAAGTATTCAAAAATAACTAGTATATAAATATCAAAGATTATCAATTAATTAATTCTAACAATGATTCGTTTCTATAATATAAAATTTTTTTTGAATAGAAACGTTGAATTTTTCAACAAATTAAGACATTAATAAATGTAACATTCACAAGCTACTCTATAGTGCTGTCATCTACCGACAAGAAATGTAGAATAAGCTATAAATAAAATTAAATTTCAAATGCTATTCAGAAATTCTGTTAGTTTTCAACTAGTTTACAAACAAAACTTGTTTTGCGATGAACAGGTATTCATTATGTAAACTAAAAATATCCATTGTAGAGCTTAATGGAAATAACTTTGCTCAAATTCTTGACTAATGTCAATTACAAGGAAAATATTAATATAATTTTACCGAGTAAAATTTTGTCATGTTTTTATCACATTTTGTTAATAATAAAATCAAAAAGTAAGCTATTTAGGTACAAATTCGGTATCCCCATATAAGATTTCTCGCCAAATCTGGCGCCCTTTGTTTACTGCGTAGTGTTGCCGATTTCAGCTTTTGTTTTTATTTTAGTGTTGCCAAATTCAGTTTTAGTTACTTTTTTTTTTTGCCACTATTCAATTTTCTTGTGTTTAACATAAATTTTAAAGCTATTTAAAATTTACTTCGACTTTCATTGTTCTAGAACATTCTATGTCCCACGTTTTTTCGACGTTTCTAATTGAATTGGAAGCCATTTGTCTTTAGTTTGCTGTAGGTGCAATTAAGGGATGTGCTTCGTTGTCACCAGTGTCTAATCATCGTAAATTTTTCTTTTTTACAATTTCTTTTACATTAATTCTTTTTATTTGGTTTACTTAATATATATTTATTATTACCTTATTAATTTAATTTATTATTATCTTATTAATTTAATTTATTATCTTATTAATTTAATCTATTATCTTCTTAATTTAGCTTCACATTTTTGTTAGTTTATTATTATATTGCCACGATGTCTCATGCTCGTAGTGTTGTCGAGAAATATCAACAGATTATTTTATCTAAAATTAACGAAATTAACGATGGATACTTTAATTTTTCATGCTCTAGGCCAACAGTTGGAAAACCCGGAATTGTTAATAGGATTTTTTTAATTCGATTGGCTCAAGATCCGCAGTTATTAATTAATTTTCTAATGGAAATAGGATTATTAAAAAATGCGAATTGTAGAAAGTGCGCTTCAAGAATGAAAATTACCTCAAAGAAAGGATATTCCGATGGTTTTTCTTTAGTTTGCAAAAAAAGTTTTGATGGAAAGCAGTGTAACACTGGAAAATGTATTAGGCATGCATCATGGTTTGCACGCTTATCTTAAAATTTATAAAGTGTATATATTTAGAAAAATATTTTTTGAATCCTTTTTTTTCAATTTTAAATTTTATAAAGTAATTTATATTTAAAATAATATCTTTTGCATGCCTTTTTTTTCTGCTTTTTTAAAATTTTATAAAGTGTAAATATTTAGAAAACTATTTTTTGCCATGCCTTTAAAAAAAAACTGAAATGTGACACTGGTGACAGCGAAAAAAATCTCGAAATAAACATAGCAATCAGCATATCAGCTAAACTTCATATCAAGTAAGTCCATCATTTATATTTATTTCCCTTTTTTAATTTTCTAAAATGCTTATTTTTCCATCGAACTTCGGGAAATTTCCCTCGTTTGCTTGGCGCGCTTACATTGGCGACTTGGCGACGAAAAAAATTCGCCGCGTTCGCCAATATATGGGGATACCGAACTAATTCCGCTATTTATTATCTGTCATTAATTTAAGAAAAAATTTATGCAAAAGATAAATGTAGAATATTAACAAATAATTTAGGGCATTTTTTATGTTATCTATTTGCAGAATCAAAAAATTTGAATTTCGATGAACTGCACTTATGATGATTCTCTAGCGGTCATTTTTTAATTACTGTGAATTGAAAATTTTACAAAAACATTGGTAACATTTTACATAAAATTTATTTTTTAATTAATCTTTTTCACATAAAAATTACGTTTAGAATGTATGAATTGTTAACAAAAAATGTTACATAATTTAAGTGTTTAAATAATATAAGAATAAAAATTTGCACAAAAATAAAAACAGAAACAAAGAAAGGTATTTAAAATATTTTTATCAAAGCATGGTGTAAACAAGAATATTAAACAATGGCTTTCCTTGTGATAAAAACTGCTTGTCTCTGGTACAAACTTTAAAAACTTATAATATGGCGCCATCTACTGCAAAGAATAAAATATAAATTGACGATAAAAAGTGGCGTTAAAAATTTCCGCGTTCAAAATACAATAATTTATTACAGTGAAAACTTATTTCTGAATCCCCAATGAAATATTATTAAAAAGTATTTACTAAATTCACAAAACAAGATTATTTTTAAAACCATGTTTACATTACTACTAATAATTCTTTCTATTTTTTGTATGCATTCGTTCTTAGTGTAAGATGTTATTTTCAATAATCTAAACAAGAATTTAATTCATAAATTTAGTTTATATCATACTGCTTTTGATATAAACTAGAAATCTGCAAAATAAATATTTTCTAATTTAAATAATAAAAATTTTACTAAATAAAACGTATATGATAGGAGAATCATATAAGAAAGAAATTTCAGAAACTGTTGAAAATTTATTAATTTCAAATCCTAAAATAATTTACTGAGTCAACTGAAATCTATTTATGTATATACTGTTCTATGGCAGTACATAAATATTTTTTATTTCTGAAATCTTAATGATTTGGCAACAATGAAGTCAAATATGCTGTATAAAACTGACATTAAGACCTTTTAGAATCTGTATGTAAATTTTTTTTAATTGGTATTTATACAATTTATTTAATTACAATTTTCTAAAAAAAACAGTTTTACTGGGTAATGTTTACTAATATACGGTGTTTTAAATTAGCGTAAATTAAATTTTCCAAACTAAATGAATATTAATTTTAATAAATAAAAATAAAAAAGATGGTAAATTTTAACTATTCATTAATAGTTTCTTACTTTTACTTACTATTACATTATTTGATTTGGAGTTTTTTAATTTATTGTTAGATTTATATTATGATAAAAAAGGGAGTAAGACAAAATCAATATAAAAAGGCTAGGAACACTTAATTGAAATTGTTTAATCAATTTTTATTGAAGGACTAACAAAAAGTAAAATTGAATTAGCATGACTTGATTTAAATAATATTTTAAAATTCTTTAAATTTTACAAAAGTAATCTTTCATTTTGTAAAAAAGAAAAAAAATCTAAATTTTTATTATTATAACTAAAAAATGAAAAAAAAAATGAAAAATAAAATATTTCAGACAATATAGCTAAACATAGTTTTTTCATATCTCTCTTTTCATCTCTCTCTCAAATAATCTATCACTATCATAAATTATTATCTATATATACAAAGTACATTTTTATTTTCAGAAAATAAATTAAAACCTGTTCGCGAAATTCTTAATTTTATAAAATAAGAATGATGTAATAAAAATAAAAATCCAACAAATAATGAATTCGATACAGCTCAATTTTTTTAAGAAAAATTGTTATCCTTGAGAATAAACGAATAAGATGATTGCAATAGTACTTCAATAAATATTAACGCCTATTACTTTCTTATTTCACGCAAACAATAATACAAGAGTAGTTTTTATTGTCAATGCTAACTTTTTAAAAAGAAATTATAAATGTAAATAAAGTTGTCAATATGAAAGCATGAACTCACTCAGTATGACGCACTTCTGTTTAAAGTAACGAACCCACTACCTCCCTGACACAAGACAATTCATTTCCCACTAGCCTTTGGCAGCCCATTCCTCTTTTTAAATGCAAGCAAACATTGAAAATTCACAGTACAGTAAAACCACTTGTTTTAACAGAATAGTGATTGCGATAAGATTCAGTTTGGCTGTTCTTGATGAAGGGGTTTTAATTTGTCCAACAATCTAGTGAAGAGGACAACACCTGAAATAGTCTCCACGCTCCGCCATCCCATTGGGGGAACGTTATATCGAATGAAAATATTAAAAAGCAAAGGCCCTCTCTGAACATCTTCGGCTGTGTCAGATATAGAACCAGCTAACCCTCGAGAAGGATACCTTGTATACTAGAATCAAGTACTTGTTTTGATAGATATTGTACTAGCTAGTTCCTTTAAAACTACAACAGCAAAAATATTCTCTTTTCGTCAGTTATCTTATATTTATCTATAGCTTTTCCAATTCGGAGTATCTGAGTTCGAAACCCAATTGGTTCTTAAAAGTTTCATATCATTTTATATGGTTCTTAAAAGTATCATTTTTATATGCACTATGGAAAATGTTAAAACTTTAAAAAAATAACGCTTTCAGCTTGAACTTATAAATTAACAAGATTGAAATTTCATAAATAGGAAATGGTACGATTGACATCATAATAGCATAGCAAAATCGCTGGCAAAGATCGTTTTTTCTGGTTCAACATTTTGTGAGTTCGATCCATCGTGGGGATATTAAATTGTTTCGAATTAATTTTAAATTAAATTGCAGAACTAGCCCTTTTACGCAAAAAAGTGAACAAATGATCACAAACAAACCCCTGGCAAAATCAGTCAATTTGATTTATATAAGGACTGCCAATTTAATTTATATAAGTGACCATATTGTATACATACATATATTTCGTGTTTGAATTTAATATGAAATATAACTTTTTTCCAGTGTCACAGCGCTCTTTCTAATGATCATTATAGTCATGGTTAAAATATTTCCCTTCTTATTAGGACTTTTTCATAGCTAATAGACAGTATTCACACATGTGTCACAAAGCAGGAAACACAGAAAATTCCCAAACTCAGACCTCAACAGATGTGCATAAAGAAACGCAACATTCAGATTCAATTGATCAGTAGTGGCGGGTTTCGAACCCGAGACTTTTTACTCAAAGAAGCGTTGTCCTCTTAATAAGGGCTTTAACTGAGTGTTTTGACTCCACGTAGTGGACAGCCCAATTGTGGAGTCCGTTGTGAAGATTTTAGCATTCACGTAAGTTGTTTACCAGGTAAACTTTTCATTGATAATGATTCGAGTCCACAAGTCGTAAGGGTGAAAACCCGAAAATTTGCTAAGCACCCACCCTTTCAGATGCCAACAAAGAAGGCAGAAGATTTCCTTCATCTTCCGCTCGTCCACAATAGCTGAATTCGAAAACTTACTATCATAGTGTGATGACCGCAGTGGCTAGGTTGGTCCAATTGTCTTTCTCATTATCAGAAGGTAGTGAGTACAAATCCCGTCTTAACCGAAGATATATTGTGTGCACTAAAGGCATATGTTAAATATGTAGAAGTCGCAATGTCTTCCAAGTGACATGGTACTTCTGGGGATGGCTGATCAAGTATTGTGTGATGTTTTTGTTTGGTTTCTGCTTTAGAATTACCAAGATTCCCACCCGGATACTTCCACCTAACACTTTTAGAATCCGACTCTGGCTTAAGTACTGGGATGTATAGTGATGCTACAACAGTAACTGTCACAGTACCGCAGCCATTAATCAATAATAGTAAGGATACTACCAGAGTGTACCGCGCTTCGGGGTTCTTATGGATTGAGAGTTGATAAAACAACCTCTTAAAAATTACAAGGCATTTATTCGTTGCAATTTTTACAAGTTACAGCAAATTCCACCTGAGGAAGTCACAAATACACAGATCCAATTCAATTAATACAACGGGCGACAGCTTCCAAACCCAAAAGTCTCTGATACCTCAGACAAACTATTAGAGCTTCTATACACTAAACTAGCATTCAAAACTAATCGTCTTCACTAAATAATAATCCTGCTATGCCAGGCGGTGATATTTATACTTGATTTGGCGAGAAAATTCAACAATTTAGACAAAGTTTCTGGAAGGTTCTAAGCTCTTTCACTTAAAATTGATCCCAAGGCTTCGGATGGAATTTTCCAAAAACATCTGTTTTTCACCAAGTGGTTGCAAAGTCGCCAAGAATCGCGCCAAGTCACCAAATTGTTAGAAGTGCCTTTTTTAAGGTAGAATACACATAGTTTGCACAATTTTTATTTAAAAGTATTTCAGATCTATCTGAGACATTTTAAGATAAATACAAGTAATATTTTCAAATTTGTAACAATAGTAAGTTTTTAAAAATTAACATATTTGTATGAAAAAGTTTTGTTTAGTTCCATATTGTGGAGTCCTGTAGCTTAGATGTGATCTCATCGTTTAACTGTGATTCAGAATAGTAAAATGCAGGGTGAAATGCAAGTATTTCAAACTTATTAATCGTCTGGTACAAACCTATTAAGGTACCGTCTGGGGCTTGTCTGCAGACTTTGTATTTATACTATTAAGTCCGTAGGCAAAATCAGAATTTATTATCAGTGTAATAATTTTATCAAATACAATGATTTTTGCCATAGTAATTAAAAAATTATTTTTCACGTATATTGCCAATCAATATTCATTCTTCTAACTTCCTGAAAATAAAAATGTTAACAAATTATATTGCTCAAATACTATAGTATATCCATTCAACAGTTTTTGAATCGATCTAAATTAAATCATTTATATCATATATCGTAGACAAGAGGATGACACTACAGGTGTCAACTTCATATCTTAGCTGGTTCAGAATTACGAGGTGATTATCAGTATGTAGCTGCTTTCACAGAATATTTTATTTCAAAAGAGAATTCGTAGTGCCAGTCAATTTAAATTGTTTGCAGTTGTTAATGAGAAATTTCAACAATACAATGTCCATTAATTTAATCAGAACTTTTTCGAAAAATTCTACTCTTTTAAACTAATAAAGTAATAATGTATTTGCCCGTGTTCTAAAAGTCTTTTAAGTAGGAACTGGTCACTTAAGAAATCATGTGATGTTACTTTCTGATTTCAAATTGGTTATGGAGAACCTGTTTTTAGCAAATGATTTTATTCGAAAGAAGATATTCACTGCCCTTGCGTATGCTTATACATTGTATCAACATTCTATTTCGATAATTTAAAAGAGTTAATAGTGACCAGTGTAACAGATTAGAGGATTCTTTTAACTGAAAGCTTGGAAAACGAGTTACCCTCGTTCTGAAATAAGCCTATTTACAGGCGCCCTCTTTGTTTTTAACATACTTTACCATTATAATATAGTATGTCGAGATTTTATCAAGGAGAGATCAAGATTCATAGATAAGAACTTTCAAAATTATTAGAATAATATATGAAAATTTATTTTAATAAATTTATGTTTTCCAATATAAGATAAAAGCATTATAAAAGAGAGCTCCAAAAATGTTTTTAAAAAAAATTTAAAAAAAAAAACTTAAAATAAAAAAGCATTAATAAAAATAATAAATAACAATCAAATAATAGTTTAGTAAATATAATTTCATAAATAATAATAATATATAGCTTAATAAAAAAATACATTATAATTCGTCTGCTGAATATAATTTCCCCTTCACTTGAAATCATTCCATCGCTCTGAAAGACTAGCTTGGATTAAAAATGTCAAACGATTTTTACGTTGAATTATTTGAAAACGATTTATTCTCTTCGTATACTAAATGTATTTACGAACGCCTTTGATACATTTATCCATTATTCTATCATCTGGATTGCATTTCCCCTTCAGCAGAAAACATTCTGTCGCTTTCACAACATGCGTCGCGCTCCAGTTGAAATGAAATAGAAATTATTTTGCTCACGAACACAGACCCTTGTTTGTCAGCTCCAAATTATAGAAATATATAGATTTTTTTTTTCAGAAGCATTCTCAAGGCCACGGGGATGCGCAGGCAGAGAGCCTGTTTGGGGCGCGGTGGAAATAAGGCCTACTGAAGGTCGTCTTCATTAATTTTTCGTCTGAGCATAACCCTTCATGGGGTGGAGAGGTGTTCAATACCATTAAATTGAAGGCCCTCTTCTAGTTATAGCATAAAAATTCATCTTTCCGCTCAGCTACCCGGATGTGCTTCTCATTTATTATGCACCGGTGGCAGAGCATTCTCCGTTCATAAATGAATATTTAAATTCGAAAATGATATTTTCGAGGGTCTTGAATGCCTTAGCTATTTTGCCTGATAGGCAAATAAGGTTCATCAAATCGCCGTGTGCGCAGGTGGGTAAAATTATCCAAAAATGAATTCTGTTATGCGCATCCCCATTCACGAATGTTTTTCTCCCTCCCTTCTCCCATTGGCTTACTCTAATAATACATAATTTAAGTAGCACGTGCATTTATGAATTAATTTGAGCTCAAAAATTGCAATGTTGGAAAAATTACGAAAAACCAAATTTGTGTAAACAAGAGTGTATTCTAGAAGGAGGGGGGGGGGAGATTCAGAACTAAAAATTGCACCTTTGCTGTTGTTTTGTATAGTGATACCTTCCTGACAGCTATTTCTGTTCAAAAATCTCATCCAAATGTCTCATCATTTTTAACACCAACCATGTAATAAAGTTGACCCCATACCACAATGGACGTCAACCTTGACATTTAAAAGAGCCACAAATTTAGATAATTTACAATTGAAATTTATTCAAAGAGCCATTTTTTAACATAAGTTTTTTCTTTGGTAGGAGACATTATTATGGAAGTTAATTAGGATTAAAAGTATACTCTCAAGCTTGCATTTGTTAAATAAGTCTTAGTTTTAGTAACAGTAAAATTAAGCAAAGCTAGGTATCGCACTTCTGTAAAGATAATAAGATTTATTTATAAAATATCATTATATTAAAGTCATATAAAAGGTATTCTTAAAAATAACTACAAAAATTCCCCTAATGTGAACATTGGTCAGGGTAAGTCAGGTTCCTTGAATATAGTTTTTAATTTTAGGCACGATTCCAAATTCTCATCGGTAAGCCGATTTTTAATTTACTCATACTATTTTTTATACTTGAAAATGATTGTTCATTTGAATATGTAGACTCAAATAAGGAAAGAATAGCAAAAGCTAATTTTTCCAGTTGATCATGTGAGTCAGGAATAATATTCCAAATGTTAAATGTAACATGTCTTCCCTCTCCAGAACTTTTAAAGCAGGCTACTTGTGTTGTAAATTTTGTTCAAATTAATGTTCCTCTAATAGCTCTAAATTGGCACAAAGACACTCGAATTTTGACATCCATAATTCTTTACTTTTTAAATCAAGCAACAGCATTTCAAAACTGAAAATATTAATGTTAAAGGGTGAAAATGAAGTTCTGTGACCTTGATATTGAACGAGGCTTTATTCCGAAAGCTTGGCTCTTTCTGAAGTCTGTAGACCTGTTGAGAAAAGTTTCCTTCTTATTTATTACAGTAGTTTTGAAGTAGCAAATGTCAATATTTAAACTTAATAGGCATTAAAATTAAAAGAACGTTTAGTTTATTAATAGGCAGAAAAAGTGAATTGGGGTTAAGCGACAATTTGTGTTCGAATGAAATTACTTCTTCTAAAGACCGAAAAATGTGTGTTTCCTTTACTTTGTGACTTTAGATTAAGCTGATTTAGTTGAGAAGTAACGCATTTACCATGAAATAAAAGTTCTGTATCCGCAGATCACTTATAAGCTCTGCACACTGAATGGTGTGGAGTCCGACATCCTCAGTACACACATGATATAGGTACCCGATTATAGGGTAGGCAACCATTCACAACCCATTCATACAAGGAAAGAACAAATACAGGATCGAGAGAGAGAAGGAGCATCCATGCCCGAACTGGGATTCGAACCCAGAACCTCCCTACCCGCAGTCAGGCACGCTGACCACTAGACAATGTGGGCGGTTGCAGAATCCGTTAAGAATGGACTGTTAAGTGTTAAAAAAGTCTTATTCCTACTCCAAACGAAGATACTCCAGTGATACTTTGAGATCTGTTAATCATTATATCTCTTTTTGTATTGATTACTTTGCCTGCGACCGTAAAGATATTTGATGATGCAACGGAGGGAATTAAATCATTGCTTTATTTTATCAAATTTTTGGTAATCTTTCTCCAAGCTAAGTCTGGTTGAATTTGTATGACGTACTATTGGACATTAAAAAGCAATATAACATTTTGAATAATAATATCCATTACACCGCATTTAATTTCATAACAATCTTTCTCCAATTTAAGTTTGGTTAAATGCGTCTTGCATAAGACTGGTGATCAAAAGAAAAATATCGATTATAAGGCATTTAAGATAAAAAAAAAAAATAAAAAAAAGTTTTGAGATCTACATTGTCTGTATACCAAAGAAATAGCTCTCGCCAATTTGTCTGTTCCTGTCTGTTGCCATGGAAACAAGACGTGTGTCATTTTCGCCAGAAGGAAAGCAGCACCCTTTGTTCACAGAAACCCTTGATGTAATGACACGGTGTACTATCGCAAATGCTGCTAATTTGTACTATCCTTAAACGCAATCTGAAATAAGCAGCTCTCCTTACTATAGCAACTTCTGCTAATCAAACAATTTGAGGGAGTTATTTTTTTATTAAACAGACAATAGGTAGACTTTAACAAACTTTCATTGCGAAAACCAAAATAAAATCCATATGTAAAGAATTGTTTTGCTTCATGGCACTGATTAATCGCAAATCAAAATCTCATTGCATCATTTAGCTGAAAAAAAGTTATTCCCCTCCGTATTAGCTGAGTGTAGTATCCAATGCTTAGCACTGTAATGTCCCTGTACCTAAAAGAGGAAATAAGAAATGGCTCGCTGTTCACAAAGTGGACATAATGTATTCGTTTCCAAATTAGACAAATGATTTCTTTTCAAAAGTCATGATTATACTGCATATACTCTTTAGTACTTTTTGTAAATTAGCTTCAAAGGAACATTGATTAAAGTCACTCAAGCAAAACTAAAAGGAATGAAAACTTTTTTTTATCTAATGCCGGTTGCCTTTTGGCCTTCGCCCTATTTAGCTCATAACGGGCCAAGTGATGCTATCTCACTCAGTGGGGTCCCCCGTGGGTTTTCCATCTTCGTCCCGGAAGTGAAGTGATAAAGAAAGAAAAAAAAACATCCATGCCCGAACCAGGATTCGAACCCGGGATCTACTGCTTCAAAGTTAGGAATGCTAACTTCTCCGCCATCGGTCGGCATGAATATAAACTACGCTTGGATAGTTTCGATTGCAAAACGTAACTTTATAAAAAATTTTATAAGAAATCATTGTCATTGTCTATTATATATAGGGCGTATATTTCTAGGTTGAAAATCTAACTCGGACATGTGCTTCACACCCCATAGCCCTCGCTCATGAAATGGGTATTGTAAGCCTTGCCCTCACCCATATGGGCTGCTGGGACACTGAGTTTAGTTTAGTTTATTATATATTTATATGGGCCGACCGATGACTGAGTAGTTAGCGTTCCTGACTCCTGAGCTATGGGTCCCGAGTTTGAATCCCTGTTCGAGTATGAATGTTATTTTCTCTCTTTGCTTCGCTGTCCTTTCTTAGATGATGAATGAATGTGTTCTACGCTATTAACGGATTTGTGGTGGTATGACGTAGGTAATGCTACTCGCCTCCATGACTTGCTTCACAGCTCCCCACTGAATAACGACACAGGAGCAGCACTTCTCAGCTTTGTTGTGGTGAAAGCTTAGTCACCCAAATGCCCCCCATGATTAAAAAAATATTTATATGTAGACAATTTAGGACATAAAAGGAAAATGAACGAAACCAAAATGCGCCTCTGAAAAGCACACAAACTATCTACTCAAATATTCTTAGACATTTTATGTTCTAAGCATTTTCTTTAGAAATATCTTACATACGATAATATATAACTATATAGAGAGAAAGACGCAGATAAATATATTTGACTATAAATATTTGATGTAAACACATACAAACTTAGCAGTGCAAATAAGCCTTAGACTGTACCTTAAAGTTAACGGGCTTAGAACACTCACCCATGTGACCAAGCTCCTTATCATTTTGAACAGCGGTTAGTTGACAAGATCACACCTGAGGAGGATCCATCCTCTCTACATGCACATCACACCAACGGAAGGTCTTTGGGTGTCACAGATGAACGTGAACACGTCCTCAATGCACGAAGCAGCAACAACATAGTGAGGGAGAATGTGGTCACCCTCTCAAACACTGAATGAGGCAAATGATGCTGATCTTGACGGGAAACGGCGTGAAGCTGTTGAGCCACTATCTTAGTGCAAAAAATAGTAAAAGAAAAGTACTTTCTTAATTTTGCAAATACTTTTTATTAATTTTGCTTTTGATGCCCACAAATCCATTAGCTGTTGCATTTTTAGCTTTACAAACTTTTGTGAAACAAATTCAAATGTATCATGGAAATGTACAGTAGCGTACTCCAAAAGCTATGATACACTCTTCCCCAATTAAAAGGTTATTGTATTTGTGGCAGTTAACAATCTTAAAGGATTTTGCATATGAAGCTAGACCATATTCCTAACCCCAAGGGGAAAAAAATCCGGAAAACAAAAGCGAAACCACACAGCTATGTATCTCTTATCTCAGCAAAAAATATTCATCCATATGTTATATAAGTGTGAAGATGCGTATAACATTTTAATTGAGAAGAAAATCCTTTAATGTACCATGATACTTCCCTATAATATTACTTAATGAGTGTTACATAACAAAGTAACAGGGAATAACAGGTTATTGATCACAGCATTCATGTAACAACAGGCAAATATGTGCAATGGCCAAGTGAACAAAACCATTACTTTTTTGCTAAGAAGTAGTTAATTTTATTCAATAATTATTTATATCGTTTATATGTAATAAATTGAAAGATATTACAATACATTAAATTTACAATGAATTAAAAAATATTTATTTTTATACTGGTAAGAATAAATTAATACTAGAAACTAAATAATAAGAAAAGGCTAACATGCTATAATTTTTTTTAAAAAATAAAATATGAGCAAGTTTTAGGCTTTTAAATGGATACTTTTTTCTTTAATTGCTTTTTTTCATTTTTTTTAAAATTCATTAATTAAGCGAAGCCTTATATTGTGAAGTTATTTATTCATAAAATCATTTTAAAATATACTCAACTTTGAAAATGGTAACATTATGCTACTCATAGCTGTACTTTTTTTAAAATTTCTTTGTTTAAAATAAATAATTATTAATTTATCTAAAATTAAAAAAAAATTGATAATTTTTTTTTCATTTTTTATACATTTATTGCATTATGCATTTTAATTAAAAAAATAAAAATTTAAATTATAAATAAAAATGCTAATATTTTTAAATAATTTTAAATTTTTTATATATTAAAAAATGAAACTCTTTTAATTTAGAAAAATAAATATACTGTACGAAAAATTTTTGAAATTGAATAATATAACTCAGAATATTTAAGAATGGAAAGGAACGAATTCTTACATCATGGAATAAGGAACATAAGATAGCGTCATTCTCAATGGCTTACAGTGATTTTTGAGTGTTTTATTATTTTGATAGATGGCAGCACTTGTTCAAATAAATTTTAATATATATAATAGGGTTTTAAATTTAAACATTTAACAAAGTTTTATTTAAATAGATATTTTTGTAATAGGAGATTACTACATTTATGAGTGTCTTATATGTTCTTAAAAATTCATAGTTCATTGCAGTTTAATTTATTGAAATAAATTTTTAACTTAATTATTTTACTTAAAATTTTATCAGTATTGTATTTTGAAAAATTTACGAACACCTTCTATTTTAAATTTTATTTTAACAAAAGCTTATGAAATTGGCGCGGTTTCTTTTTTTTATTTTTGCGTATCATTTATTTTTCTGAGCATTAAGAAAAACATCTATCATGTATTTCTCTGCGACTATAAAAATTTGAATTGGGATATATTTTAGAATAACTTCAAAACAAATAGTTTATTAAAAGAAATTAAATTACATTATTCCGATAAAAATATTTAATTAAAATAGAGTTTTTCAGAAGGTGTGCGGTTCATAATAAAAATGGTAAAAAAAAATATCTTTTATTTATATAATTTCCCTTTTTTCTTTTATTTATATTTCATCTAATTCTGTAGCTAATTAAATACTTATCTCATATTGATGTTTTATTTTTAAGTGATTCATTTCCTTATAAGGAAAGAAAAAGAAGCTAATTTTCGGAATCGAGGGAATAACGCATTTTTACTTCCATGAAAATGGAAACAAAAATTTCTCCACACCTTTCGTAAAAGGAGTAAATGATTAAGGCTTTTCAAAATTTTTATTGTGATCATTTCATAATTTTATGAAGATGAAAACAAATTCTCTGTTACTTTCTTAAAAGAAGTCATAAAACTTTAAATGATTCAATATTCTTCAAAACTTTAATTGTTATTATTTCATGAAAACAAAGTGTCCACACCTTTCTTAAAAAAAAGGTCAATGTTTTATATGAATCATATTTTTTCGAAATTTTAACTGTCATTATATTTTACTATTTTACGAAAACAAAAAACAAACTTTCCATGCATTTCTTTAAGAAAATCATCAAATTTTAAATAGTTAAAGGTTTTTCAAAACTTTAATTGTGATTATTTTATTATTTCATTAAAACGAAAATAAAAAAGTTAATTCTTAAAAGTTAAGAACTTTTAAACTTTTAAAATATATTAAATATTTTCAAAATTTTAATTAATTTATTAAATGTTTTTCTCAAAATTTTAATAATTTATCATGAAAAACTATTTTCATGTTGTTAAATAGTAACAAACAAAACTTATTAAGGGACCATTATCAACCAGTTTCAAATTTTGTGGTGATTGCCTCAAATTTATTACTTTTAGGATCTGTATATGTAAAAATATAATTGTTAACCCACAATCATTACTTAAGATGATCGTGAGAAAAATAAAAACTGAAAATTAGCTTTTGTATCCCAGAAAAGTCTTCCGTTCCTGCCATATCGAAAATACCAAAAAGAACAAAGCTCTATAAAAATGTTCTTAAAAAATATACTTTTAGCTAAATGTTTGGGTTGCACGTGAAACCATATTTTTCACAAGTATAGTTTTACAGTTTAACATATCAAAGTATACCCATTACAAAACATATTTTAAGTTTTAACCTTGTTAGGAAATAGAAAAGGCTTAATATTAAATTAACGCAGTGAAAACAAAAGTAGAACTTACATTAATTTAAATTTCATACGTTATTTTTTGTTACGGCATACCAAAACTTGCAAAAACCAATGAATTAAGAAAAGAGACTGGAGTTTTAGCTTAAGTGTGAAACCAAGGAATTGTATAATTTAAAATATAAATGTGCCCACATTTCAAAATAATTTAATTCGCGGAGTTTGAAAGTGGTGTTTTTTATCAAGAAGTGAAGTATTGTTCATAGATTAGCTAAAAAAATTGAATGAGCCGTAGAATGCTTGAAAATACCCTTTAAATATTAAATCTGAGTCAACATTTCATTTTTGACTGGCGACATATCGGAAAAATCGAAATCACATTCGCTGCAGAAGGCGATAACCCAACAGAAAGAGTCAATATCGTTATCTTTTAAGAAAAGAGATCTGATACCATCAATATTCTTTCTCTATTCCTCCAGTGGCAATGCATAGATAAGAATTTTAAAAGGAGAAAAAGAACAAACTTCCTTCTTGAAACCAAAAAAGTTCTAGAGCAAAATGTTACTTGGCTTTAATTGTTGAATAGCTAATTTTATAAAGATGTCAAACTAGTGTTAAAATAATTACAAACGCTATAATCGAAACATCGAAAGGAAATATAGCTTTTTTGTTTATTGATACATGAAATATAAAAGCTCAATTTATTCTCTGTAACTTGTGATTCTACGGGGTCACGTTTTCTGTTGCCTATTTACTCTAAGAAGTCGCTCACACTGCAACCGGTTCTTTATTTTAAACACCAATCAAGTGATAAGGTAGCAGGCATAATCCTCTTCCCACTTTTTCACTGTGTCAGAATAGGATATTGGATCCTATGAACACCTCAATATTCATCGACACTCTCAATCCTTCTGTCTTTTCTAGACGCGGGTATTGAATTTGAAATTTTCCTGATGCGACAGCGATGACTCGTATCAGGAAAATAGTTGGTTTGATACCGGATACTTTCACACCTCAGCGACCCCCTTTGAAGTCAATGCCACTCAGTTTATTTTGAAAAGAAAACGTCTCGTATAAATTGAACTTCATTTTTTTAATACTTTTATGAGAATATAGTACCTATTATAAATTTACTTATTATGCATTTATTTGTATATATGTACATGTTTAAATATTAAATTTTTAGTAAATAGGAATAGGAATGGAACATAATTTAGAATAGGAAATCATAAAATTATTTTTCTAAAAATCTTGAAAAAAAAAACTTATTTTAGTATTGGCGATATTTTAAAATTGGGTTATCATAAAATTGGCGATACTGTGCCAATGCGGAGAAAATTACAAAATAAATCACCCGTAGGCGAATTCTTTTATTTATGAATGAATTATTATGTTTATAACCAAACTTATAATAACCATAATCACGCTCATTTTTAGCCGCATCTGAGATTTAATCAAATAATTTTTTAAGCTTCTTTTTGTAATCACCATTTTAATCGTAATCGTAGTTATTGATAAATACATTTTGAAAAATCATAATCATAATAAATAAATCATACGTATAATCATAGTAAATAATACATATAATCATTATAAAAGTGACAAACAAATGCTTTCAATTTCACTTTCGTTTCTTAGTTTTACTGAGTGTGCAAGGTGTGAAGTCTTCTAAAATAATAAATAATTTATCATAAGCCCTCAAAACAATTCACATAATTAAAAACAATTCCTGTTTGGAAAACAGCTTTAAGCAGTTATCACTTGCTGATATTTGATGTTTATTTGTGACTATTAATAGATTTTTCGCGCGCGCGCGCATTGAGTTTTGCGAGTTGATCTAATTTATTTAACGCTCCTTTTTTCTATGTACATTTAATTTTATAAATGCAAGATTATTGTTTCTTCGACACCTCGTTGGGGACAACTTAAGGCTTTAACACTGTTGTAATGGAATTTAACGCCTTCCAGGGGGGAGGGGTCATCGTGCGTCATATTCACATGTCACAAGAGAGAAAACAAAGAAAACTATGAAGCACCTAATCCGACGATCCTGCATGCAGAAGTCAGAAGCACAACATTCATTTCCTGTTGTTTAATAGTGGCTAGTAATGAACCCGGGACATTTCGCATTGAAGAAGTCTGTCCGGCCATTAGCCCACGATGAAGCTTTATTCAATATTTTTCATAACTCCTTCACTAACAATATATCATGTTAATGTCCCAATTTAATAGTTTCATTCCAATTTTATAGTTTCTACAAAATGTGACTGGAGGTAATGAGTTCAATACCGCAGCCTACAGAAGTGAATAGTGTTGAAAGAGACAGCAGGTTAAAATTTCTGTTGGATATTATGCTGATCCGTTTGTGCGTACAGATAAGAAATAACCAACTCAACGGTTGACCTCCTCACTTGTTTATGAGTCAAAATTACGAGGTTTTTACTGTGTTTGGAGATTCTGTTGATAGCAATACCACGCTTTTACAAATGGAATAATTTACACGTGCCTAAGAATCGTTTATTTAGTGATTTTCTGAGTACAGATTTTCTAAATTTAACTTCTTTTAAATCTGATTTACTATATATTCTTTTGATAAGAGCCTTAGATCCAAGTTGACAACATTTAAATTACTAAGAATTTACTGAACATTAGAATGATCATCTTGGAACTTGATAAGAACTGGGCTATTTTCAATTTATTTCCGATTTATTATTATTATTAATTTTCAGTTTTTATATATTAAATTACTAACTGCAATTTGTAATATATATATATAAATGGCACAGGTGCCATATAATCCATGATGCCAAATTCTGAGATTGGTGATTTTTTGGCGGATTTTCTTATGTATTTGGCAACCTCGTTTTTATTACCTCATCTTGGGAACATTTGAGCATTTCTTCATCTTCATCGCCAAAAAAATTCAGAATTTGGAATCATGAACTATACGGCACCTGTGCCATATATATATATATATATATATATATATATATATATATGCAGTTTGTTAGTTAAAAATATAAATCTATATTTTTCATCTTCATTTAAAATGAAATGGAACAAAAATCTACCAAATTTGTTTTCTTAAAAAATGTGAATCTTAATATACAAATCCATTAGAATTTTAGATGAGAAAAATTAATTTTTTTTCTCAAGTTATGCAAACTTTCCAAAAAATATTTATCACTAATTGCACTGCACGCACAAGTTGAGTTTGTAACCGCACCTACAAATTACAAATTTTTATATCCCTGAAAAACTAATTAAATGAGAAGTAAAATAGTTTTTATCTTTAGTAACCAGTGCTTAGCTAAAGTGATTTTGTTTCGTCGTGTCGGTTTTTCCCAACTTTGTTTCCATGTGCATAGTTTTGTACACCAAGATTTACGTTGTGGAAATTAGAAGCGTAAATTTATCAATCAATGTAAAATAATCGTAAACAAAATTATTGTGAAGAGCGCGATCGTAATTGAATATATTTATACTAGAGTAATCGTAAGCAAGGTGATTCTGAACAGGGCAATAGCAAGCAAAAAAGATTTTGTACAAGGCAATCGAGAGCAAAGTTATTTTGTATAAGGCAATCGTAAGCAAAATTATTTTGAGCAGGGAAATCGTAAACAATATTATTTTGAAAAGTGCAGTCGTAAGCAAAATGATTTTTAAAAGCACAATAGTAAGCAAAAGGACTTTGAACAGGGTAAAGATAAAATGATGAGAGATTAATCCTAAGAAAGAAAAGAGATTAATTGTTTGCAAAAAGGAGGGGGGATTGAAGAGAATAATGTTAATCAAAATTATTTTAAACGAATAATCGTAAGAAAAATTATTTCGAAAAGATTAGTCGTAAGCAAAATCATTTTGAATGGAACAATCTTAATTTGATTGTATAATATTTTCGTTTACCATTAATGTTTATTATAGGTTTGATTTGATACTATTGCTAGTAAGAGTCATAATTATAATCGATTATTTTTTCCTGTAATCGATCTAATTTTTCAATGTAAAATATTGACAGAATTATCTAATTTTCTTTATCCTTGACATTATGAGATTGCCATATTAACCGGTAGGCGGCGCTCGCTTCACTTATCATGTGCTCTTAGCATACTCGCATGGAGTTATGAGAGGCATTTCAAGTTCAAGTTTTTCGTAAAAAACTACGATAACTTAAGCTCATTGTGAATTAATGGCGACATAAGGCTCACTCCTCGAAGTTGGAGTTCTCAAGTTCAATCCTAGACACAGTTTTACAAAAAGAAATGTATATTTAATACCGCATTGTCAATAATATGAGCTGTTAGGTTGCAGTTTTTTTTTTTTTTTAGTATTTCCGCATATTACTGCTTTCCAAGAGATTTTTAACATAGAGTGGCCCATACTCACGTATCATCATAAGAGGGAAAATTACGGAAATCTCCCAAGCACACACTTCAACAAGTGGGCATGCTGAAAATCGGAAACCCAACATGTGTGTCCCGTTGTTTATACAACGACTGAGATCGAAAACGGAAATTTCCTCTCCTAAGAGTCCTATTCATTGTTTTTCGGTTTCCCATACGCTCGTCTTTCAGCTTGCGTGGGTGAGATTTTCTTTCTTGCGAATATATCCTACTGCATGTGGAAAATTCTAAATTTTAAAAAGATTTCAAATACTCATCTTCCCTTATGTAAAATCATTGATATAATTTTAATTATACAATGTATAATTATAAAAAAATAATTTTTACATAATATTAAATATTAACTTAAATATTAACTAGCATAAGTACGATCAACTGCAAAGCGAAAATTAAACATTCAATAAAATTATAGAAACCATGATCTAATTGTTAATATCTGGAATAATTAGTTGAACTTGTGATCAAATTCAGTCCAGGCGAATCATCTTTCAGCTCAATGATTCGTGACCCAACTACCATCTCGGGTGTGGATGTACGTAATGATTCGTAATCTACATTAAAACGTAGATCCCGGTTAAATTAGCCCGCGTAAAGTTACTTTATAATGATAAGGAAAACTAACCGACTGCATAAAAATTAGGTTCTTTTAGTTCCTTTTTCTAGTACAGAATGCAAATAGTATGTTTAGTAATTTAATACACTTTAGTGGCTTTTAATTAGTATGTAAACATCCGTAGAAAACACCTTACTGAATACAAACATTAGATGCGAAGTATTTTCTTTGAAATGTTGATATAGAATAATTAACACAGTTTGAAACAAAGAAGCAGGAAACTAATTTTATCAAAAACTTCTAATTTTTGTCTAAAAATTAAATTTCTAATTTGGATCCATGTAAACTGATTTTATACGAAAATCTCTGTCTTCATTTACACCTCTTATCATGTTTCATAATATTTTAACTGTTTGCAAAAATGCCAAACTTTATTTTCAAAATAGTAAGATAAAACGAAAGAAAGAAGAACATTTCATGGTGAATGGAATCATCGCCAAGGAGCTTAAGAGCGGGAAGTGCAAATATTTTTACGCAACATACCTCAACCAAAGTCATTTTTTTGAACTGGAGAGTCAGCTTAACAGAAAAGTGGAGAAACTACTCCAATAATTCATTACTTTTCTTTTTTAGAGTTATTTACTTGCTTACCGCCTCGAGCGGCACCGCATGCCTTTGCGTCCTTTGAATCAGCGCGCCTATTGGCAGGCGAGTAGAATCTCTGTGGTTTGCCTTTTTTGGCGACTTTTCCGCCATTTGTAATTTTGTCGCTTGTGTGATTGTTTTATCGCCAAATATTACAAAATGTATTTATTTCAAAATAATGTTTCTTTGGTTGTATAAAGTTACAATAAAATGAAAAATTATTTAAATTTAAAAAAATAACGAAATAATTCTACAAATTTGTTTTTTTCGATTGGAGTAAACTCAATTTTTATGAGATAAATTTGTTGAAGAAGGATAGTTAATTTAATTTCTTCGAATATTACGAGGGAATAAATTCAGAATTATGTATCTATATATGCTAATGGAGAAATACTGATTGTTGAAATTTTTTTAAGAAGTTTCGAATATAGAATGATTATAATAAATTACTATAAGTAAAAATTTGTGTATAAAATGTTAACAATAAAATTATTAAAAAAAATTAAAAGAAAAATTTATAATGTTGGCGTAAGAAGGGGATTAATCTTACGCTTAAAAGAGATTGCTTACAAATAATGCAAATATTAATTTAGAATTCTGTTCATTAATGAAATTTTTAAATATTTAAATCATCCTTGCCGATTTAAACTAATTATAAAATGGATGTTTTGTTTTGTCTTTTCCTGCTGTTTTACTGAAAACTTGTTTATGGTTTGAATGAATGGAAAACGGCTTTTCAAACCGATGCTTTGCTCTTTATATAAGAAATCATTACATTAACAAAATGAAATTCGATAATATTCTCAAACATTCGATGGTGAACTTCGCCTTGTTTGCTGCCCCTCGAAGAATGCGATTTGAAGACAGGTAGGCAATTCGGTGACCAGTAGGATTTACGACGCCGTCTCAATACCATTTCGTAATCATGTGTGGCGTAGATGAAGCGTTATCTGACGTCATGTATATTTTAAACCAATGAGAATTATATTAAAAGTGGCGTAGTTATGATCTCAGTTCGAACGAAAGAAACAACCACTTAAAACAACGAAAGAAACAACCACTTAAACAACCACAAACTGGTTAATCAATTTAAAAATCTGATAATTACACTTTAATGTTCTTATGATAATTTATTTGTCTATTATAGTATTTTTCTAAATGATCTCTATAAATTTTCAGAATAATCTTGAAGAATTTAATAAAATGCAAAAATCTAATTTTTAAACGTACAACTTTCCGTTCTTTATATTCACATAGCAGTTAAGGAATTGATTAAATAAATGTCATCAAATAAAATTAAATAGAATCCTCAGCTTTTCAAAATCGTATTCAGTACCAAATTTTTAATATTCCAGAATCTTGAAAATCAGTCAAATTTACTCTCGCGTTTTATTTCATAAGTTATCGGCACGCAGAATAATAAAATTTTCTTCGCTATAAATTTATAACATGATAATATTTATTGTATTTCTGAAAATGTGTGTGTGTGTTTTACAACCCTAAAGATCTGTTTTGATTGTTTCCTTTAAGTAAACGAATAAGAAACAACATATTTAATCAACAAACACACACACACACACATATATATATATATATATATATATATATATATATATATATATATATATATATATATATATATATATATATATATATATATATATATTATATATATTATAAAAATGCTTACATACAATTTCTAGAATATACACTGAATATTTTGAATTTATATGAAGTTTATTTCCCATAAATTCCATAATGGTAGTCGATTGGTTAGCGCTCTTGCCTTAGGTTCAACAGTTCGTGTATTCGAGTCCCACCTAGGGCTCGAATGTTTGTAGCGGTTCAAAATCCACTTTAAATCGAAGCTCTTGGTCTAAGTAGCCCTCGTGTGCAAAATATGACTCTCTGCTGAGCTAAAAACAAATTACTTCAATAAATATAAATCGTAAGCACATTTCAAATTTATTTAGTTACTTTCTTTTCATAAATTCGAAGCGAAAATTTTCAACATAATTTACTAGCTGTTTTGAAGGCCAATATGGATTTTATTACAGAAATTGGGCTTATAATAATAAATGTCAATTCTTTGAATTTTTCATGGTCTACCAAATTTTCACCAACGTGTCCTTCGTGAATGATTATATTTAATAACAATAAATATTGCCGCTTGTTCAATGTTAAAAGTATAATTATATTAGTATATATAGTTATAATGTATACAAACATATCGAATGTTTTTTAATTATATTGCTTCGTAAAATACTTTTAACTTATTATTAATATTTTTAACACAAAAAGCATAAAGTATCATATTTTACATGAAAATTTTTAACTCAATAGCTGAACAGATGTACAATAAATTTATACAAGATTTTGAAATATTATAAACAGTATATATATATATATATATATATATATATATATATATATATATATATATATATATATATATATATATATATATATATATATATATATATATATACATATATATATATATACATATATATATATATAAATATATATATATATACATATATATATATATATATACATATATATATATATACATATATATATATATAAAAATATATATATATATAAATATATATATATATACATATATATATATATATATTATGTGTATATAATATATATGTCTGTGTGTGTGTTAAAAAGTAATTTACTTAGAATAGTTTTATAGACAATAATTATAGAATATATTTAAGGAATAATCTTATCCCTCTAAGTGGTGAATTTCGCATAGCTATATTTAAATATGGGCTATATTTTGATTGTAATTATTTTTGATATATAGAAAATATGAAACATAATTTATAAAAATGAATTAGGCATCAGTAAAATAAATGTAAATAATTTAACGTTACTTATAAAGAAGGACTTGATTTCCCAAAAATGACAAATCTCGTTAAAATTTAAATGAAAAATGCAGCATAAAATTATTTTTATTGTTTTCAAGTGAAAACAATAAAATTATAGTGTGTTTATAATAGTGTTTTGATTTAAAATATAAAAGAGAATGAATTTAGATAAAAATATTTTAAATAGAAAAAGTATTCAAGCATTTTCATTTCCTTTGATACTGTGCTACTTTTCATGTAAGGTACAGTTGGTTATCAAAATAACGGTAACATTAGATTTATAACGAATCATTTATTAGTATGGTACTGGACCACACTTGGCATGTAATACATCTTCAGTTCTTTCAAAAATCGCTTTATACAAATGCTGAATACTGCAATGACCAAGGCACATTTTGTACCATTTTTCATGGGGATGTTATGTAAAGCACACAAGGCTGGTGGAATATATCGATATTATTTTTAACACTAAAACAAATCAGAACTATTAAATTATTTTGTTGCTGTTGATGACTGTGCTCTTCAAGGTAGATGTTTAACTTCATATTCGTGTTCATCAAAGATGATTGGACAAGCTGCAATGCATGGATAGGTTCTTTATCATCCTGAAAAGTTCCAGCCTCTGTAGGAAACAAAGCTTGACCTAGTTGGCTAATATTTCAAAATACCTCTCCCAAGAAAACCTTCTTTTCTAGATTACAACTAACTCCAACGAAAGTCACAACGCAGTTGCTTATGTCTTGACATATCCCCCCTTCATGTTTGAAAGAAACAATTACTAGTGCAGGAGTACTACTAACCCATTTTCTTGCAGGGAAGCTCTTTTTGCGCCGGCATACATCCCTATACTCAGCCCAGAGTTGGGCTCCCCCAGTTAGACAGAAGCAGCCTGGTGAAGTCCTCGTGATTTTGAAGCAAGGAACAATTAGACCCATTAGTACTTAGCCTACCACCCTCAGAGGTATCATTTCACTTGAGGAACATCACATGCTCAACCTATTTAACGTACCTCAGGCACCTGATATGTCCAACTCAACCGAACATCCGACATAGTTATTATTTATGAATGATGTTCGGTTAAGCTGGAATTCGAATTCATTACCAGAACCCTGACCGACCAGTTAACCGCAGCCTTAGTGAATTAACTTGTGCGGTAACTTAATTAAGTAAGTAAGAACTATGGGAAATGTGATAAGCATTTAGGGAACTACTATGAAGAAAATGATATTTTTCTTATGCTTTTTCTTAAAGCTCCAAACTATGAAATGGTTTACTTTTAGCCCAAGAGAGCTGATTTGCCCAGTACTGATGATTCAACGAAAATATCGAAGATCTTCCAAGATGGGAATTGAAACCATGAGCTTCTGAGCTGAAGATCATAGGATTGATTATTTAATTACCATCTCTGGGGTCAGTCTTTTAAATATCCCTTGTGTAGAGAAGCACTATAGTGCTACACAACGTAGATTGTTGCATTGCAAATAGTTGTCGCAAGACGCAGAAATGAGAAAGGAAATAAGCCCCTAGATTCTACAGGCTACAGTTTCCTGTTTTTAACAAATAAAAAAAATGACATTAGTTGGCAGATGACAAGGAAAGTACCTTACTTATGCAGATACAGTTAACATCATCAAGTTGCAGAGATTTTGTCAGTTTATCGCTCAAGGATAGTTTTTTGCTCACGATGGCTAGTTAGGCCAGGATTTATGGCTTACTGTGGATTCCAAACCACTTCAAACATCTACCCTAAGGTGGGATTCGAACTCACGAACTTCTGAACCGAAAGCCGAAGTAAGGTTTTGGAAGATTCTTGGACTCATGAATGGACTCACGTGATTAAAAAGTGAATGATACGTCACAGACCGATCGTCATATACTAATCATGAGTTAGTACTATGTTTAAGACCTGCAACAGATTAACCACGCCAAATTGTGTTATTTCTTATTTTTTGTCATAATATTGCATCACCACATTATTACGCCAAAAATGAATAATGAGAAGAAAATGAAAGAATGGTGGTTGATGTTGATAGTAATGAATCTGTTGACAAAGCTAATCATCTATATTTGTTAAAAATGCATCTGATTTTCTCAAAGCATTCTCCTCGTTAATATTAATATTGGTAGTACTTTAAATTAAATATTACTTTAAATTCTGTGGCGTCCAGTATTCTAAATATGCGGTCTCATAAAAGTATTTTTGATGACAATTCACGAATCTGTATGCAAAATGATAAAAAATTTGAGCAATTATTCTTATACGTTCATTTTATAAATTGCTTAGTTAATAACACTAATTATATGAGTTAATCATATAAACTAATTATGGCAGTTAAATTATGTTAAAAATGACGTTACGTATTATAGAGAGTGCGAAATATAATCTTATAATAAACATTAAAATGTTAGCGCTATTTTGAAAGCCAAAACCAAAATGTTTTATATCAGTATTTTTGAACGTACTTTTTAATAAAGTGAAATTTTATTTTGATAAACTTAGTAAGATGAGCTTCTTTACTCATTACATTTAGATTAACCGTCATAAATATTGTAAAAAATAACAACCAAACTAAAAAGTTAGGGTTGCTTTCGTATCGATAACACATATATTTCCAAGAATGTAACGGTTTTCTGGAGGATAAATGAGAATATTTTATGATGTCACCAAAATGCCTCTGTGTATTCCTCTAACCACTTAAATTAAGCTTTTTCTCATCGCGAAAATAATTTTCTCGGAAATTTTGGCACTGTTACGAATCTCTCCGGAACTGCAAGCCATAAAATCATTCATTTGTATTTCAAATAATAAATTTCAAGAAGACGATTTTCTGAATAAACACCAAAGACGATTTGCTATAATATAAAAAATGTAAAACAACTTCATTTTATTCTCCTAGCTTATGAAAAAAAGTAGTGGAGGAAAGAGTATATGATAAACAAAAAATAAATTTGGGGAAAAAATATGTAATTATTTTTAAAGTTACAGTATGGGAACTTTTTTTTTTAAAACAAACTTTGTTTAAAATTCCGCATGAATCGCTTAAAATTCTAATCCGGTATTTCAGTATAATTTCCGGTAAAACAATGATAGTATTTCCTGTGCAACAATATTAAATGCTTCCATTTTTTTTTTAATCGTCAGTTTTAGACCATTTCACATTTTATATTTTCAAGTATTAAAGAAGATGCATCATAAATAGATTTCTTAATTCAGGTATTAATTGGGCAGCAAATTTTCTTTGGTCTTCGGTACAGCAATTTTGAGTTCGATTCTTACTTTGACCATATATTGTCCGTGTCATCTTGAAATCGATATTATATAGACTTCAAGATAATAATCTGTTATTTTAATAAGAAGACTAATAAACAAGAAAATCTTTTTTTATATTGCATTTACTTTACTAATTGCATTATATTTTATTGCAACAATTTTACTTAATGTATTTATTTTATATTGTAAAAAATTTTTATTAAAGAAAGCAAACAAAACTCCTCGTGTAGCGCAATATATGCCAAACAAATTTTAAAAAATGTAAGTACGTATGTAAGCACATAGTATATATAACTTATTCGGGCTTAAACTTTATTTAATTATGCACTAATTTCTAATAGTAATTATACGGATACAAGGCCGTGGTGATTTTGTTATTGGTTAGGGTAATTATAATTATTGGTTAGGGCATCATCCGGAAGTCCTGGGTTCGATTCGCTCTTGCTTTCGTTTCAACAGTTCGTGGGTTCTAATCCCACCTTGGGCATGGATGTTTGTAGTGGTTCGGAATCCACTTCAAATCGTAGGTCCCGGTCTAATTAGCCCTCGAGTGCAAAAAATGACCGTTGAGCGACAAACAAAACAAACCTGGGTTCGATTTCCATTACCGCCAAACACCCACCGACTTCATGCGAAATACATGCTTGTTAAATCTGTGGCATCGAAAGTCCAGAGGTCGGTGGTAGAGCAGTTACCATGGGTGTAAAGGTCTAGAGAAAATTTCCTCCTTCTCCAGATCAGTGTCAAAATTGAGCGATAGGATCTTGCGGTGGTGCCATCTGTCGGAGGAGACTTAGAGCAAAGATGTACTTTTACCTTCGTGTTACTCTGGTTAAACATAAAGAAGCTCTCTTCTGACTTAATTTCGCATAGACATCGGCTATATTAAGCTTCTTCAAGTGTCACAACATACTGATACATATACAATTTTTTGATTCCATAAACACTTTTATAAACACAGACGAAAAGAATTCTAAATTTAACCACACCGAAGCATTCGTAAGCTCCTCAGTTTCAGTCTATTGCCATTAATAATGAATTCCGTGGCACAATAAATATCTAACCACGAACACCGTATGGATTGGAGATCCGACAACATTCTTTCGAGTGAAAGGTCTCAATTTCAGTTAAGTCACAACTAAACAACAACAGATGAATGTGGTGCTTTTTGCATGCATTTGTCCTAGTGAGAGTTTTCTGCGTTTCGTGACTTGCCACACGGGAGTAACATAAAATCCCTACCTGTGAATGCATTTTACAAATGGATGTCCTTTCCAAGACTCTTAAACAGTCTATAAGCAAAATGACACATCTGGACCAGATCTGGGGATTGAACAATTATTGATTCAAACCCCGGATGACATCTCAGCTATCATTTCCTTAGAGCTTGCGTTAATTACTTATGCAGTTTTATAATTAAAAACTATTTGTATACTCTTTCTGTAAAATTTCAAAAGGATGCTAAATTTAAAACAGAAAAATTTGTAAGTAAAACTTTGTGTATATCTTCATAAATTTAATGGTTTCACCTATAAACCATTAAATTTAAAAATAGCCAATTTCATGATTACAATCTTACTTTCAAAAATTATTAATTTAAATAAAGAAACTAATAAACGAGAAAAATTCTCTTATGTAGAGTTCCCATTATTACGAATGCCCCCATCCCATTATAATACAATTTTTATACGGACAAAAAAATTTTTTTGAGTTTTTTTATGAGTATATGATAAAAAAAACTTTTTTATGAATTAGCTTATATAAAAGCATATTTTTTAATTCGTTCTTTTTCGTTTGTCATTTTTTAATTCATTAATATAAATTAATTGATTTAGTATAATTTATTAATGTAATAAGAGATTTTAAAATATTTAAGCACCTTATTTTTTTATGAATGATATTAAAGTTGTTCGATTATGAGGAGTGTTATGATTCCAACCATGGGATCTTAAATATTAATACATCAAAATGTTTGCAATAATCTCCTCTACAAGATTCAGTTTGGTTCCAGACATTTCATGACACCTAAAATGTCCTGTTAAGCCCCCCTATAAAAAGTGAATTTTGTGTCTTTTTTATTGCATTTTAGAAAATTGAGGAGTGTTATGACTCCAACCATGGGATCTTAAATATTAGTATATTGTCACTTCTATAGAAAATATATAACACTTAGAATGATTTTGAAACAAATGGCCAGAAAAGGTAGGCTTAAGAAATTTATTTAATTAAATCTTAATTTAGTTTAAAAAAATTAAGCTCGAGTTGCAACACCTTAAGTTCACTGATTAGTTTGTCGCTTAAAGATCATTTTTCGAACTTGTGGGCTCTTTCCATTTAGACCTACAATTCACCATGGATTCCGCTTCAAATATTCATACCCGTGGTGGGATTTGAACTGATAAACTGTTTAACCGAAGACCAAATCACATATTATTTGACTGCTAGCAGGGCCTATCATCACGAAATGGAAAATGCTGTTAGGAAATTAAATATGAAAGCATACAAGCACTCTCTAAATTGTTCAGTCACATTTTTCACCATTTTTCTTATGTAAAGAAAACTAATATCATTTAAAAAAGAATTATGATGTTGTTCACCTCATTTTGAAGTAAAAGGCAACTAACACAGAAGAACTCACTCCACCATCAAAGATATATAATAATATTTATCAACGTGATTACTTAAATATCTTATTTCAATGTATAAAAATGACCATCATGATGAGAAGGTTTATTGCACGTTTAAAGTTTTATAAGGTTCATCGTGCTCTATCAGTGTGTTGTGGTAGAGTATGTCATCTCAGAAGTCGACTTCGTCTTTTGACCATTGTGTTCAAAATTACAAATGGTTTTTAGACTTTTAATTGGCAGAAACGTATAGCAATGTCCTAACTTACTTTTATTTTACTAGACATCTGTAGTATATACTTAAGGCTGCTGGGGTATGTAAAATAAATCATAATTGTAATGTATCCCTGGTGAAATGATATATCTCGAAGGGGCACATACAATATTGAGTGTATCTTCAGCTCTTCAGCTCGATCTTTGTTTCTAAATTAAGGTGTCTCAACTACTTTCTAATGTCTCGATTGATTTAATCAATTTGTAAAACTTCTTTGTTCTTCAATGTGAGCTATAAGCACTTAATTAATATATAGGTTCTAAATTGATCGTCGTTGTCTGTCTACTTCATCTACCCATTCGCCAAAATAATAGTGTCTTCTTAATATGTAGTTTGTAAATAATAATCATTTCATTCAGAGTAAAAGGTTGGTCCATCTTTCTTAGGGTAATTTGCTGCTTCTTTGTGGAGAATTACAAGGACTGAAAACTGATTAAATCTATCTCTCCATAGATGATTGAATTCACCTGTGGGGGTGAGGCGTGTCTGGTCCAATTTCGACCTAGTCTAGGTTTTCCTACACCAGGAGGATAGGTTACAACAACATAAAAGGCTCGATCCCAGACTATTGTTAAAAGAAATAGTGTAATTGTAATTTTTATTGTACGTATTTCAGTTGCGGTTGATGCTTGAAAGTTTTCTGAGTTACTTTTGCGATAAGTAAATACAACCCATTATTTCTGAAAATTCTTAAAAGGTTAAACAATGCGCTATGCATATTTCCTAAAACAATCCTAAGTAATAAAATCCTCATTACTCATAAATATTTTTCCAATGAATTGTAACAAGATCATGCTTAATCCCCTTGCGTATATTGATATTAAATATCAACTATTAACAGCAGTTAACTTAATTAAGATAAAAAAAACTTCCTGATACAGTACTAAAGGCAAACATATTCTTTATGCTACAAGAATAGTACCCTCAACCAGAATGATTTAGAGCAATGTTTCTCAAACAGCGGTTTTTGAGAAATACTTGCCTGTACGAAATATCATGCTACCTGTCCAAAAGTGTTCGGGAAAACGTGTCACTGGCAGACAACCGATTTTAAAAACATCACCTACTTTATTATAACAATAATTAACTAGCTTAGAAAATAATATGATCGATAATGACAAATAAAACTAACTGGCAACTGTGTACCTAATCGCCCTTTATAAATGCCCCACCGTACAATGAGTACACCCGTTAGGATGTCCCTGTCTGCCTTGAGTATAACTAATTACTTGAATGCTGAATATCTATAATAATGATTTGTAAAATTATATTAATTTTCTAATCACTCCTTAAGAGTTATTTTTGTCTTCATGATTTATTTAAAAAACTATGCCACCGTGAAAAAATTATGCCAATGGGTTGAATTATTAAACTTACTGTTCCGCGCGAACGTACCGATATATTTTACCAGTCCTCAGAGTAAATCCAGTTGAGAAACACTGGTCTAGAGGTTATTATTGTGGCTCTAAAATACAAGATAATACCGGGGCTGTGGTAACAATAAAATTCCAGCCTGCAACAAGTGTCATCTAAATCCAGGCTCTGCGAAACATGTCCTAGACTGGCTGGGTCTAAGTTTAGAGGACCTGGTATCATCTCCACTTCTAGTAGTTGACTCTGCTAGAATACATGGACCAGCTGTTGCCAAATGATTAAGGATTAGAAACAACAGCAAAACAAACGCTTCTCAATGGATCTCTTCACATGTGGGCATCGCCGGAAATCAAATATCGTACTCTCTAGCCAAAAGAGGAACTCTTGAGCTACAGAACCACAAACCACCTCCTCCACAGTCATTAAAATGCATACTAACAGATAATTTTAATTCCGACGAGGTGGTAAAATCAACAGGCAAACTTTTGTCTAACATTCAAGACGTTTGGAAAAAGTTTTGTCTAAATTCTCTAAAAAGTAAATCCAAAAAAAAAAAATAATAATAATAATAATAATAAAATAATAAAAGAAAATAAATAAATTAAATAAAAGAGGCTGTTAGAATTTCGGACAGGAAACAGGCCACGATTGTTTGGCACATCGTCCAAGTAAAATTGGCATCCTTTCATCTAGTTTATGCCAACTTTGTAATTCGGCCACTTTAAATGCAGAATATCTTTTTGTATGCCTAAAATTAGGGTGACCACGCACTCAACTTAACTGGGTTGCTGGAGCTCCGTGGGTTGGGGACGTGTTCACGTTAATATGTGACATCCAAAAGTCCTTCTGCTGGTGTGGCGTGGATATAGAGAGGAGGGTGCCAGCTCATTTGTGACCTCGTCACCTGACTATGGTTCAGAATGACGAGGCACTTGGTGATAGACGAGTATTCCAAATCCATTAACATAAAAGATACAGTACGGGGCTCGCTATGTATGTATGTATGCCTCAAATTTGACAAATATTCTTAAAAACGGAGTGATGTTAGCAAATAGAAGTGGAAATCCAGAATATTCACGAACTTCTCGTAAAGACTTTGTTCTCCTCCGTGATATTATTTTTATTTATTTATTTTTTTTTTAATTTTCACTCCTTTCCTCGTGTTATTTTGCTCTGGTTTTTACTTTAAATGTTTGTTTTTTATAATATTTGTTCACCTGTGATATTTGAAATGTTTTGTATTTTGAATTGATTTTTCCAGTATAGCCACAGTCTTCAGTTGTGAAGTCATCGCCATCTAGGTGTTAAAATAAATGAGAAAAATAATTTAATGTGTTTATTATATATTTTGCGTCTTTATTTTCTGATTGCTGAATACAACGGTTAACAACTTTTGCCTCGGTTTACAACTTATCAATTTAAATACATGATTTTACAAATTGTTTTGCGAACAGCTTGAATGGGGTTTTTCACGATGGAAGATTTTTATTAATAAAAATAAATTGCAAAGTAATAGTTTTCCAGTCTCTGTCACAAAACTACTTTAAATGATATATGTTTGTATTAAATAGTATTTTCTTGAGAAATGATATTATAAAAAATTTTTTCTTAAAATGCATTATTTTTATATTTATAATATTTTTGAAAGTATGATTAATTGATTTTGAAAATGACATTAAAAATTGAGCTAAAATACTTATATTTTTTCTTATTCTATATTAATTCATTTAATTTTATAACTAAGCAAAATGTTCACAATAATCTACAATGCTTTTCTAAGCAATTAAACAGTAATATGCGTTGCTGTTTATACTTCGAACCAGCAAACTGTTGAACAAGAGCACTAACAATTTTGCAGTTGTATCCGATTTATGCAGGAAAAGAAAAATTCCTTAGAGCGTCTTAACATTATATTCTAATACTTTCTTTTTCAAATGCCCGGCTGTACTTAGGATATATCTATTCAACGCTACAAGGGGCAAATGGGATGAGATGACATCTGACACATTAATGTAATCAGTGGGTGTGCCATCTTCATCCCGAAATTGAAAGAACGAAGAACACAGACAAAGGAGCATCCATGCCCGAACCAGGATTCGAACCCAGAACTTACTGCTTTGAAGTTAGGGATGCTAACCACTCCACTATAAGTCGGCATGTTTTAAAAAAATTATTTTAATAAATTTTAAACATTTAGAAAATTTTCATCTTAATAGTTTAGATGTGTCTCTTTTTTATATCCTTCTTGGTTTAACCGCAATAAATTACTATAAGGCATTTTTTAAGCATCCACAGCGTAAATTGAGCCTTTGGGACAACTTTCTATTGATAAAGGATATACAACTTAGTAGATACAAATATGAAGCCCGGTGGCATATAAAAGCACTTAATGATTCCTGGGTACAGGTCCAAAATTCGAACCTACGGCTAGAAAAGCTCAACTCATTCCTTCAGTGGGTCGATAAAACTGATTCCTTAGGAACTAAACAAAGGGGGCTTTGAGTTAGGCTGATCACCTGACCGGATGCATTTGTTTTGCACACCCTAGAGAACTCTGTCACAAAAACGTGCCACTGAGTTTGAGGATGTGAATACAGAAATTTTCACGTGATTTTCCCGTATTCCAAAGGATAAAACCAGGAAAACTCCCAAGCGTCCACCTTAATAGACGCTCACGCAGAAAAATCGCATCAATTTCTCGCTGTTTAATCGTGGTTGAGATGGTTATAAAATTAATTTTAAAAAAGTTTATTTCGATGACAGACTGAAAATGTGAAAAAAAATTATGAAACATAGCCAAATCTGGACTGTATGGGGGATGACTTCTCACTTTGCATTGTCTTGCTACATCTAACATTAAACATCCCAGAACTGATAGTGAATTTCTGTAGCGGTTATGCTCTTTGCTTATAAGAAATGAACTGCACCTCGCAAATTCTTTCGAAGCCAATTTTTTAAGCATCTTCTCATAACAATCGCTCTGTTTCATCAGCAATCTCAGCAAATTTACAAGAATTATCTTCGCAGTCCTCGGTGGCTTGGATGGTTAGGGAGTCGTTCTCATTATCGGAATTTAGCGAGTTTGAATTCCGACATAAGCGAAAATTTTTTGTATTTGCTAATGATGGCTGGAACACGTTAAACAGGTCGTGGTCACAATGTCCTCCGAATGAAATGATACTTCTAAGGGTGGAAGGCAAGTATTGGGGGATCTGGTTCTTGCTTCAAAATTACAAAGGCTCTACCCAGCTGCTTCTATCTAACTGTTAGAGCCCAACTCAGTTCTAGGTGTAGGGAAGTATGCTGGCGCAACAACACAATCCTTTAAATATATTTAACACCATCTATCTTATCTTAAAGAAAGATATATTCTCTTCAAAGGTATTACAGTAATTTCTGGTAGAGAATGGCTTATCCAACTTAAGCGCAGCACAGGAACGAAAATTATTAAACTGCGTAAAAACGTCCCCCCCCACACACACACAAAATTTTTTTAAATATATTTAAATTTTCTTTAAACTTGCTGCAAAAAATAATTTATTAACTTAAAAGTAATAGAGAGAGACACAAACATTGATCTATAAAAAGTGAAAATGAAAAAAATATTATTAACAATATTTTATTTGCAATTTTTTCTATTGCAGATGTTCGATAATTTTGTCAAATTTAAAGCTTTTTCTTACACCTTAGTTTTTTTTTCAAATTTTGTAGTGTAAATTATATATTTTTAAAGATGTGATTCCAAAAATATGAAGTCATTTTATTTTTTATAAAACATTCTTTTTCGAAAACGGGATACATTTCTCGTAAAACAGGAATAAAATGTAAAAACTTTCTTTTCTCAAAATGGTAAATAGATAATAAGTTAATGAATGCTTAACATGATGTATTTTATCTTCTTGAAAGTTTTGAATTGAGAAACGAGATTTTAATTTATATATATTATGATTAAACGCGTAAAACTATATACATTATTCTTAGTGTGTGTGTATATATATACATATAATATTATGGTAACTATAGAACTAAATTGTGTTTACGGAAGAAATATAATTTCTCTTTATTACATAAAGAAAACTATGTTTTTCCCATGAAAACTTATAATTTCCAACATCTTGTGCCATTTCAAAAAAGCACCAATAGCACTGTAGCTTCAATGCTTCCAGTTAAGATTAGCAAAGTGTGCTATCTTTTGCCTCGGATAGAGATTGGGAGGATGACCACATTCTCCCTCACTAGATATTCTAGGACTAGATTCGTTTCCACGTTTATCTGTGACGTCCTAAGTCCGTCTGTTGAGGCAAGGATATGGAGAGGAGAATGCCAGCTCAGGTGTGAACTCTGTTACCCGACCATGGCTCAAAATTATGAGGTATTTAATGATGAGCAAGTATTCCAAATCCGCTTACATTAAGGTAGAGTCCAGGATCGCTTGCACCGCAGCCACAACTGGATATGGAAGTTGCACATCTACATGCACATCTCTCGGGGTGCGTGCTAGAGGGTTTTCCGGGTTCCTTTCTTTCTGACATGTGAATGCGAACATCTATCTATGAAAAAACCCTCGGGAAGGCAATTCAGGATGAATATTAAAATGCTTACCACTTCTTTTGGCTAGTGGGCTGTCCACAACGGCAAGTCAAAATGTTGCAGCTGTGGCTCACCGTGGCCTAATGGTAGGACTCTTCCTTTCGGAGCATAAGGTCTCCGATTCGATCCCAGCCACTGTTGAAAAACGGGACATGGATATTACGTTTCTACACGCACATCTCTGCTTGTAGGTTTTCCTGTTTTTCTTCATTGCGATACATAAATATGACCCACTCTTTGTTAAGTTTTCCCGTGAATCGGTGGATGCTAAAATGTTTTAAAGTTCTTCGGCTGGCAACTACGTGAAAGCAAAAAATGTTGCTTCATATAATTTTTTTAAACATATTCGTATTTTACAGATGCAAATTCAATCATCCAGTTTTAATGTGAAGTGTTATGTCACTTAGAGCAAATGATGTACAATGTTATTTAAAGTTAATTAAATATAATATAATTGTTGTTTAATTTTCATAAATTTTAATAAAATACCTTCGCTAATTACAGAATAAGAATCGATTATGATATAATTAAAATATTAGGAAAAAGTTTTTTTACGGTTATATATTTTTTTCACAATTTCAACTGATATACAATAGAATATTCCTAAGTTTTGTTCCAAATTTTGGTAATAAATGAAAATTATCTACAATTTTGTGTAATAAATTACGAATAATTCTATGTGGCAAAAATATTTTTCATTTGCTGTATTTTCTTCCAAATTCTGTAAATATACAGTAAAGTAGAGCCAATATTGGAAATTTCTTATATTTATTCGATGCCAATCTGTCCGCTGAATGGTAAGAACCCTGTCCTTTTGTTTAACAGTCAGAGGGTTTGAGTCCAGTTATGTTTCTCGTAATCTATTTTAAACAGTAGGAAGGACTCGAATTACACCTTACGTGGGAAATAGGATCCTTGGGTGACAAATAAAACGAACTATATTTATTCAAGAGAATTTAATTTTTATCAAAATTGAATTTATTGAATAATTCTAAAATATATATCTTTTTTCGTGAAAAACAGTATGAAAAAATAATTATAAAAGTAGTGCAAGATTTTTAATAATATTCTTTGCAAACACTCTGATTTTAGGATAGCAATTAAAAATTAATGCGAATTAATTTAAATTATTTAAGTTAATTAATGGAAATTGACTTTATTAATTGAAACGATAGCGTGATAGTAAATAAAGCGTGGTTTAAAAAAAGAAATACATAGACGTTATATAGTTGATAGTAACTTTATTTCTACAGAATAGATCTCTTTTTTGGTTCATAGGTTCGTGAGTTCTGATCCCATTTTGGGCATGGCTGTATAAAGTAATTTGGAATCCACTTTGAAATATGAGCCTTTGTATAATAAGTCCAAATATAGAATAATGGGAGATGGTTGTGCTTCTGTATTCTTCTTTCATGTCTGTTGGAATGAGGATTTCCTGGTTTCCTCTTTTGTGACATGCAAATATGCCCCGCTATTCACAAAGAGTTGTCCCAGGGAGCAATTTGCGAGGGGGAATCTAGTTGCCTTATTACGACCTTCATCCGACAAAAATTGCAAAGGAGAAAACCCGGAATCTACCATATATCTCAATAGACATTCTTGCTGAAAATAAAAAGCTAGATCAGTTTTCCGCCGTTAGTGAGTGGTGTCTGCAATCGAACCTGGGATTTCTCATTCTGAAAAACATGGTCTTATTAGTGGCTTTCGTTGAAAGTTAGATGTGTATCTCTTGTTATCTTATTGTAAACAGTCTAAAAGCTGTAGTCTACTATGAGTTTTTCTTAAGTATCCAAATGCCTGAGTGAAAATCTGGAACTCTTCCGAGCACACACCCCTACCTACCTTTATCATTATAAAGTGTATATAATTTAAATAAAATTTGTTGTAAATGATTTGGTTTGTTTGTTTCTCTACTGTTACGAGACCTTATTCGATCATGATTTGCATTTAATGCAAAATTAATTATGAAATACTACAAACACTCTATTACAGGTAGGACTCAAACCCATGATATGTTGAGTTGAAAAGGCTTGCACTGACCACATAACGGTTGACTCGCACTATGAAATTATGATATTATGCTGAAATTTATTAAAATTGGATTTATATCATGAATATCGTATGGACGAAATGGGAATCGAACTCACGAACTATTAAATTAAGCGGCGGAACATTAATGACTTAGTTGTCAATTCGTCTGATAAAAAATTAACCTGTTGAAGTATGTTCATTTTCGTGAAAAAACATGAAAGCTATGTACAAAAACTAAAATATACGAGAGAAATATTGAAAAAAAATGAAAGTAAAAGTTTGATGAATAAAAAATTTATCTCAACAAACATGAAATTTTTGGCGCAAATTTTTAACGTAAATACAGGCTGATCTTTTTTTAAAGTGACAGTGTTTGAAGAGCCCTGTAGCGTGATCTAATAGCCGAAATGACACCAAACTTGGTATTTAGACTAATCAAGGCACGGAAAAAAAAATGCTATGAAAAAAATTAGTTCTAAAAATCACCACTAGGGCATTTTGTGGTGCTTTACAATATATAAAATGTGAGAAAAGAAAATTACTAACACATACAATCGTACAGTTAAATTATTAATGTTTATTTACTATACATTAACTTCCCTGGTGAGGAATTAGACAACATTCAATGTAAGCACCATTCTCAGGAATAACACAGTGATTTCTGTGCACAATATTCTCCACAGTCGTACATAACATATCACGAGGGGTATTCCGCACTGTCTTTGATATGTTGTCCTTTAGAATAGACAAATTTGAAACACCACCAACATAAACGCACGTTCCGGCAACGTGAGAGGCATGGCCACTGAAGCTCGTTTACTTCAGGTGAGATTATTTGTCGGAGCTGTCTACTACTTGCTTTTATATCCTTTATGACTGGCACTTCATTGCACGACATTTGCATTTTTCTTTTCATTCCCATGTTTTATGCTAATTCTCACTTTTGTAAACTACAGCAGTGCCACAAAATGCTCTAGCGGCGACTTGGAAACTACATTTAATCTTTACGGAATCCTTTTTCCATGTTTTGATTCATCTAAATACCAAGTTTGGTGTCATTTTTGGCTATTAGATCGCGCTACAGGGCGCTTCAAACACTGTCGCTTTAGAAAAATTCACCCTGTACTTTCCCAAGGTAATGTTTCATTAATTGGAAGTAGTAATCCTTTTACAACAAATAGAACTTTCTGCATGATTAGTAATGACGAAATCCTTAAAATAAATTGCCAACTTAATTTCTTTTTTCATGGAAACTTTTTTATTAATGTTTTCAAATGATATAATATAAAAAGTTTATTTCAATATACTGAAGTTAAAAATTTTAGAATTATTTAAAAGCAAATTATGATTTTTTTTTTTTAATTCGACATTAGTTATTTTTCTTCTTCATAAAAGTTTTTTATTTTATTATTTTTTCAAACATTTGTAGGAAATGTTTTTTTGAAAATAACTAACTTGGTCTATTTTTTTTTATACATAAGTAGAAATATAATTAAGGATTGTAAAATAGACATAGCATATCAACCTATTTTTTAAATTACATTAAACGATGTTAAATTTTAAATATAATTAGTTATTTTTAATTCATATTTTTTTATTATAGATAAACTGAAAATGTATTAAAATCTGTTAGTTCTTAATAAATTTTAATTAACAAATTCATTTTTGCCTTAAAAATCAGTAATATTAACCTATATGTGGCCTCATTTTTCTCTTTTTAATATTTTTTTCATATGAAAACTTCAGAGAGATTCACTAAAACGCTTAAAATTTCGCGTTAGCATCTATTTTGTGTTATCATCTGATTCACTTAAGAATCTGCCCTGATAATTCTGAAGAGGCAGATATTTCCCTAATTTTTATTACTTTTTCCGCATAGCAAAAGCACCTGTTGCAAGTAATAAAAATGTCGCCAAGACACGCACTCTTTTCATTTCCTTAACACGATTCGTTAAAAAAATGGCAACCCCACTACTACAGCAAACTTCTACTACCGCGCCGCGGATCACGGCAGGGAATTCGAACTACCAGCAGACGACAATCACACGTGCTCTAGTAAACAAATCCTTCCTTGGGATAAAATAATAAGTAGTGCTTAATGAAGCGCTAATATTCGAATGTAAAATTTTAAATAAAAATAATTTTTATTATTTTAAAATCTGTTTATGGTGTATATCTTTTATATTTTTTTCGGTGTTCCAATTAAAAATGATTTTTGTGGAATGCTAAATATTTCGAGTCATTAACAAGCCATTGGATTAATAAAAGCAAACGATTTTCTTTAGAAAAGACACGGATTGTGTTTGTGTGGTGCCATGTTGCCAGTAAATAGTAAGCCGGCTCTTCATTTTTTAATTGTATTCTTGATCGCCGGATTTTTTGCCGTCGCTGATGCGCAAGATGAAGGATGTTACACATCAGGAAGTGTTGCTGGAATTGTCATAGCAACTATTGTTGTGACTGTTGTGATGGGTGGACTAGGTGCAGCATTTATTTGGTATCTATGGAAACAAAGAAAAGGTATGTTAAGCATTTTAAGATTAATGTTAATTTTCTTATTTTTTATTATATACAATTTGGAAAATATGAAATGAATACATAATAAATAATTTTAAATACAGTAATTAATTTGGAATCTCTACCAAAAGAATATTTTTTTTTTATATTTTTCAAGTCTTAAAAATATTATTAGAAAGATTAAGTTGTGGTTTGTTGCCTTAGGCGAACACTTTCATTTGCATAATTCATATACAAATCTAATCACTTATGTCCACATAACATTTTTGTTCTCCTGTACAATTACAAATTTAATTTAAAATTGTATAATTATTTTAAACAAATGAATCGTTAAATCTATAAGTATTAGCAACTTTAGCTTCGGGCCCTGAATAATTGAGGGATTTTAGTTCGTGTAAAATTAGGATGTATATTTTCTATATTTTGCTTAAAGAATAATTGAGAAAATTTTGATATTTTATAGATAAAATATAAATAAAATTCACAATTTTTCTTATGAAATGAATTTAACAAATTTTAAAACATTCAATTTTTTATAACTTATAGAATTAATTCTGAAAGGAATTTCCCCTTTATTGTTTTGCGATCCACATTCAAGAATATTTTCTCTTTGACTATATTTTTTAAGGAAATACGATAAGCTTTTTCGTATCAAATTTATTCACATCTGCTTAGATATCTTTAAAGCAAAGCATATACTTACAGTTAATTTTAATGAACGTTTTTAAAACTGCTTATAATTATTGAAAACATCCCTTGTCACACTAAATGCATGATTTAAATGAAGGTATTACGTCAGTTTTATAAAATTTAAACATAAACTTGCATTGAATTATATTGTTTTTTTTCTCGCAATTAAAACTACACCTTATTTTATTAGAGATTTAATTTTGCATTCAATTTTGTTTTTTGAATAATAACTGATATTGTGTAAATAATGATAATAGTTTGACAAAAAATATGTATTTAAGCGTTTACAAAAACTATACGTATTCATTAGAGTTTATCATTATTATATTATATTAAATAATTGCGTAATATTTACTTTTTTAATAGCGTCACTTAAATAATGGTATTATTTGTTATTGCTCAAGAATCAATGTAATCAAGAGAAGTAACAGGTTGTTCTCATGTCTAGAAAATACCAGGTTCGATACCAAGCTTACTTTAAAATCATCATACTTAGGTCACTTACGTAGATTAGAATGCCTTATTTCCCCCGTTGTTGTTGTGTATAAAGTTTTAAGAAACGACCACCATCTCCGGTGTTAAACTCATTACTTGATCGTGGTTCGAAATTATGATCTGCTATGTGTTTTTCTGGTCTGCAAAAATAAGCAACCTGAGATAAATTTTAATATTTTATATCCTTTCTTAAAAATACTTATTTAATAACCTAATAAAGAAGGATTTCTGTCGTTAACAATTTTAGGCCAACGACTTCAAATCTTTTCCCCAGGGAGATTTAAACAATTTGAATAATCCCGTTGACACAGTCCAGTTTTCCCAGAAATGCGTTTTCCAGTCACATCAAAAATCTCATTATCATACACTATTGTGGTTTTTCCCCCTCCGAATAAGCTTAATTTCATGCACAAATCGGTTTTGTATCGCTTTTGCATAAGATGAATTTCTTTGAATCATTGCTTGCGAATTAATGTATACAAGATTATGTGCAGCTTTTATTGAAATTTAGTAATTTCATAGGCCGTGCAAATAAAAATAGCTCCCAGAAATGGCAATTTGTATTTCATTGAAATTAAATGAAATAAGAAATTAAAAATTTCCTGTAAAAATATTAATTTGATTCTATACTATATCTAGATTTTTATGTTACCTATATATATTCAAAAAAAATTTTTTTTCACATTCACATAAACCAATTTCGTTGTTAATTTAAAAAACTGTTGAAAAAGGGAATAAATCAACACTAGCATGTATTTGATTAATTTTTATAAACAATGCATAAATAAATATTCACATTTGTTGATGAATAATAAAAGTATTCCTTAAGTGTTAAGAAATTTTGTTCTTTGAAATTCCATTCAAATAATTCCACTTCCTTGTAATGAAACACTTCTTTATATGAGATTAATTTTTTTCGCAAAATGGATAAACTGTTATCGAGTAATCAGAGTTTTACAGCATATATACATATGTGTGTGTGTGTGTGTGTGTGTGTGTGTGTGTGTGTGTGTGTGTCGGCAGTTTATTTCAATTTTAGGTAAAAATAAATTTAATTTTTCAGATGACCAAAAAGCTCAAAAAATACTTTTAAAGAAATAAAAAAGAATCGCATAATAATTACCAATCTGATAAAATTGTTGCTGCCTATACGCATTTTTCTTACATGGGACATTGCACCAGTTGAGAGAATATTTTCTTTGGTCACCAACTCATGGACATTTGACGGGGGTTTGGTGAAGAAATCTACGGTGGCATATAAAATTAATATCAGATTAGCTTGTAAAAAAATTGCAAGATTCAAACGAAAAGAGAATTAATTCCTAAAGAATGCAATAGCCACTTTATGTGAAATAAGGAAAATTAAATTTTTATTCCTTATTTCACACAAAGTGTCCCTTCTAACTTAAATAACTTTTTAACATTTAAAAATAATTTTTTTTAAATTTATATGGCTGAGTCATTTATTACTATCCCTGACTTAGTGTCCTAATCACTAGCCATATATTTATAACATTGGGAATAAACTATCCCCTAAAACACCCTAAGAACCAACCTACAGTGTAGAGCCTTGAATACCCATTACAATGGAGTTATTTCGTCGTCCCGATTGAACATTTAAGAAATCTGACAAACCTAAATATAGAGAAAAATGAAAAGAATATTTTTCATTTTGATGTCACATAGTCTGACTGTTTAAAAGTTTCATAAAATAATTTCATAATCACTGCAGATTCTATCTTCTGTAGACATATTATAAGTAATGAGCCACACATTCAAGTATTACCATGGAAACAGATCCCAAAAAAAATCCAAAGCACCCTCTGTTTCAGGAGAGCGTGCAGAAATCTGAAAAGCCATTTCCGTATATATTTGCTTAACATTCTACAGAATTAAACTTCAAAAAAGTAATGACAATTATTCGTTCTATTGTAATTTAAAAAATAAACTTTTTTACAATATTCTCGTAAAAAAATTTTTATTAAGAATTATTTTGTGATGGAAATATTTTAAAATATTTTCATCATTAAATTTAATTCTATAAAATAATTTATCTTAATTTAAAATTTTTGTACAAAAAAAATATCACTGAACTATTGCCCATTTCATTCTCCAATATTTCCTGAATTTTCAATGAATGAATGAAAATATAAATACGTATTACAACTCGATAGATATAACAAAAAAATTCCTGTGGCGGAATATATTTGTCTGGCACACGCGCATTCAAATGGAAATAAAAGTTTTAATGACTTAACCGACTCTTCTGCCTGTATTTGCTCAGCCTAATTTACCTTGAAATTAACTTCGCAAGAAAAAATATAGTTATTTTGTTTTTCTATGAGTACACTTAATAGCCTGGAAAAGAGAATGGAAAAGTGCTTTACAGGAACCTTCATTTCATCAATCTTCAATTTTTCCCCTTTATCACCCACAATACTTGTTTTTTTGAGTGAATGCAAAGGTTCAAATATGCTTTATTTTGTTATTTTTATTTTGGTTTTGTACTGACTCCCTTGCGTGAATCGCCTTTATATCGTTGAAATAAAGTCTATCATTATAAATTCTACTGCTTAAATGTTTGGGAAGGAAAACAACAGTGCTATATGTGAAATTGATATATAGTGACAATACAAAACATAATACTGCTTTAACTTGGTTTTAAAATTGACATTGCATTAAAAAAATTTAGTTTTGTACTTGATACAGCCGAAAATCATTTTGAGAGATTCTATACACACCTAAATATATTCAAAGGTTTCAAAATCTTTCCGCTGATGTGGCATGAAAACGAGGTTGTCAGTTCAGGTGTTGAACTCTTCATTTGACCATATTTCAAAATACTAAAGCAATTGGCTTAATTTTGCAGAATGTCAAATGGGCAATAACCAACCAGAACCGTATGGCAATAACCTAAATTAACTTATAAAAAAATTGTTATAGGTGTCAAATATAAATATTATATATGTGGATACACACATATAGTATATGATTATTAAAATTATTCACTAAAAAGTCTGAAAAATATAATTTCTGTGCAAGAATTTATAAGAAAAACAAGATTGGTTTTTAAATTTTGAAAAAAGATTTTGATTATTAACCTACTTATCATTAATATTTAAAATTGTATATAAGATAATTGCTTTTATTTATGTCATTTATTGATTGATATTAAATTTAAAATATTTACTGTAACTTAAATATATTTATAATACTCAAGTATATATTCTGTGAAGTTTTACTTCATTAAGGAAGTCTCTTTAGGGATAATTAACATCAACTTGAGATCTGATCAAACAAAAATTTAATTTGAAAAAGATACTTTAAGAGAAATTGCTCTTATTTAATTAGGATAATTCTATTAATTATAAGACTTATATAAGTTTCGAATATAAATTTCAATTTGTTAAAACGAAATCATAGCACGATCTATTGTTCGAAGATTTTCATATTCTTACGGAGGAATTCTGAACTAGAGTCTTTTGTTCGAAAATTTTAAATCTGTTTCAAAAAATTCTGTTCGAATTCTTTTGTGTGAAAAATTTCGAATTCGTTCGAAAGAATCGGAATAATTTTTTTAAATAGATAATGTATTTTCGTTTGAAATTCAAAATTTACTGTTCTGTGCGATTACAGATATTTTTGAATTAACGATATTTGTATTAGAGACTACTAATTTAGGAAATTAGCTTGATCAGGCAATTAGCTTGATTTTAACTTTCAATTTTTTTATTAAATTGAATTCTGAAAATCAATAAATTTATATCTAGTAATGAAGGTATAAATACAAAATTTCGGTGAAATATTCAACTCTCAATGTTCTGTTCTCAATATTTTGACATACATACATGTATATGTATTTAAGCAGTTTTGACTGGACATTATCTTTGAAAACATAGTGTCAAATGCTATACATGAAAAATTAACTGCCATCTAATTACTTCGCATTTTTAATTCCATTCATGTTCGCATCCAATTATGCAAATTGGATCAACCTTTCCTTATTGATACATTTTAAAGAAACCTTGGCAACGCAGATTGCGGTCACATCCGAATCGTTCGAATGCTTCTCGAGAGGTCAAAATATGCGAGACCCAGTGATTAGCGGAAGAGGAGAAGTTCACCACTTTGTTGCCAAATCAGAAATGTGGAAAACAGAGCTGGAATGCCAGCAGAAGAAGGAATGAAAACAAAACCAAAACCCAAAAGCAGTTGCCGCCATCTTTGTGCAGTGGAGTGTGGTTAAAGGCTTAGGGAACACTTTCACCATACTTCGTTCCTTTCCACCCCGGTGGCGCTACAATAGAGAAGTGCTACCACCGATCCTCAGCGCCCCCCTCCGCCAACTCCAATTACTACAGAAAATCGGGTTTTAACGATGGTAAATGGGCAGTTTATGTAGTTGTTTGGGTGCAACGAATGGTTGGAGCTTCCTTTATTTATTTATTCTGTAAAAAAGAAGAATGTTAAAACAAAAGGAGGAAGTGTGTGAAAATGAAAGGTAAAATATGTTTTATCATTCCAGGAAAGACAGTTTTTATCAATCTTTATGTAATAACCATTTTTTTAACATTCTAATTTATGTCGAGTTTTTGCAATCCAGAATATATCCTCTTAAGTATTGTTGAACTTTTTAAAATTCCTCCAGTTGTTTGAATCATTAGTATCTGCGGGATAATAAAGATAAGCTATCACCGAACATCCGCTCAGAATTTATGATGACAATTTTACAGTTTAATGATAAGATAGTTGAAAGATAGTATTAGTTTGATAAGAACGTTGCTATATTATCCTGGTTCCTTATCCAAAATAAGTATGGAATGTTAATATATGTTCTTTGTCATATATAAATATAAAAATTACTAAATTAGTAAACAAAATGTTTTTAAATCCATGTGTTATGATTTGATATTCAAAACACATGGCACAGCTGCCTTATAATCCAGCATACCATATTCTGAATTCTTTTGGCGACGAAGAAATGTAACCAAAATGACGTATTGTGACGTCTCGTGATGACGTAAATACTGGTGTTGTCAAAATAAAATTTTCTGCATAATTCTTATAGGTTTTCCTTTCTTATTCCTAATAGAAACCAGTTTGCCATATAAATAAGAAAATCCGCCAAAAAACAATAAATTCAGAATTTATCATGCTAGATTACACGGCATCTGTGGCGAAAACATTTCTTTAATCTAAACCATTGGTTAAGTTACGGAAATTTATTGTGATACAGTTCTGGCAGCATTTTTTCTACGGCCAATAACTTCATAATTTTGAATCCCAAATGACAGGTTCGACACACAATATGACATCCTCTCCACATCAAGCCTACACCAGTGGAAGAACATTGCACCCTATGGAATTTTTATTATGGACAGATCCTCTCAATATGACGGATGTTAAAGACTAAATGCTGACCCGGTTGATATTTCATTTATTTTTTTATAAAGTTTGTAAAAATTACTTAAAAATCGTTTTACTTTTGCATTTTGTTGACTGGCAACCGATATTACATTCTATATTTTTTTATTTATTATTGTATATTGTTCTATCCTTTTTTTAGTTTCTGAAAGCATTGTTTTATTTTAAGCTTGTTTCTTGATTAAAGTTATGTTATAAAAGCGGTTACCACCTCTTTTACAACATAACTTTACTTTGACATAAAATACCTTGGTTTGGTAAAAATTTGGTGATAAAATTTAATTTCTGGTAACCCTGATATTTTCAGTGCTTTAACTGATGTAGTTTTAGAGTTACCATTTTCTTATTAACATTTTTGTGCCTCTCTTGGCTCAAAAAATTGCCGAAAATTCAGGAGTACACAAAAATAAACTTTTATTTGTAAACATTATCTTAGATTCATTCATCTGCTGAACTTGGAGCTTATTTGAGTGTGATTCAAAGAAAATTATCAGAAATAGATTGCTTATTTCATTTTTATTTCTATTAGTTACATAAGTGGCTTCGATGACAGGATTTTTGAAACAGTTATCGCATTTGAAGCAGTTGAAGGTTTCAGAAAAAGAGTACATAATTATTTTGAGTGAAAAAATATAAAGAAACATTGCCTACAAAAGAAACGATTTTTAACTAAAAAGAGGTTGTATATAGCTAATACTATATCCGGAGTTCGTCAAACGATTTTTTTGACGACTGATGAGGAAAGACTCTGAAAAGAATTACAATAGTATCTGGCTGGATCAAGTTTAGAATTCACAGCTTTCTTTACAAAAGAAAGGCGTTTTTCTTCACTAAGCTAACGAAGCCCATGTGGCATCATTCATATGTAGCTATTCATGCGTATTTTTGACTAAAATTCAATTGTTTATCAATTAACAAAGCAGAATAAAATAATGAATATCAAAAATAAATCAAACCATTTTCGTATGATATTTAATAAATAACATCTTGCTGAGATAATTTACCACTGAAAATTGCTTATGAAAGCTTATCGTCACTCATTAACAGTGAACCGTGTCGCTGTTGGCAGTGAATCAAATAACCGTGAATGAGATGCTCTAATGCATTAACAGTTGCTTTAAAGCCATTCTGATTCTCTTTATTCCTATATTAATATTCTAAAATTTCATGCATAGATATGTTTGCCAGACGTTCTGGTTTTCAGACAAAATCCTGGTATTCCGGCTGGTTTAATTCATGTCCGGGTAAAAATTAAATATAATTTTATAAATGACCAGAAAATAGCAATAATGAACCCTGAAAGATTATTTAGAATAATTTGTCATTTCTGTGCTATAAGAAAGTGAAAACCGTAGAAAAGTGATGGTCTGCTAATAAATAATATTCTCATAGTACCATCTTGTCTCGCCTCTCAAAGTTGTATTTGTAATCAAATTGGGAATAATGGAAGCAAAACGAGATTACCAAAAATGTGATTATATTTCAAATGAAGAAAAATGACTCGGGCTATTTGGTCTCTTCAAGGATAATCACATAGCAGCTCCCAATCTGATCAAGATTGTTGAGTATGACTTCTGCTTATTTGGGGCATCAGCAGCAGTAGAGAGCATTTCTTTTGATTAACAATGTATAGACTGATGATAAAGGTTGGATGAAGAAAGTTACCGCTTACGAATTAGCTTCTGAAAATTTTTACGAGAATAAAACTTAAAAATGACTTTCTAAAAAGTTCTCAATAATGCATATAAATGTTGTTCAAATTCTTATTAAACATTTAAGATGTTTCTTCTTACTTAAATAACTCATAAATATTAAAGGTATAAGAATGATATATACCCCAAAGAGATTTCTCGCCAAATCTGCTTTACTGTATTTTGATTATATTGTTTCCAGTTTTCCCTTGGATGTTGCCAATTTGAATTTTTGTTACTTTTTTGAATTTTTTTTCTTTACAAATTTTGTTTTCTCTCGTGTTTTATGTCATTATTGTGTCATATATGCGGTTTTTTTTAAATGACAACAGAGTTAGAATTGCTTTGCGGCGAAAAAAAGTACGAAAGGTCGTCAATGGGGGTATATATCCTACTAGTTTCATATTATAAAGTCTGAAATAAGTATTTAAATTTATATGCTTGTATTTAAATTTATTATTTTTTGGGTGGAAAAATATTCTGGTGTCCTGGTTGAACATTTCAGAAATCTGGAAAGTCTATACATAGGACTACTTAGATTAGGTGTACTGGTTTCGGAATAATCTATATATATTTTTTTTAATGTCAAATGTGTACACTTAGGAAGAAATAATTTTTTTTGTAATGAATAAATTCTACTTCGCGAAAACATTGTTTGGCTTTCTCTTATGTTTATAAGTTCAGATGCCGTTCTCATATTTTTAAAATATTGGGTTTTATACCTGATTTAGTCAAAAACGGTCAAGTTGAGAAAATTTATACAGAGGGTGATAGGTTAACAAACAGCTCGGACAGCGGACAAATCGGACAGCGAACACTTTCACGAAATATTTTTGTGTTCTGACAACGATCACCTCTCGAAGTAGGATGTGCAGAGTTGACAAACCAAACGGAACAAAAGTCGTCTTTCATCTCTCTTGAAATATGTTTCTTGCCTATTAAACTTCAGCCTTCCATACTGGAAAAAATTTTCCAATATAATATTTATAACGAATAATATAGAAGACTGCACACGTATGCATTATCTTTTTAAAAAAATTACTACGAAATTAATCATCCTTCTTTAAATTTAATTTTTATTGTCTCCAGAATAAAGGAATCGATTTCTCAAAAAAAAAAAAAAAAAAAAAATCTGTGGTGAATTTATGATTAATTAACGAACAATTCTGATAGCGAGCAAAGTTCTGCTACGAATTATGTTCGTTAACCGATCACTCGTTAAAGTGCCATCGAATCTAATACCACTCCGTTAGTGTAGTGTAGCATTGAAAGGAAAGTACCATCTCTGATGTGGACCTCTTCAATTGAAATTATTTCAAATGTACGAAGTTGACGATGTTTAACTAATTCTGTAGGCAGAAATGGGCATCAAAAAGCGTATTCCAATCATCAAACATAATTTATGGAATCATTCAAAAATTATCCAATCGAATATATTTGACAGGAAAAGATGTATCAGAAATATAAGGTCGTGCTGACCTGGTGGGTTAGGGCGTTCTTTCTCACTATCAAAAGATGAATTTGAATCCCGGTTTAAGCCGAAGAACCGTCACATTCGCTAATGGCGGGTCAAGTAAAATAAATGGTGATCGCAATTTCCTCTTTTTGAAAAGGTATCTTTGGTGTGGCAAAGCAAGTCTTCTGCTTGATCACTGCTTCTAAATGACGACGATGCATTCATTTTTAAGATCCAAGATGGCATATCCTTTAAGGTGCACCATCAGACAAAGGGGCTAAAAAGGTGGAAAAAGTAAGAATCCGAGTAACCATCATTATAATAAATACATACACGTATATATATATATATATATATATATATATAGAGAGAGAGAGAGAGATTTGGGAATGGGGTTACAAAAAAAGCACAACAGCATCTCATAAAAAAGAAAAAATTACAATTGACAGTTGAAGATTATCATTAAGAATGAATGGGCTGTTAAGTTGTCGAGGGATAATTTGTATAATGTGTAAGGTTTTAGAACTGTGTGTGAAATAATCGCATCGCAACGCTGACATCGCCATCTGTAAACAAGAGATACTCAATTGACGATTTGTATCGAATGTATAAACACGTATTTTTTATTCTGTCGATAAGAAACGATCATTCGATTATTTTACTCTGTGCATGTCTCTGGAATTAGAACTCAAAGAATGTAGATATTCATAATTTAACAGAATGAATGGAAGTGTTAATATAAAATGTACTCCATCGGTTGAATTGTCACTTGAAATAACAAGTTTGAAATATTAAATTTTTTAAATTAGTACTTCGATTTATTTTTTCCTGAAATATTTGGTAATTTTATATTATTTTTATTTTTTGTATTAATTTATATATATAAAGAATAGTTGATTCTACTAAGTTAGGCGATATTAGTTCCCAAGAAATATCTTAATAAAACTCTAAAATCTGAACACAATGTCACCGGCATAAAAATTTCCAGTTTTCAAAATTTTTCTATTATTGGGTACACAAATAAACAGTGTAATAAAGTAAATTGTAAAAGAAATAAAAGTCAAAATATAAATTACTTCACTGCATAAATATTTCAGTTTTTCATAACAATACAAAGGATATAGCAATTTTACATCTGAGTAATTTTCTTCATTAACAATGAAATTTCAAGAACAGATTTTAATATTTTTTTAAGAAACTGAATGAATTTTGGATGGTTTATGTGAAAACGTTTTGACAATGTGTCTTTATTGTTTTCTGCATGTATATCTGTAAAAATGCATACATGTGAGATTTCAGGGTTTCCTGCCTTGCGACACAAGAATAAACCCCACTTAACCTCTGTCACTGTTTAACAACGGGGTATGAACATTGAGTTTCATGTTTCTGCGCATACGTTTATTAATGTGGGTGCTTGGAAATTTTCCAGACTTCCTCTTTTTCAGCATAAGAATGATATTTAGGAAAATCTTTCCCGTTAAAAATTATATGCTGAGAACTATAGAAGCCGTGCAAAACATTTCAGCTGCTACATCATCCCTTAAGGAGATCGATCAATTTTCATATTAGCAATTAAATAACTAAAACTGGGGGACGTATTTTTCCTTTCTTCATGGACACTTGTTGCAGTGGATGCTTGGGAGATTTCCATGGTTTCTTCCTTTATAAACATGAAACATTTTCATTGGAAATCCTAAAGGAATATTTTTTTCGTGGAGGATATTCAAAACCTCAAAATATCATCAGTTGTTTAGCTACACGTCATACGATGAATGTAACTTTGAAAAGTTATGCGACGTTATACTTATATATTAAGAACTATAATTGTACTGCTATGACTATAATTATATGATAAATAATTATACATTATTATACTATTATATATATATGTGTGTGTGTGTGTGTGTATATATCTTGATTTTAGTCCTTCATTAACTAACACTTTTCATCTGGTTAAAAGACTGTGTAGTGTGTTTAGCTGTGAGACAAATCTAAATCAAAGCGCTAAAGATTACTGTTAGACTTACTAAAATGCACAGTATTCTAAAGAGCAATTCAAGTTAATTGTAAAGAGATTTTAACTTTTTTTCTTTTTTTTTTTTTTGAAAAGAGATTTTTTTTTCCCTTTGAAATTTGAGTTTTATTAGCTTACATGTGATGCGCTAAAAGTTTGAACTTTTCTTAGAAGAAACAGATTAAATAGGTTGTTGTATAAGAAAAAAATAAATGAGTAATAAGCGCGAAACGGTGAAATCAAAAGACTTAAATTGTAAGCTTTACGTTTAAATAAAATTCACCTTTTTGTACACAAATTATTTTTTTTCAACATTACGAAACTGGTGCAAAAGCAAATCAACGCCAAATGCTCGGAAATCGCCTATTAAAATAACCTCGCACATCGTTCGCTTAATGCGTGAACTTTTGTGACGTTAATTAACAAAACGTAATAGTTAGGAGCTAATTTGATAAATAAGAAAACGGTTTCTAAGACTTATTCTTGCTTTTTTAGTAAAAAAAGATATTTTTTGAAAATTCTGCAAACGAGAAATACTTGATGTTTCTGCTGTTGCCACGTGTTGAATGGTAGCTCTTATAATAATCTTTACGTTTTTTTCTTCCTGCAATCAAATGTTGGAGTTTAGCCGGAAGGCAACGTTGACAAAACGAGGAAGACCTTGGTTTCGAGCGACCCCAAAATGGAATGCGACAGGAATTATCACATCTCTAACCCCCGAGGAATTTTCGCTTCAAAACCATCACATTTGTTTTTCGTTTTCTTTTTTAATTTTTTTCATTGCGATATTTGCCGTAAGGTGCCCACATAACTTGTACGCAACATTGGATACTCGGAAAAGTCTAGGTTAGTTAGAGCCTAGTTTCAAAATATCTTTTTTTAAGAAGCATAAAAGATAATATTTATAGAATAAAGATGGATTGACTTAGTTTTTGTATTACATTTGTGATTTTTATCTCCTTAATTTAGACTTAACATAATTGTGTAATATTGAGGAAAAAATTACTCAACCATTAATTGTTTCGTTACTATGTTGGTATAATTTTGGCGACATCTTCATGAAAGTTAACAGAATTTTGATATTTACTAAAGTTATAATTTCCTAACAGATTCGATTAATAAACTGAGCCACTTTTGTCTGTAATTTAACAAAATAAATAAAAAAAAAGTAAAATGTTAAGGACTTAAAAGGTGATTTAGGTCTATTTCTATAATTTTTTAAAGCTTTTCGAAAGCATTTTTCTAAAAGTTTTCGTATTTTTTCAAATTTTCGATTATTGTTCGCTAAGAATTAAATATTTAAGTTTCAAATAATTTTTTTAATGTTTAGAAATTGTTTGGCTATTTTTTAAAAGCCAGCCAGGTATTTCTGTAGAATTTACTTAACTTACCCAAACTGATGTGCCTTTCATAAAAGCAATATTACGAGCTTTCCCTTAAATTCTATAAATTGTTCTACAGTTTAATCGAATAAACACACAATCAAATGCATTTTAAAACACATTTGTATCTCTTGAAATATTTTATCATCCTATCATAACATAGAAATAGATCTTATTTATGAAAATATTTGGGAATATCTTAACATTTCATTTGAGTAGGATTTGTAAATGTAGAATGACACCAATTTCTGCCTTCGCAAACTTGGCCTTTCAACTATAAAACATAACTTTCCGAAACAAGAAAGCGTTAAAATTTCTGATTCTTTCAAAGGATTTAATTGGTCAAGAGCATCAATACGATAATAAATTTTTTTAGAATTCATGTTTTACAGACGCTCTTTTCATGTAATTTTTCTGAAAGTTCTGAATTATTTTATGTTTTTAAGAACAATTATTTCCATTAAATAGACAAACTGAAATATCCAAAAACTTCTATTTACTATTTCTTCGTTTTGTTTCACTTGAAAATTCTTTATATTTTTTGTAAGTTACACTAATATTTTCGGGGAAATTTAAAATTTATGTAACATTCTTACGAATTATTTCTTGAGATAAAAGATATACACCATATTTATAAGCGTACATTGTTCGTGATGTAAAATGCATGCTTAGAATACTTAAATAAATCTTTTCTTTTTCATTTCTTACGTCAATGTCGTACATACAAACAGTTTTTTTCTTTAGAATCAGAGACGTAAACAAGATTTAAAATCTTTTATATGGTAGATTTTTTTACTGTCACGAGGAATTGAAACATGTGGCGTAAAAACAAGAATTTTAACTACTAAAAAAAAAAAAAAAAAAACTTGTATTTTTTTCCGAAGAAAATTGAATTTGTAAACATAATTAGTATGGGTAGAATAACTCTCTAATAATGTCAAGGTTTCGAAATAACAGTTAAAAGTGTTCATTCCCTTTCACCCTATGGTCTATTTTTCACGGTAGGGTGCTCAAGTTTATGTGCATATTTGTCGGAATTAAAGGAAAATTTTAGATGTAAAAATATTTTGATGATTGGAAAAATCCCCTTCTTTATTCTTAAAAAAAATAAAAAAAATTATCCAAGAGTATGAGAACTTTGGCACTTAATAAAATTTTATATCTATAAATGCATTATTTATTTTACTTGTTATTTTATACCTGTTAGTTTTTACAGGTATAAAATAACTAGTAAATAAAGAACATATTTATGGGTATTATTATTGGTCTAGGAAAATAATAACTTTTGCACATTTTTAATTTTACTGTATTTTTATTCACGACAATTGTTTGGCAAGTATATAGTATAACGTGTGGAGATATTGCTATTTTAATTCGTAATTATTATTTATTTTAAAGATGATATTAGGCCCGTATTTGAATCCAATTATGTTACATAATTTTATTTGTTGTCATTTACGAGAAAATGCCATTATATTAACCGTTGTCTGACATAGATTTATTTATCTTAAAAAAAAAATCACAACATCATAGAAATATCTAAAAATTTCATGAATTATTAAAATAAATAAATAATATGCAAAATGAATAAGTGAATGAAATAAATAATATCCATACAATCTAAATTATGATGCAAATAAAGCATTCCTATAAGCCATATAAGCTTTTGCTATCGTACGAATCATATTATAATGTCATAATGGTATAATAAAGTGCCTAGCATTTATGCAACTGACCATTATCTATTAACTAATCTTATTCAATCAAGACTATCATCAAAAATATCATGTTTCAAATTAAAAAAAAGGAATTTATTAAATTACACAAGAAAAAGTTTGCTTGTAAAAAATTGTGGTAAAAAAGATTTCTCGATTTCCCCCATTTGGCTTATAAAATAATAAAAAATTTTCAAAGATATTTCAAAATTAAAAATTGAAATATCGATAACCGTTTTAAGTAGCCGTTACTTAAAGCCAAATATTAATAACTGTTAATAATCGTTACTTAAGAACTGGTATTTAAAATATTTGGTTTTGTTTTATTTTTACGCTTAAAATTAAATGGAATATAATTTAAAGATCAATATCAGACTTGCGGAGAAAGTGACACAAGTGTTTCAGTGATACATGAGGACCTTTTGCTGTTGTTTTTAGGAATACTCTCTGCATGAAGGTGCAACTTCCGTGTAAGGGAAGGATAAAGTATTGACTTTAAGAATACTTGTAGGAGGTAACAGCTGTTATGAAGAGTGGATGAGTCAGTACGTTTTGGCACATTTCTTCTTGTTTTGGGTGGTTTGACATGTTCTATGCATATCTTTATTTTACATGTCTGTTTTCACATGTCGAGTGTTACTTTGTAACGGATACGTATGGTGTAAGGTTGTCTTGTGTTCTTGAAAAAACTTCCTCACGTTTTGTTAAGCATGCAGTTAACAATTTAATGAAGTCATTTTGATAATTGAGAGAATAAGTTTATTTTTCCGAAATAGAACATGCTTTTCTATTTTTAAATTAATTTATCTTATTCAAGCGTGCTTGAAAAAGTTTATTAGAAATCTTTCAAAATTCTTTTTATGTTGTATTTGTATCTGTTGACTGTCTCTTTTATGCCTGGAAATCAAAACTTATCTAAATATTGATCGTAAGTGGTTCAATTATAAAACTGTTCTTTAAGAAATTACCTATACTGGAAGAGTAGTTGCTGTTAATGAACCAAAAAACGTTACGCGCTTTTCCTTAAAAAATCGATTCATTCATCTTTACGTTAAAGTTGGGATCAAAAACAGATCCTGAAGAGAAATCATTCTTTGACCAATTTCCTATAAATCCCCTATAAGGTTTCTAAATAATGATGGATCAATGTTCAACAGTTGCTGGTATTGAATCTAGGATCCTCAAGTCCAAAATATTCTATGCTATTTAAGATTATTAAGAATTCCCTTAAGCCATGAAATATGAAACTAAGGAAATTGTCTACGTCCATCAAGAATCCTTAAAATATGCCAATTAACCAAGAATTCTTAGATTTGTCGGAATGGAATTATTTATCTATGCCTAGCAAGAATTCTTATAATTATCGGAATGAATTATCTATCTACAACTAGCAAGTATTTATGAAATTGTGTAAAAAAATTACTTTTAATTTAATTACTTAAAATAAATATAGTGAGAAAATTGTGAGGTAAATTGATATAGTTTTATTAAAAACTGCGAAAAACGAAAGTTGTAGTAATTTTTAGGATAATATAACAAAACTAACAACCTAAAATTGAAATTTGAATTCTCTTTTTTCTAAGATATGATAATTTTAATAATGAAAACGTTATTAGTCAGTCTCTCCGTTTTGCTCCATTCCGTTCTGCCATTTTGTTGATGCATTATAGTATACATGACTTTAAAAGAAATGTTGACGTCATTTCATTTCTCGATTATGAGAGCTCTCAATAACAATCTTAATTACATGACAAGCTTTTTGACCTTATCATCTAAAATAAGAATTCCCAAACTTTTTTTCTCGAGGACCACTTTCAGATTTTTACTATTTTTGGGAAACCTCATTGTATTTCAAGTGGTCAAAGTTAGCCAAATGATACACCCCAAATCTAGCAAAACAATGCCACTTTTTTTTGTTACTATCTTTTCTGAGCCCGAAGAGGCATCTACGTATAGGATAGATAAACTTGGTCATATTTCTGGCGACAGTGGAACACTACAGAGGATCTAAATCGGTGATGCAGTGTTTCAACTGTCAACAATTTTATCACTCGGCCGATACGTGCCTTCTTAATTTTAAATGTGTAAAGTGTGCAGGAGCACACAACACGAGGGATTGCCCTCATGATACCTCATGAGTAGAAACCCCCAAATGCTCAAACTGTCAGGGTAATCACCCTGCCAATTAAAAAGGCTGCCCTAAATTCCCGAAACCAAAGACAGCCAAAATCATAGAAATTAATATTGAAATAAAAAAACCAAGCAAAAACTAATATAGCGACACCTGGAGTCTCATACGAGAGGGCTACCTCCCCCCCCCCCCCACTCAAGATACAGAACAAACTCTTCGGTTGGCTACTTCACAACTACTTGGTGATTTTTCAGAAATTATCTACTTAATTAATGAAATTAAAGCTATTTTAAAGGTATTCCAATTAAAAATCTAATAAAAGAACTCAAAGAAATTAAGTCACCTATGGACAAGCTATTTAAACTGATTCAATATTTTCAAGACATCGAATAATTTAATTTAACTTATGCAAATATTCCTAATTAACATAATAATTTTCTATTACTATTACCTAATTAAATCAATATTTTATTAAACTTTCTATCAATATTTTATTTAAAATTAATACTTTAATTTCAAGATTTTCAAACAATTTAAAATTTTAACTAAGCTCCTCCCAGTCAAGTATTTAACCAATAATATGCCAGTCAGTCACAGCTATAGTTCCCCAGATCATTTCCAGCTCCAGATGAGAGTGAGATTCTATGGACCTAGGAGCCTCGTGAACTCCGGCGCAGCCAACCGAAATTGCACTATTTTTGGTAGACCCCCTGTTGCTATATTTCTACTGTATTCCCTAAACTCTTAAAAAATATCACCCTAACTTGGGGGTGTTAAGAAGAAAAAAAAAGTAGCACATTTTCTTGTGTCCTATTTATTAAAATAATACTTGTGGTTATACAAAATTAAAAACTTTTTTTTATTACAAACAATCAACAATTGACAAAAAATCAACAATGAACCCGAACCAGCGGGCGCACGGGGGGCATTTTGCAAGTCTCGACATGTGATGTACACTTGTACTATTATCTATTGTTCTATTCAATTCTGTGTTTGAAGTGAGCCTCGAATATTTTTAGTACCTACCTAGGGAATGATGCTACCTGCCTACGTTGACAGGTAAATCCGAGCCAAAATTTTTGTTCTTTATTATGAAAATCAGAAAATGTTTCGTGAACCCCAGCTTACAACTTGTGAACCCCTGTTTTCTTTTCACGTCTACGTGAACCCCCGTGAGGTCTCCTACGGACCCCTAGGGCTGGATCACTTTGGGAACCTATGATCTAAAACATAGGATTAATAGAAAAATAATAGTTGAAGTGAAATAAATAACAAGTTCTAGAACAAAAGATGAGATTCTTTCCTATTAGCTCGTTAAATTTACCATTTTTAATTAGCTAAAATGTCAAGTAAAACAATTTCTAATTATATACCTTACTAAAAGTAAAATTGTGAAAACGTGTGTGAAAGAGAATTCTGACTACTGAAATATAATTAACCTTTGTGCATATCTCATACAACTTTTCAATAGGTAAATTAAATAATGTTTGACACCTCATAATTACTGATGTTCCGTTGATTTGAATGGCAATTTAGTCGCAATTAGCCAAGTGTGACTTCATTCAGGAAAGTGGCGTTGTTTCTTGGCGATTTCTTTTAGAATCATTATTTTTTACCTGCAAACAATTATTCAGAAATTTATATCACAATATTTGAAGATAAATTTAATAATTTAAAATAATACTTAAAAATTCCAAAAGAGTATAATGGGGGGTTTTATAAAATGTTAAAATAAAATATGAAACATATCCTTTAGTATAAAATGCCTATTTTATCATCTACATTTATATTAAATACCTAACCTTATTATTAATGCTAAAAATAAATGTTTAAATGTATAATACTGAAACATTACAGTTAAATGATTGCCTATTTTGTAGTAAATTAATATTTAATTTCACATTCTAAATTTACAATAATTAAATGTGCAACTATTGAATTTTAATTAATTTGTATAAGAAAAAGTTTTTTTATATATATAAATGCAAGAAAAAGTTTCTTTAATATCCATTTTTATTAAAATTTTAATTATTAGTTTTGTCTGTAGATAATTTTTCTATTAATTTCCTGTACTTGAATAGATTTGTTTTAAGTTACGTTCCTTTTAAGTATGCGTTTCATTTTAAGAAACAATTCTCAATATTGAATGAATTTTAAAATATAATGATTGATCGTTATTAAGAAGTTTTACCCCCTATAATTAATATTTTTATTTTATTAACTTAATAGCAATTATGTAGCATGTGAAAATTTTTCCAGTATTCTCGGATGTATAATAATAATTTCAATGCAAAACATGCTTATATCTTAAGACATTATTGCTAATTGTTTTTTTCATACTTTCATTTATTTTTAATTACATTTTGATGCATCGGTATTATTTTAAAAAAAAATATTCATGTATATCGTTAAATATCGCTTCACATAATCGTTTATTGTAAGGAAATTTAAAATCCATCATCAATTATTTATGACTGACTGAGATAAAAGAATAATTGATTTTTCTCACAGAGATTGTAAACTTTATAGTCCGCTTCGTCGTAAAACTGACCACTTTTTTTCATCTACAAAACGGGTCAAGCAGGTGTTAGCGTTTAAAACGACTAAGCAGGTATGTGTCAGATCCATCTTTCAATAATCGTCTGCAAGGGTGGCCCGAGGACAAGGGTCGTAGAGGATATTTTTTATTTTATTTATTTATTTATTTTGACGATTCCTTCTGGCTATTTGTTCTATGTTCAATACAATGTCTGTATAGGTCTGTATATTTTGCGATTATTTAACCTTTTAAAAATTCGAGAGGGATTGCAGTATAATTTTATAATTTACATTTATTTTATTTTGAGAATTCTCGCTAAACTGATACTCGCTAAACTTTGCTTAATCACTTATCAGTTAAATCATGAATAAAAATATACGTGATGCTTATATTTTCTAGCATTAATGTATAATAGTAACTTATTTGTAATTTTAATAACTTGCCAATTTAAGGATATAAATTAATCTAATAATTAAAAACAACAATATGTTATTTTCCAAACAATTTTTATTAAAACATATTTTTAAATAATTATTTTTAGTTAAAAAAAACATACGGTGTACATTTTTTTCATCTTTTTGTTAAATTAAAATAGTTAAAGAGATTTTAAAAATCTTCAAAATTAAAACTACCGGTATGTGTTTACATATACATTGAGTATAGAAGCTCGGATATGCGGAACTTGCTATATATCAGAAGAACTATTTTTAATCGAGAAAATTGGTTCCGTACATCATTAAACACGAGTTAGAGTCTGATTTAGGAGTTCCAAGCATTTTAGTTTTAATTCTATAATTTAGAGAGAAAAAAAAATAAATGCTAAAAGGTGTAACTTAGAATAACATCAATTATATATAAATCTATAATAAAAAGATTTATATTCTAGGCTAGATTATAGATTTAATCAACAGCTGACATTTTAATTACATTTTTAATACTTATTTTTTAAATATGCATAAGGATTTACTTAATAAAAAAAATACTATTATTTTGATTTTCAGACATAAGTTATTTTTCCGCATGAAGGCTATTTCAATCAGAACCGATTGCCTCAAGTAGATACTAAACTACTCAAAACACATCTGGTTATCATGAACTATCTAAACATCTCTGGGTTCTGGACTATTTTAAACATCAAGCTATCATAAACTCTATCAAAGCATCTCTGGATCGTAGACTAATCTAATCATTTTGGTATCATAAACCCCATAAAAACATCTCTAGATCTTTGAATACTTTAAACATCTGACAGTCATAAATTGTCTAAACATTAGATATTAAGCTGTTCTAAACATCTGGCTAATATAAAGTGTCTAAATATCTCTAGATTCTAGAGTACTCTATCTAGCTACCATGAACCATCTATACATTTCTAGATCCTGGACTATTTTAAACATTTGTTCTCATTTCTGAGTATCACGTGTATTTGTTACTCATTTTCTTGGTGCACGAAAACCTACATCAAGTCCAACAAACCACATCGTATCAGAAATCTTCTTTTGCTCATTCAACAACCATTTCTCTCTAAGGGGCGTGTCTAAGCAACCAAGAAGGCCAGGAGGTATGAAACTACAGCAATAGGAATAAATTTTTTCTCCATTAAAAATTTCATACATTTCAAATGAACACTTTTGAACCTTGCGAAAGTTAATTTAAAGCAGAGACAGGCCAAGTCCCAAATCAAAGTTTGTTACATTGACTTCTGTAATAGTAAATTCTGATCAACTGGCTATCATAAGCTGATTAACTGGCTATCATAAGCTGATTAATCATCGTTGAATCTTAGACTAATCAAATCACGTGTCTGTCATAAGCCATCAAAACATCTGTAGGTTTTAAACTACATTTATCATCCGGCTATCACAAACCATCTAAATACATCTAGATCCTTGTTTGCTCTACACATCTAGCTATCACAGACCATTCAAATATCTCTAAATCTTTGACTACTTTAAACATGTAGCTATAATAAGCAATCTAAACAACTCAACTCTTCTAAAAATCTAGCATCCCTAAATCATCTAAGCAATTCTAGATTCGACACTACTCAAAGCATCGAGATCATCATAAATTTCTAAACATCTCCCGATCTTAGACTACACCAAGAAGCTGGTGTGAGAATGAATCTCGTGAACGGTTGAACTGAAGATCACACGGTCACCGTTAAGCTACTAGCTCAGTAAATATACGAAACCACATACACAAAGTAACTGATGACAAAAGTGCCCTGTAGCCATTATTTAAACTTATTAATCATCAATGGAACATTTATTTTTGCAGAAAATTCTTAAAATGACATCCTGCATTATTTTAGGAGTCATTGAAACAGATGAAATCATTTCTGCAAAACTAACAAAATGTTAAATTTCCATAAGATCACCCAGCCTTTTATAAGTTATTCAGTGAGTTTCTTTAACTGAATCATGCGGAACTAATAACATTTGTTATAGTTAAGTCAAACTAAACGAAGAATAATTGTTGACAGTTGATTCGCTCTTTTTCTTTTTATGTGAGAAAGTAAAGGTGTTATACGCTCAATCATTTGAAAAGCGATTACTTTTATGAAAATTTATTAGTATTGCTATAACATGTATTATACTAAAAAAAAATATCGAGTTGTAAAATGCGGCATTTTACTTGATCCATTTGTAATGATCAAAAAGGAAAGAAAGAAAGAGAATATATGTATATAATTAATAGTACATTTTTATATATATATAAGATTAGACAAAAACCTACTACGGTTGAAAATACGATGAAAATACGCATTTTCAATGCATTATTCTCCATCTAGTATTTGATTATTATTCTCATTTATGTTTTTGATTAATTTTATATAAATTTATTATTAATGCATTTTCATGCATGAATGAATTGCTAAACAGAAATGTTATATCAATTATATATAATTATATATATATATATATATATATATATATATATATATATATATATATATATATATATATATATATATATATATATATATATATATATATATATATATATATATATATATATATATATATATATATATATATATATTAGATAAATTGAGCGCCAAGCAAATCTCATACTCCCATACGCAAGAGAAATAATTTTTCCAATGGCAGACTGTAGATAGTTACAACTGCAACAGAGTCTATTAATCTATTGTTCTCTGATACCCAAGGAACCAGTCAGGCCAGAAACAGCGACCTCTTAGCAGCCGAATCGTTGCCCCGGGTGCACCATAGAGTGTAGGCCATCATCGCACCCTCACATATGCCATAGGGACCCGTTTATAGGGTAGGCATCAGTCATACTTCATTCACACATACAAGGAAAGGACAAAGACAGGATAGAGAGAGAGAAAGTACATTCATGGCTGGACCGGGATTCGAACCCAGGACCTTCCTATCCGTAATCAGGCACGCTGACCACTAGACAAGTTGGCCGGCATACGCAAGAGAAACAAATTCTTAAATTCTTTGCCAATAATAAAGAATTCTAAATAAATAAATAAATAAACATGAATAAACAAAAACAAACAAATAAACAGAAATAGTGGGAATATTGAATTTCCTCACTGAATATTTAAATACTTGTAAGACAAATTATTGTTTTGATTATTACATAGTAAATTGCTCTTTAAGCGAAAATATAAAATAAAACTGTGTAAAATTCAACATCTATATAAATGGTAATATAAAAATGTGCAATAGAATTTCAGGCAAAATTTATTTACTGTGTACTTTATTAGATCATACATAATATAAAATATTCATTACAGTAACTTGTCTCGAATAACTTTTATCGGAATAACCTTCATTTATAAAACTTTGAAAGCTTTAGTTTAAATTAAATTCTGTGCAGTGGAAACAATTAAAGAAAGAAATGTTTGTAAATGTTATTTTGCATAAGTAATGCCTCATTTTTGATAGATAATAATTTTAGTATTAGTTAAACGTTTATTATTTTAAATAATTAATAAATCATTTGCATTTTACTTTCTTATCTTTCTCTGTAATTTTGAAAAAAAGCAATAGAGTGGTTTTTTTCATTCTAAGATTAATTATTACACTTAATTATAGAACCAGAATATATATAAATATATATTACAGAAATTGAGCGTCAAGCAAATCTCATACTACCATATGCAAGAGAAATAAATTCTTAAACTCTTCACCAATAAAGAATTCTAAATAATTAAACAAATAAGCATAACTCAATTAATACTCTCAACGGTAGTCGACTGAGAAATTCGCCAAATCTCTTCCTCCATTCCACTGCCAGCAGCGTCTCGCCAAGAAAGGGGTCATGCACTTCAATATCCCGAGGTGCATAACTCTGCGTAATGAGATACAATTTAATCTCATTGAGCCTTTATGACTTTGCCAATTAACGGTAACCGTAACTTTTATAGCAGGAGGAAGTTGTAAAGGAAAGTTATTCTGTAAGTCTGAGTGATTGTCTTATTAGATCCAAGTGTGCTGCAATTCGTTGCTGAATTTGTTCGATCTATATTTTAGAAGGGCACTTACTCCTGGAAGGGTTCAGGTATTTTAAATTCTGTAATTTCTATCCCTTTGATTTCTGTTACTTTTCCAGTATTTGACTCCTCTTGAGTTAGGACATTGCTCTTCAGACTTTATTCGATCCGAAGGCTGTTGGACAATCCACTCAAGAATATCTTCTGTATGCATATCTGTTGGATTAGATGTTTGGAAATTTACTGGTTTACTCCTTTGAAACATGTAAATTTGTTTCAATATCTATGAAAAACCCTCTTGGAAAGCAGTTTTATGGGGTTGACATTGAAAATCCATTGCATCTTACATTTTCCACAAGTGGTATCTAACTACTTGATGACTTAATCAGAGTAATACCAAAAGAGATAAAACTGTAAATAAATAGCGACAAATACAATTGAAGCATTGATAATAAATATCATCAGTTTCTCACGTCACCTGGTGGACAGCTTCATAAACTTGATCATCAAACTTAATCTAAGACTTTCTCTTTTCAAAATAATATTTTTATAAGCAATTTGTCGTATTCACGAGGCTCAAAGGGAAAAAGAAATAAGCTTCCGACAAGTGTGTGTCAAGGAAACAGAATTTTTTCTTGTTTAGTGGGGGCTAGATCCTGAAAACGTACAATTGGGAAAGTAAACTCATGGATTCGATTTTAGCTTGACTGAATATTTGTAAAGGTTCGAAACTCACTTTTAATTTCAGAGTTTAGTTCTTCTTAATATGCAAAAAGACCCATTAAAAAGCCAAACCAAAATAAAATAAAAGAAGAGTTTTAGGCTATTATTAAGTCAATGGCCTAATGATAAATATATGGTGAAATATACCATAGGTACTATATATGGTCAAGTATATAATTAATTAAATGCTACTTTAGTATATTGTTGACCTAAGCTTAAACCTCTAGTACAAAAGAGCAATGTTATTCAAAGGCTATAGTGTCTATATCTATTTTCATGACTTAGTGTCCTGGCGTGTGAAGCTTATGTCCTAGTGAGGTGGTCAGCCTAACGTGAAATCCCCAGTGGTTAGTTCCTAATTATTTTGGTTCTCAGTTTATCGACCCATTGAGGAGATGTAAAGGCTGATACTGTTTGGCCCAACCTGAGGATCGAACCTCAGACTTCTACCTTAAGATCTACCATTAAGCCAACAGATTTCTATATATAGTATAATAACTTTCAATTGATTCTTTCTATATTTCAAGATACTGTCACTTCTATGAATAGAATGTATATGGGATTCTCCATACCACAACATTCATGGAGCTTTCACTTCAGCTACTCATGGAATTCGATGTAAAAAGTCTTGAATTCGATACTTGCCATTGTGTTGCGTTTCGATACTCTACATGGTCGTTTGTTGAGCTTAGTGCTTGGATTATTATTTTTTTCGGGCTCATTTTCTTTGGAAAAACCTTCCGAAATGTAAAGCCTTATAATTCCGTTGAGTTGTATCCTCGTAATGCTTATCAAATTTTCTTATATTAAAATGCAAACAAAAATGCAAATAAAAACTCAAAGATACTTCGAAATTATGTATTGAAAAAAAGAGCCGCTTCCTATGTACAGAGAGTAACAGGTTCGATAACTAATCCCAATGAAGACCATAGTGTTGAAAGTGTCTATAAGAGTTAAGCCATCTTAAAGTTTGTCGTCTTCCGCTGATATGGTGTGTTAGAAAGCAGAGGAAAGCGAGGTGATCGAAAGTTAAGTGACGCAGTATTGACCTCTTCACTTAACTGTGATTCAAAATGACGAAATTGTTGACACTGTTAAATGACTTCGGTTGAAAAAAACACTGACACACACACACGCCAATAAGCGATTTCAATAAAACGATGATATTTTGTTCAATTATTTATACAGGGCAGTTTAAAAAAATAAATTTTTAAAAATAATAATCAGCTTCAAAAAAGGTATATTGCAGAAAATCATGATTTTATTTAAATTTTTAAAAACAATTTGTTAGGCTACTGAAAACTTACTGAATACGGAGACAAGGAGTTTTTGTGATGAAAATACTTGAAGTATTCATTTTATTTTCGCGAGAAAAATATTCATTTCTGTATCTCTTAAATTTGTATATTGCCAAATATATGATATACAGTAAATCATATATGTCTAAATTTAAATAACTTTTAAAAATGAATGATTTTATTCTTACTGATTTAAAATTCGTTTGAATAGTGCACCAAATGAATGATTGTTGAATCCATGCCTAAAAGTATACAGAATATATTTAATAGCATAAAGAAAATACACTATTAGCATTTGTCTGAGAAAAATGTGTGCTTTTATTTCAGCACTTTACATTGTATTGGATTTCTATATAGAAATATCAATGAATCAATTCCCTGACGATAATTGCGGAAAAAGATATCTCTCTCAAATGTGTGGCGTAAATCAACTGAAGTGAAATAGGACATCATCTCCCACTTAAGATCGTAAATGGTTAGTGGGGTACCGTACTTAAAAGCGTGCGTGACACGAGGTCGTGATTATTAGAAGTTATGCTGAGCGGGCATGGCATCTCATGGAGGGGAGCCAATGAAGACGATAATTGAGAGTGTGACGTCACGTTTTTCGTGATATATTCTTAGACCGCTACACAGGCTTCTACTTGAAATACTGGAAGCGATCTTCGGATGACAGAGCTATCCGGGATGATTTTATGACAACCCAGCACCCCATACACAGGTACACAGGGCAGTTAAAATATTCACATACACGTAAATTACATTTAACATCAGTTTTAATTGAATTCGTAGACTTTTTTCGACTTTTTTGTTATTTTTAATCATTATTATATATAAAAAAAATATCCTTAATTTACTTATCTATATCAAAGAACTATATATATATATATGTGTGTGTATATTATATATAAACCACCAATTTTTTTGAATAACTTTGGGGCATTTGAGTGACCCTTCGCCAAAACAAGGCCGTAAATTGCAACTCATTTGTCGCTACCCAATGGACACCTGTGAACCAAGTGAAAGAGGTGAGTAGCATTACTCACGCCATTCCATATTCGAACCGGGATTCGAACTTGTGACCCTCAGCTCAGGAATCATAAACGCTAACTACTCTGCCATTGGTTGGCATGCATGTTTAAGTGAAAGCAGCACTGCATCTCAATAGATCAACTCACGGTTGCTCTTGCATAACGGTTATTTTAATTGAGAAATAAAGACAGTTTTAAAATCAGTATTTTGAGACAATCTCATTAATTTATGGAACATTATCCAGTGCAAGAAAATATAGATTTTAAAAATGGCAATAACTCATGAAAATTTTAAAGTATAACTTATGTATAAGAAATTAAATAATGGAGAAAACGGTGATAAAATGATGAGACAATTTCTTCGACGTCTTGTATAAAATCAGAAAAAGAAACAACTAATATATGGAAATTATTTGTCTTATTTATGTTGTGTATTGGTCATACTCAACATTTTTTCTTACATGATGCTGTATAAAGAAACGTTTTCTTATTACAGCTTATAAAATTGGGAAACAGTATAAAAAATTGTATTTTATATTTTTCACAGGAATGCCTTAATTCATTTCATAAGTTCTTAAAATAATGTAGTATTTCATTGTGAATATTTTTTTAATTGATTTTTCTACAGCTAATGTTCAGAAAATGGCATTTGATAAAGACACAATTGCATGTAAGGATTTCAGTATATTTTGCAATGTTTGAAAAATTTAATTATCTAAATGAAACTGCTGCAAGTTCTAGTGATAAATATTTCATAACCGATCATCAAATTAATAAATCGATTCAGCAAATAATTTTTATGCAATTTCTGTTAATAATCTTCATTGTCAACAGTAAAATCTATGAAGAAATCGATTTGTACAATCGGAAGTGATATGAAGTTATTCTAATTTGAATTATCAATTTTTAATTTGCGTTAACTTATCTATCTAATCTAGTTTTAATTTGAATTTCCAAGATAAAAAAACTAATGTGCATGTTTTACAGTCTTGTTTTTTCTATCTTTCATTACAAATCAGTTTTTAAGTATAAACCGTAAAGACCACTTAATTTTGAATCTTCTTGTTTAATTAGATTAACTTTAATCAAAATTAAGGATCTTTGCTCTCAAACTTTAACCATAGGTCGAAAAAAAAAAAAAGAAATGTGACTGATTTAGTTCTACAAATCCGCAAAACTCACCCTCTGACGTCAGAAGTGTGCACTTATATTGGTTTTAGGAATAATGAGCAATGACGTATCACTAAATTTATAAATTACGCTAAAATATCATTAATATCTTCTAGAAACTGATAAAACTACTGGAATTGTTGAAAGTTTTACAAAAATTCCACTTTAACGTTGGTTGATCATTTTTGTAAAAAATTATTTATCTATAATTTCTTCTTGTCTACTTGGTTTCGTTAATATTTAATGACCAATCTAGATTTTCCGTTTGTCAGGAAATTGCAGTTCTTACTCTAAGGAAGACTACATGAAGATTAAAGTACATCTTCTAAAATGGTTTTTCTGTTGATAGTCAGTAAGGATTTAAGTAATTGGAAAGTTTTTTTCTTGGATGAATGTTCTTAAAACCGATTTAGGAACAACAAAAATTGTTAAAGTTGATAATGGCATCCTTCAATCAATCATCAACATATAAATCATTGTAAATCGTGATATAATTTGTAAAAAAATCATTCTTTTTTCAGAAATGAGGGGAAATTCAGATTCCTAGTCAGAATATTTTAGTTTTTGTGTTCGCTTGCCTTAAGTGGTTTGTGCACACAGAAATCGATTTTATTTGTGTTCCGCAGTTCAATTGTTTATGATCAAATCCCAATTGAATGCACTTGTTTAAAGTGTGTTTTATTCAAAACTCATTTTAAACCAAAATTTCAAGCCTAGTTAACTACGATATGCAAAATGTGACTGTTAACTTAGCTATTTATATTTATTGGGCAAAACAACTAACATTATTAAAAGTTCCAGTGTACAACTATTGCAAACTCGACTCCCACTTTGGGTGATCATATGTGTATTTATCTAAAATCCACATTAAACCTGAATTTTAAGTCCAAATAATTATTTCAAGTGAAAAATGACCGTAGGGATATTAACCAGTTACCCATATAAATAGGGCGAAACAATTGATATCTATTAAAAGCTCCAGTCGACATCTATTGCAAGCTAGAAACCAACTTTAGATGAGGATATTTATAGCAAGTCAGAATTCACTTTAAGCCCAACTTTAAGGTTGAATTAACTATTGAGTACAAAAAGGGACTTCATTGCAATAAACCAGTTAACCATATATATTAAACATAGCAATTGTCATCTATTGCAAGTTTCAATCGACAACTATTGCAAACTTTACTCTCACTTGGAATGAGCATATTTATAGCAGAAATGACTATTGTGTCCAAAAAGAAATTACTGGGGGATAAATTAACTATCCATATTTATTGGGCAAAATAATTTATATCTATTGCAAGTTTCAGAAGACTAAATGGATAACTGCAATTTAATCGGTATGATTAGATGAAACCATTTTTTCTCTGAATAATCCTAACTCACAAGTAAATTTATTCGAATTTGCGAAATTTGTCATCTCTAGTTGAGATTTTTCCAATTTCTGTGCGAATTACCAAAAATTGGAATCATCTGATTTCCATTCAACAAGATTTCAATGTAAATATATCTTTCGAAAATGCTAAAACAATTTTTTTTCAAAACACGCGAAGACAAACAAGATTCGTTATGAATTCTGTCGTTCCATCATTTATAAAAAAAATTCGAATACTTTCTGTGAAATTATAAATGGCAAGCTTTACTTGTGCGTTCTCCTTGTGTAATATTTACAATTTTATTCGATGATGAATTAGAAGGTAGCCGGTGCTTTCTTTAGTTTCGTCACGAATCAATGGCTTTCGTGATTTCGAAAAGTATTAAGTCACTATAAGATGGAAGCCCTGCAGCTACAAAATCGTCTGCCACGTTCCACTTTGCAGTCGTAAATTTTAGAAGCACGTTTCTTTCTTGTTGCCATTCAAAGTACGTAATCTTTTATTCATACTTCAGTTCCTTTGTGTTGTGAAATAGAATCGCGTGTAGTCGTCTGCTACTTGTCTCTTTCCAACTCCATAACCATGCAAGAGAAATAATGCGACCATAAATGCTCTTTTGATGCACAATAATATATAATTTATCATGTCATTTTGGCAACACTGATTTTGATAATTACCGAATGAATAAAATGCCAAAACTCTATTTGGAGATAAAGAACAAATTACACTATTTTTGTTCATGTTTTGTTAATTTTGCTTCGATAACGTTTCGCTGATTATCCGAAGAATTCTATAAAACTGTCACATAGTAAATAATAGTTGGAAACTGAGAAAAAAATTTCTTGGAGAAGAAATCAATAAAAACTATTTTGAACAAATACTTCAACTTTTATTTCAATCAATGATCGTATGGAATATATTTTCTTAATTTTTTTTTAATGATTTCTCTGATAATATAAAAATTTATTTTCCATATTATACTACATATAAAATATTTCAAATTCTCTGTATAGTATATATTTTATTATTTATTTTTTAATCATTTTAATGACTTTAATATGGACAAAATTTTGGTCCCAAATTGTGCATAAAAATAGTATTAGAAAGATATTAACATAATAAAATATTAAATAGTAACTTTTAGTTGTTTTACATAAAAATGATTCAAACAAAATGTAAAAACATTATTATCAAAAATTATTCACTAATGTAAAAATCCTTGTACATCAAATATTAAATAAAATAAAATAAAAATAAAGCTTAAATTCTAGCAAACTAAAAAAATCATATATGAAATAATACATTTTAGCAAATGAAAATTGATATTTTAACTGCAAAATAGGTTAGAAAAAAACTGCACGAGATATTTTAATTTTGGTTTACTAGTTAATATGCCTTTAAAATTCTCTTTCTCTCTTTCGTATCTCAACAAAAAATGGCGCCACTAAATCATTTATGTTAAATCCAAGGCGTTTAAAATTGTTTTGGCTTAAGAAGCAGGCATTTAATTTGTCTGATAAAGTATATATCTTGAAATATTAAGTAAGGAAATTGATTAAATTTTATAAAATTTTCATGTTCGGTTAAGGAGATATACTTTTTCATTAAAATAAAATTTTTTAAACAACATCGAATTGCTTTTAGAAAACATTTTCGCTTTCATATTTGAATATGAAATTTTTTTGGTTATTGATAAAAAGTTTGCACATGGAAAAAATTTGGGTACAAATAAGTGGCAGATATTCATTATTTATTTCAAGAATATAATACATTTTGGTACATTTTTTGAATAAAATTTGAATTTCGTGTAAATAGCTACCAGTAAAATTTATTTGCATTTAAGAAGATTTCAAAAATAAATTATTATAGATACTAAATTTCATGGCACTCCGATGTTGCCACAAGATTTTGTAAACAAGAACCTTTTTTCTTAGAACGACAAAATTATGAATTGCGTCACTTAAAAAATATATAAGTGATTTTAAGAACTATTCAGTTGTATTTGAAATTTATACAAATCTACTATTCTTAATAAACATTTTTACTATTGGTTTTAAACTTAGCATTCTTTTTTTTCTTTTAAATGGAAAAATATCGAATTCTATACAAAGACATTCTGAAATGGCTACATTTTTGTATTTAAAAACACGACCCCGATCAGGTTATGAGTATGCGGATTTCCATCAGTATTCGTATTCCCTCAGATTGCGTTCGCTGTATATTTTGAACTGAAAAAGAACTTGCGTGGACTTTCCGAAACCATTACTTTAGTGTTATTGCGGTTGGGTTGGCCTTTCTTTCAATCACGAATTGTTTTTCTTCTTTTCCCTCTGGCAAATGGCTGGAAAATTCTGCGGCAACTGACACTGAAAGAAATTACATTTAATAACAACCTCTCCCTTCACAAATTGAGTACATTTCGTAGCACCAATTATTAGAATACAGAGAGAAGCAATTGTGTGGTAATTTTAGAAATCTACATAATATATAATTGTCAAGATTCGATAATGTATTACACTTAGTATAAAATATATATAAACTAGAAGAACTCTAATGAGAAGATTTTAAAACAAAGTAAAAACATCGCCACTAATTAAAAATTAATGCGTGTTGCCAGATTTGGAATATTTGAGAATCAAAACAGTTTGAATTATTTTCTTGTTAAGTAGCACTGTGAGAATTATTGAAAAGTAACTGGTCCCCAGATAAAGCTGAATTTTGTTCGCTAGAAGTATCTATCTTCCTTAGGAAAATTTAAAGTAATATTGTATGCAATTCAAAATAAAAATGAACACTACCAGAATTTGAATAAATGATAAAACTAAAAAGCATCAAATTACTTCGATAATAGTCAACAACTGGAAAAGTATTGAAACAAAAAGTATACTGATATTACACATGTAAAGCTGAATAAAATTAAAAGTATCCGATTTGGAAAATTTTAAAATAAATATATAATCTGGAATTACAATATCAGGCTTCGTTCCTAAATTTAAAACACGTTGGATTAAAAGGATTTTATTTTTTACTTGATGATGATTCCTTTTCCCTTCTGCTTTCAACATTTCGCGGATACAATTTCAGAATTGTTCAGAATTAATTACAGCATTCGAAATCGACATTTAACCAAATTTGTTCCCATACGTAATTCGTTTAAATTTTTCTCATATGTAAAAGTGAACTTTGACAATCAATATCAATCTTCGGAATTACTGAAATGTTCTGATATACTCTTAGAACTATATGAAATAAACCACATAAATCCTGCGAAGAAAAGCTTTGGAAAAACAAATATATCGTCTGCAATTCGTAATTAGTGTGCATTGCCAGATTTAGAACTAACAGAAATTTTTTAAAAATCATTCTTTACGGAACAAGTCTAGAAAATTATTGAAACGATAGATATCGTGCTTCGGTGTTTTAGAACTAAATCTACCACGAGATTATCTCTAATATCTAGAAAATGTTCTCGTGATATTTTAACTCCGTGCAGAATCTTCATAGCTAATGGTTAAAATAAATGACATTGTCTTCTGAAAGACGTGCGTTTTTTGCTATTTTACAATTGAATCCGTGTATTTTTTTCTACTTGAAGATTATTGAAATTCTGTACCGGTGTACATTTTAGATTTTGATTTATGAAAACAGTGTTCACTTTTTAGATTTTCTTTACCCTATTTACTTTATTTTTAGTAAGAATTATCCAGAACGTTCTGTTCAAAGTAATATGAAAATAGATTTTCATATTTTTAATTGCAAAAAGATTGTCGAAAATACAGCTATGAGCATGTTAAAATAAAATCATTTTATGAGATTATAATAATAAACGGAATATAATTTACTAAAATCAGAAGTACATAAAATATATTAATGAATGAATTTATTTTAAAATGAAATTCTATTTCCCAATTAAAGCTTTCACTGTTATTTTCAATATAAAAGAGCTTGATTTTTCTCTCCATTTTTAGAAACAAAAGGGCTACTTTAATTTGTTAAGTACTAAAGTAAATTCCTAGAAATAAATATTAGATTTAATTGGGTATATATATATATATATATATATATATATATATATATATATATATATATATAGAAAAATATATATATAGAAAATTAAATGTCAACTCCTTACAATTTCATATACGGGACTACTCTATTTATAACTATAGTTTTTTTTTGAAAAATATTTAAAATTCATGGAAATAATTAATTGTGCACAAAATTTAATTTAAAGAAGTTTAATTAAAATTTATGACTTTTATTTTATTTAATTTTGACAGGACACAGATATTTGTTCTAATGGATTGGTTTTATTAATATTTGTTGTTAGATTTCTGGAAGAAAATGAGAAAAATGTTTTTTATTTCTTTATTTGTAATACAATTTGGTATTTTAAAAGGGCTTAATCATACAATACCGTTTGAGTAATCTGGTGTTATTTTATTCGAAATATGTTGTACGTTCGATGCAGGTCTTTGTGTTCAAAAATAGCCTTTTTGTGTTAATAATTTATCTAGTTTAAGTCGTATCTCTAGTATGGACTAAGTTTAAAAAGAAGAACGCCAACCCAGATGTCAATTTCTATACATGATTCGAAATATTAAGATATCTGTGGTTACAGTTAGCACAAAAAATAGATAAGCAAGCAGCTAGCTATATATCGCTAATAAATAAAACAGACCAAACTTTCACTAACATTTAAAAAGTTTTTTTAGAGTTAATAAAATTATTTTTGGAGTTTTGAAGGATCAATATAGTAATATCTATCGCATTTTTTGACAAAATCCCAATTTGTATGTTTTTTTCAATTCACAGTTACTCTTTTTATACACATGGCTAATTTGACCGGGATCTATAGTTTAAATTAGACTCTTAACTATTAAGAGCCTCTTAACAAGTAATTTTCACTTTTGGTCTTCAATTCCAGTGTCAGTGGGTTCGATTCCCATTTGTGCTTGGAGGATTGAAATAGTTAACTTTAAACTGTAAGTCCCAAACTAATTAACCTATACGGAAAAAATTCGTTGAGTGGTAAGCAAAACAAACTATAGAGAACCTTCACGCCCAAGATCGGAATCGAATCAGAGAACAATCAAAAAACACAAAGGAAAGAATCAAAAAACAGTTGAACTGAACCTTGATTTATTAGTTTTACGGCAATAAGCTCACTCCAGCTTTTATGAAAAAATTTTAGTGAAGTATTCCATCATATGTAGATCATACTTCGACATACTAAACAGTTTATAAAATTAAGAATTTTATGAAAAGAAGATATACATATTATTTTTTTAATTTGTTATTATTACTTTTAAATAATAGGAAGAAATGAAACTTCAGTTAGGAAGATAAAAGATAACAAAAGAAGTCTGTAATTTATTAGCATAAGAACAGATAACTTGATTTCAATCTTTCGTTTCTTTGATATATATGCATTATTCATTATAAAGTAGGAACGATCAAATTTCTTCCATTATTAAGACGCTACCTTTTAGCTCAAGAACAAGTGGTCGAAAATCAAAAAGGAAACGTGTTTATTAGAGCATATACCACGATAACATACCATTATACTGGAAAATGAATAATACAGTCTCAAACACTTTGTTCAAAAATCATTAAAAAATAATATTTTATTTTACTATATCTAAGACTTTACATTAGGCTGTATATATATTGATTGCCAAAATTCAAAACATAATGAGTACATCAAATTGCTTTGTTTGTTGCTTCATTTGCATTTTTATCAGTTGAAAATTATTTTTATACAATGCCTTTATTTATAAGCATATATGAAAATGTGTTTTTGCTTGAATACATTTCGTTTGTGAGAATATGCTGAGAGGATTCTCGGTCACAGTTAGTATTTCGGAGACTATATAAAAACAAACCGCATGTCTCCAGTATATTTTTTTCTCTTCCTTATAAATAATGTTGAACAACATCATCTGTCAACAGATATAACTTTAAGAATACTTAATTAAAAATGATTGGGTTTATCAACATCGAATCATACATTTTTTAATTCCTAATTGTTGGTTGAGATTTTTTATCGTTCAAAATGACTTTATCAAACATGATCATAACAAAAATCGCGAGAATTTTTAATTTTCCAAATTACAGGATATGATTTCTTAGAAATTATAGCTAATTTTGTAAACTTAAATAAACAATAACCTTTATTAATATATATATACAGCAGCCCCCACCTTCCCTTTGAGAACATTAAAGTGGATCATCATTTACCGTGATGGGGAAGGTGACCACTTTTTCCATCACTAATTTGCTGGAGCTCCTTTGGTTGGGAAAGCGTTCATGTTCATCTGTGTACTCCAAAGTGCTTCTGCTGGTGTGGTGTGGATATGGAAATGAGGGTGCCAGGTCAGATGACCTCGTCACTGACCGTGGTTAGGAGAGCGAGTATTTTAAATCCGTTAACTAAAAGGTACATTGGGGAGTCGCTAGCACCGCTATGTGTGTTTGCACCCTTGGATGTGCTGCTCTATGGTCGATAAAAAGTGCTCGTTGAAGACAATTTACTCCATGAATATTAAAATGTCTTACGACAGATTTCGGGTGTTAGGTTGCGTACTACATGGTATCGAAAAATATTCGGTTATCTATCAGTTAATCACTTTGTACTATGTTTAAATGATGTAGTTGACACCTGAGCTGACGCCAGCGCTCCACTATACTCCATACAAGCGGAGGAAAATTGGGAATTTTAATATGCATTATTTTTCTGCAAAACTTCATTCGGTTGGGTCAGGTATTGAACCCACTACCATCAGGACCCAAGAGCGACGACTTTCCTAGATTGTTCATCCCAATCCTTGAAGAAAATGTTTGTTGTATTGTTTTTATCCAATTGTATTTTCACCATTAAGCGCATTCAAGCATCTCTTTATAATTCTGATTGATGCTCAAGTGACGAGGTTGATTCCTGAAGTAGCATTTTCCTCATCAAATGTCTTCTCGTACCAAAGGAGGGATATTAGTCTGTATAAGAAAAAGCCAAACTGTAATGCTCTCGTTTTAAATTCGACAGTTCATGGATTTTATTCTCACTTCAGATTGAATATTTTAATGAATCGAAATCCTTTTTAAACTATTTATTCCTGTTTAATTAGTTCTTACTTGTCAAAAATGACTGTTTGGCGACAAGTAAAGCAAGCCTACATTTCTTAACTACAAAGACCCTGATTTAAAATTATACCTTTATTATTTTGATGGGTGATATTTACTTTTTAATATTCATTGTGTTGGTATCTTCACTTTAACCTCTAGATTGCAAAACATAAAACATATTTTTTACCCTACAAAAAAAAGAACCGATTGCATTGTCAAAGGAACTGGGGAACATAATTCAGTTCATTTTATTATCCTTTTATGACATATCTGTTCTCGAAAAAATAAAATAACTGTTTCTTACGTTTTATTACGTTACTTTAAGACTATTCCCATTGTTTTTAACCACAAAATGTATTTTTTGTAATACCCAGTTGTCATGGCGATGCAACGGATAAAATATTCTGTAATATATTCCATTAAGAATTCTCTATTATTCGAAATAGTAGTGGAATGTTTATAGAATACTAGTTTAACCCGTGTTCTTATATCATAAATGTCAAAACATGATTTTATATCATGATATCGACTATTTCACGCAATAAAATTTTTCGTTCAACATTCAATTTTGAATGAATTTTATATTTATAAGAAAATTCGGGTTTTAAGAAAGAGAGAATTGATTGTATTATTGAAGCAGATTTATGTCGATATAATTCAATGTCATTTTTTTTTAATTTACAGACAAAGAATATAAATTGTCAAACACCTTTAAAATAAATATAATATTGACATTAATTGAGAAATACCACTGTGATTTTAAATTAATGCGTAGTAAACTTTTTAGCCTTTGAGAAGAAAGTGAAATGTTTTCATCGAAAATAAAATACATTCTTTTTCTGGGAGGTTTTTCTCAAAGAAATCATTTGCATAATAAGAAAAAAATCAATTTTTATATTAAATGCATTGTGTGGTTGGGTAAATCATCGTCTAGGAGATAGTAGGTTCAATTCCTGTAACATATGAAAACCATGTTTCCAAAAAACTCATGCAATTTAAACTTTGTTTGTGTGGCACACTGTGATGTGAAAAAAATGTGACAACTGAGATGTCAATTTCATCACTTAACAATAAATTTTAAAGTTAATAACGATGCTTGGAAGCTATGCTCGCCAAAAGGGAGCTTAAAGAATTTTCCGGTAACCTAAGCTGATCCACGCTAAATGCAGTAAGGCTGGATATAATATATACCAGTTAACTGATGATAATTCATTAATAAATCTTAAAAATAGTCAAGAGACTGAGTTTTCAAAATTTATTGTAAAAGTAGAAAAATTCTAAACACTTCACTTATTTTTTGGTTTCCTTTCTTTCGATACGTGAATGCAACTCACTAATTGTAAAAAAAATTAAGAATTGAATATTTAAAGGCCTTAGGAAGTTTGTCAACCTATTATTGGATTTCGTATTTTTCTTGCTGAAATCAGAACAGACTCTGATGGAAAGGATGGCAATTGCCCCATTTTGTCTTAGTATTAAGGACATTTAACATAAAAGGTGTTTTCTGGAAGATTCTATGGCTTATAAATGCAATTACTACGTAAAATGAATATTTTAAAAATGGCACTATATGTGAAATGGTACAAACATGTTAAAAAAAATTTATGTAGTACATATTTAGAAGAGGATAATCTTAGAAATATAAATAAAATATTTAAAGTCACAAGATATAACTCCATTCCACAACGATTGTTCAAACAGTCGTATAGTTACTAATACGACTGTTTGAACATTTGTATTGTTATTGTTTTCTAAAAACAGCTAAAAATTTCAAATAAACAAATCGAATACAATATATAGCCTTAAAATGACGTTTTTTAAACATAAAATGTTTTGTTCCCCCTCATAGTTGAGATCCTGAGTACACCATTTCATTAGTATTCTCATTGGTCTCAAATATTCATGACGTCAGATAACGTTCCATCATATTGAGACGGCATCGTAAATTAAATTTGTCGACGAATTTGCTGCCTGCTTTCAAATCACATTCTTCGAGCGACAGCAAATAAGGCGAAGTTCACCACTGAATGTCTGATAATATTGTTGAAGTTCATTCTGTTAATAAAACGATTCCTGATATGAGGAGCAAGGCATCGGTTTGAGAAGCCGCCTTCCATTGATTCAAGCCATTAACACACGGACAATCGAACAGAAAAAAAAGCAAAATGTAAAAAACAAGACAAAATCACACTTTATGGTTAGTTTGAATCGACAGAGATGATTTAAATTTTTTAAAATTTCTTTAATCAATAAAATTTTATTAAATACTGCAATATTTGTAAGATCTCTTTGTTGAATATTAAGGCTATGGCCTTGCTTATGCCAACATAGAAAATTTTCTTTTTGTTTAATTTTTTTAAATTTTCTCTCAGACATTAAATTATCAAATGATTTGATAAATGAGAAAATTCTTTGTTGTCACATGTTTCTATGAATTATCTGCAATTGTTTGGTAATTTGCAATATAAGCCTAAAAAACAAAGGAAAAAGTCAAACACTGTTAATGAGGGAATTTTCGATTTATACTTTTTTTTTATCAAGAAGTTATAGAAATCCGATATTCATGTTGGACATTCAAAACATGCATAGTTATTTTATTCTTCTCCGAATTCTAAGAAGTATATAGAAAATACATTCTCGAAACACTGGACCAGAAAAGACGACTAATCTTTGTAAAGATCTTATCTCTTTAAATGATGCAGCGACGGTAGAAATAAATCGAGAACAAATGTGTGACGTCACCTATCGAGGTCCGCTTTGATGCGACGGTCGATAGTGGCGACGCATGTGTCACGCTCTGTGTACTATGAAGCCCCATTAAAGCGATGCACATTTTGCTTTAATTGGGTGTGTTGATTTTAGATAATGGATAAGAGATGTTACTCAGTGACCTAATGAGAAGCAGTAAAACATATTTTATAGACGCTTTATCTTTTGCTGTGTGGAAAAATTATTTATAACATTTCTGATTCTCTCTCTTTCTGTTTTTATATTAGGAATACAAAGTTTTATTGCTTTTTATAAAGAACTCTAGTAGCTCAGTAACTTCAATCCGCTTCCCGTTGAGATCAGCAAAGTGGAGCATCGCTTACCTCGGGCACCTATTGGAAGACTGACCATATTATCCCACAGTAGTCTACTAGAGCTCCAGGGGTTGGGGATGTGCCCAAATTGTGACATCCAAACTCTTCCGCTAGTGTGGCGTGAATTTGGCGAGGAGGGTATCAGATTAGGTGGGACCTTGTCACCTGGTTCAAATCTGCGAGGCACCTAGTGATGGGTACTCCAACCCCTCCCTCGGATTGTACTTTAGTCCGAGGCCCCGCTACGTGTGTATGTGTTGTATTTTAAAACAGAAACTAAAAATTTAACACATTTTGTTTGTGACACTTCTCTCATTTCCTTTTGATTAAATCAATAATAACTATAACGCAGTTATTCTAATATTAGTTGCAAAAATCTATCTCTATCTAGTGATCTATCTAGTGATGAACTATCTAGATCTAGTGATCTATCTAGTTATTATCTCTATCTAGTGATGAACTTCTTTTGCTGAACAAAATGTATCCATTGAAACGAAAAAATCAAATATTCACCAGCTATTTCTAAACCTTATATATTAGAAGAAATGAGATTATTATTGAAAATTCGTAGTTGAATAAAATGCGATTGGAAAAAAGGATCTAAGATAAAAAAAAAATATTTTTTAATTTTACATAAAAGTGATGTATATATATATATATATATATATATATATATATATATATATATATATATATATATATATATATATATATATATATATATATAATGTAAATAAGATATATATAGAACAGAAGTAGCGTAACAGGGAAAGCCACTTGCCTCGTGTTCGAATTATATCTCAATATCGGCTTTGTTAAGGTTGTCACTCTAATCAGACAGATAGGCGTTAAACTTTTGTCGGATCTTACTTAGCTATGTCAATTCATAAGTTTGGAAATTAGAATGCCATTTTAGGTGTCTACCTCGTAACTTGACAATGGTTCTAAATTACGGGACGTATTGGCAGTGTTTAACGGCTTTTGGAGCCAAAAGATACTAACGGAAACGTAATGAAGTAAAATGAATAAACATATTCGTAATTTGTATTCTAAGTACAAAAAATACAATTCAAAGCCTCATTCTAGCTTTGTGGTGGAGTAGCGCTCTTCAGGGTACCACTTAAAGTACCTTCTTAAGGTACCACGTTCAATCCCAGCTAGTACTGGGTGACGTTAAATGGATTTTGTGTTTCTACCTTCTTCACACACACACACACATGTATGACTGTTTGGGTGAAAAAGCCTTATTATATCCTCCGACTGTCGCGCTGTCCCCTACGTGAAGTCAGGATTGTCTGGTAAGAGCACCGTTCTCCTTATCTGAAGGTATTGATTTCGAATCCCAACATAATCGAAAGTACGTCGTGGTCGCTTGCAGTAAGTACGTGGTCTCAATGTTCTCCGCATAAAATGATACCTCTGGGAGTGACAGGTCATGTATTGAAAGTCTTCTGCTTGGTCCCTGCTTCTAAATTAAGAAGACTTCACTTGGCGGCTTCATACGTAACTGGTAGAGACGAACTCAGGTTTAGGTACATACATACTTAGCTGAGCAGGCCAGCCCCGGTGTGTAATTGTAGATTAACGAATTAGGAATACTCACCCATCACCAAGTGCCTCGTCATTCTGAACTACGGTCAGGTGATGAAGTCGCACCTGAGTTGTCACTTTTCTCCCCACATCCAAGCCATACCAGCTAGGACTTTGGACGTGGACACGTCCCAGACACACGGAGGCCAAGCAACCCAGTGTAGGAGTGTACCACGTGGTTACTCTGTCAACCACTGCCAGCGGCAAATGATGATTTATTTTGCTGATCTTATCGGGAAGCGTCTTGAAGCTACTGAACCACTGGAGCTCAAGGCTAGGTACAACAAAACATGCTGATACAACAACAAGTGGTGTCAAATATAGAACTCAAATTTTTATACTGGATAAATCTGGTTAATTATTTTTTCAATATATTGCTTCACTGAAATTTGTAAATATAGTCCAAATTTTCATTACAAAACTTTTAAAAAATTATAAGTCATTTAATACCTACCTAAAATCAAAAAATATACATACACATTGCTATATGTTACAGTAAAAATATTTTTATACGCACATGTTTATAGTTCCAACCATTTATTTTTTTCAGGGTGTGAAAAACAATGGTTTAAATTCAGGCTCAATAAAAGCTCATATTAATGGTCAATTAAAACATCATTAACCGATCGTTAAGTGTTTTTGCTATCTATTGATTTACTACTGAGTTTATGAACATTTCTTATATATATATATATATATATATATATATATATATGCATATATATATATAAATATAATGGTCAAATATTATCAAAATATTCTAAACTATAAAAACGATGAAAATGTTCCAAATTAGGAAATTAATCATTTAGTCAAAATTAGAGGAAATATTCTGATGAAAGAATTTTGAATCATAGAATTCCGTTCAAGACATGTCAGTTTTCAAAATCCAAATGCTTCGTTCAAAACCATCTAAAGTGGAACTTTCCAGGATTCTGTACGATATCATCCAACGTTAATCTGCAACATAGTAATAGCTTTAGAAAATATCCACGAAATTTGAATATTGATGAGTTCAGGACCGTTTAACATTGAGGCACAGAGAGCCACCGATGGCCCGTGACTCTGACATCTTCTTGACTCCACCAGTGGACCATTCAGAGTCGCGTTCACTGAAAGCAAAGCGTTACAAAGTCATGAGAGTTTTCCCTCTTTGATTTTGCGCTTTCTCATGTAAATCGGATTAAATGAAACCGATTTCTTAAAAAACGTGAACTTGGTGAGAGTAGGAAATTATCCGTTTGCGCGAACGGAATCTTTCAAATCGAAGTGAGGGCGTCGCGTTTCTCTGTAGCGATTATTAAATTGTCGCCAGCTTCAAAATCGCTGGTGGCAGTAATTAAATCGCCGGCAGACCTTTCGCGGGAAATTTCTGAACTTTTCTGGTTTCTCTGAAGTAAATCTTTGTCTACTAATTTCTCTGTAATTTGTGTGAATTTTGAATATTGCATTTCAAATGAAACAGATTGTGTTCATTTCATTTACGATTTTATCTTTTCAAACGATATGTAAATTTATTCATTTTCCCAC
>CM057821.1:75132706-75317706 GCA_030067965.1 Latrodectus elegans | reverse complement strand
ATTTCCATTTTTCATGATTTTGGCGCCTCTTGACATCAAAACTAAACAAGATTTTCTGTAAAGTATGTCAACCACAAAAGAAGAGAAAATTTTACTCGTTTATAAATTGTTAGGGAAAGAGTGTTTTAATCCTTTAAAATGCACATTTGCATAGTACTGCCATCTATTGGCAATAATAGTTATAACCTAACTATATTTATCTAACAATACATTTCTAACATTAAACTATTATATCTAACTATACATTTCTAACATTAATTAAATTTGTGAATTAATTAAAAAATTAATTAACGTTTATTAATTTGATTAAATTTTTATTCGTACTTTATTTGGAAAAGTTGGTTTTGAAGAATGAACATTTAAAACATAATCTAAACATATTTTTGCATTATTTATACTACTTTCAATAAAATTCTGCTTGATAATATTTTAAATTAATTATTCCAGTGTATGAATTTTTCTTAGAAAACATGAAACTATTTTAAAAGGATATATAAAATATTTGCGAATAATTATTATATTATATTTTTTCCTTAAAAAATAAGATTAATATTTCAAAAATTTAGAAGTATCTTTGATTATTATAAACTTGTGTATCACAGAGATTCTGAATAATCCTTTAGGTGCATATTTGAATTTGGTGAATTTTTTGTCATATTTTAGTGCTTTTCTTGAAAACATAATTTTTTTAATGAGAAAAATAAAAATGCATAGAAAATTCAGCCACAATTTATTTTAGTTATACAAAATTCTCATACGTAACAATTACATCATTTACACACAATTTATATATATATTAAGTTTTTGTGGGCACTATATACGTTATTCTTGGGGGTTCATCAACCTAATTTGATATGTTACAGTTTTGTCCTCTGAATGAGAGTGAAAAAATCAGAATAAATCCTTCAACGAATTCTAAATTTTAGAGAAAATTTAGAATTAATTCAGAATAATTAGTATATCTCAGTAGAGTGAAGGGAAAAAATTTAATAAGACTATCGTGTAACAAAAACAATTATTTTATTTCATTCAGTTAAAATTATATAAGAAATCAGAAATTAACTAAAATATCCGTGTCAATGTAACAATGTTGTAATGTCATTTATATTATGCACTTTATAAAATCTTATTCATTACTAATATATTTTTACGTCGTTTATTTCAAAAAGTGCCTTCACTGAAAACCTTACAGTGTAATAATAAAAAAGCAAATTTAAAATTTTATACTATGGGAACCAAATTTAAAATATAAAAGAAATGTTAAATACATTAATATGAAATATTAAAATGAAATGCATACAGAAGTAATACGCCTTGTTTTATATTTTATTTCTCATTAATAAATACTTTGAATAAATGATTTCTAAATAAATCAAAATAATAAGCTATTTCATTATTAACATGATAAATAAAGAAAATTAGTATTATGAGTAGTTATAAGTTTATAACTAGATTTCACATCTGGAACATATGTCTTTTAAACATATGTCATCTAAATTTAATTCTATTTCAGATATGTCGATTGGGTAGCCAATTGATGGCTCAAACAAATAATATTAAGATCTATCTTAATAATCTCATTGGATTTCTAATTATAAGAAATATATAAAATTATACTTATTGCCAAGGCCGTGATATTAGCTCATGGAGTAATTTTACTTGACTTCAAACGGACTTAACACGAACCAACCCACCAAAGTTTATTAATACTTTCAGATTATAGATGGCGCTACGAATTTTTGGATTCGAATTAAAATTTTGCTTTGAAGTATTGTTAATTATCAGGTAATTTTTTTATTTAAGCATGGAGAAAAGAATGTTCCTTCTTCCATGATTTAAGCCACGGGTTACTTTAGGGGGAGGGATAGCTTAAATACTTGTCAAATAATGAATTAGCAATATATTATTTGAATTTTAATTTTTAGAAAGAAATAAACATTTGATTTCAGAATTGTTGAGGATGTAATTATCTTTACTGATTTCCTTAAAATTAGTGTTGAAATTATTAGTTCTTGGCTATGTTAATTTTTTTTCGCAAATTGGAATCAAGTAAAAGAATATAAAACTAGTTGACGAGTTGTATTTTTTGAATTTTTAATGAAAGGAAGGAATCGCAAAAAGTGGATCTCAAGAAACATTAACTACAAATTGCATTTTTTTATGTTATGATTAGCAAGAGTTTATTTATATGAAAAACATTTACATAAGTTTCAAAATTTATGAAAATGTGAATTCTGTTTTACATATATGTTCAAATTATCTGTGTTTTTAGATATATTTATAGAATAATTAAAAATTATTTAAAAAAATAAATACGTATTTAACAGATTTATATGTACACTTAATTTTTAATTGAAACATTTTAATAAGGTTTACAATTTAAAATGCAAGCTTACCAGATAAATATTTTTTCCAGATTCCTATTGTACATTTCCAACAATTATTTTGAAGTTAAAATTCTATTGAAGAGAGATAGAAAACAACGGAATCTATAATCGTCTATAATTCGTAGATAAAATATTTTAAAAATGACCTTTTAAAATTAACATACTATAGTAACGGGCATGGTTCAGGCGTACCAAAACGTCCCTAAAGTAAAATAATTGTGTGTGGTACTAAATGTAAAATATTTAAAGTTTTAATGCATTATCATTATTATTATATAAAAAAAATTATTTGATACAAGGAAACAGTATATTCCTTGAAAAAAAAATAATAATGGAATATCGCAAACAATAACTATAAATATTTTATGTTAAATAAATTTAATTGTAATTTTAAGATTATCTTAAATATTATAAAAAATAAAATTATTTTAACTGTGCACTTTTCAAACGTTATATTAGCAATTTTTTTTATAAATTAATGATGTTATTACATTTTTGTATAATAAATGATATTATTACATTAATAATATCAAAATATTTGTATATCTCGTGTAATGAAACATGAAAAATACAATATTATGTTATTTCTTCAATATATATAATTAAATATGCTTGTACTCTATCTTGATCAGGATTTCAACATGTGATAATTTCTTGAAAATCTTAAAATGTAAAATCTATAGAATCCAGAAACAATTTTTTAGTTAAGAAACAAACAAAAATGAAATTTAAAAAAAAAGGAAAGTGACAGAATATTTCGCTTTATTTTCTTTTAATAATATGATAAAAACAATAAAATAAAGAGAAGTATTTTTAAAAAAATTAAATTTTTTTAATTTTATATTATATATATAATAAAAAATATATAAATATAATAAAATAATAAAAATATTTAAAAAAAAAGTTTTAAAAAAATAAAAAAAAATATTTCGCTTTGTTGTCTTTTATTTTTTAAGAGAAAAACATTAAAGTAAAATGAACTATTATTTTTTTTTTTTATATAAAAATAGTAAAAGTGTGGGTTAGTCGGCGGTCCACTCTGAACGAGTAGACCATCTTGCAGGCCCTGGAGCCGAAACCGACACCCCTCACAACTCAGCGTCCAAGAAGCTGGATTACAAGACCACGCCACCGGTCCCCGCGGCAGGAGAGGTTTTATTTTGTACAGTAGCATTTTACTCTTAATTCCCATTCGTCATGCTGCACCTTGTGTTGAATGGGAGTTAGGAGTGCAATTGTATTGCGTCATTTTATTTATAAATGTATCATATATGTGGCATGAGAACTTGAATTTAACATATGTCGCGGAATATAGAATGATGTGATTTTCCATGTAAAATTACATTTCGTACCTAACTTGCCAGGTTGACGCCATCCTCCACCTCCACTCATTCGGGGTGCCTTAATGTTAGTTTATCTTGATCAGGATTTCAACATAATGATTTCTTAAGAAACTTAAAATTTAAAATCTGCATAATCCAGATATAACTATTTATTTTAGTACGAAAACGTGTGGGCATTCTGAAAGGTAAGTTAATTATTTTTCTTCACAATTTTATTAACAAATTTTGAGCTCTTTCTTGAAAGGAACTTCCTGAAACTAACTCTGTACATCAAAGATAATGAAAAAATAAAATTTCTCACAATTACTTTTTAATTTGACTTTCCTAAATTGGATTTTAATATAAACAGAAATTTCTATCTTCATGGACTTGCAATTAATCTAGAAGAATTCACTGAAGCATTTGAAAGCGTAATCAAAACTGCTTGTATTGTTTGGTGTCACAATATAACTTTATTCTAAACAAAATATTAAGCAATTTGCAGTGAATAAATTTTTTTACGATAATGTTGTACTTTGTAGAAATTTTAAAAGGAAATAATAATTTACTTGCATAAAATTATAAAATTACTAAATTATTAAAAAGGAAAAAACAAATGAAAGATCAATCACACATAATCTTATCAATACGTTATATTCTTAATTATATATATATACATATATATATATATATATATATATATATATATATGTGTGTGTGTGTGTGTGTGTAATATATATATATATATATATATATATATATAGATAGATAGATAGATAGATATAGGTTGGTTAAACCATATTCTTAAAATTATTGATCAAATATTTATTGTTTTCTTTACGTTATGTTAAGTATTTTTCTGTAAATGTAATATCTCTATAAAACCTTTCACTATTTTTTGTCAGCAAATTATATAAGCACTTATGTTTTAAATATTTATAATAATGTGTTTGAGTACACTAAATATATATTCTTAAATTTCAGCTCATTATGGGACGCAAATGTTCTGTGTCTTTATGTCGTTCAAATTACGAATTCGAAGATTCTTATATAACAGTTTTCAAGTTCCCTTCAGATACCCACAGGAGGGAGAAGTGGTTTAAAAACATTAACCTTGTCGAGTTTCAATCCAGCTCTTCTACTATTATGATTCCAATGCATCAAGCATTTTGAAGAGAGATTTATAATTCGGGAAGAGAGACAGAGCTGTTCGTGATAATGGTACAATTTTAATAGTGCAACAAGAAAAACTTATTTTACAGATAATGCATTGCCTACGAAATTTAAAAAACAACCTGCATATCAATCAAAAAAGCTACCTATTAAGAGGAAATCATCATCTTCAAGACGACAACAAATGAAAAAATATGTAATAAAGATTTCCCACTGGAATAAAGATGATAAAATTCACTCATTTTCAAACCATTTAAGAAATTGTGACTACAAGATCAATGAAAAATGCATAATTTCAAAGAAAAGTAATTTTGTTGGATTTTATTTAATTTGAAGATAGTGGTAATCTGAAATTTGTTGTGGCATTTAAAATATTAACAGATCTTTCCGTTAAAACATAGCATAAAAATGCAGTTATTTATATGCAAACATATGAATGGATTTTTGAAATTTTTAGGGTAAACTTGTTTAGAAAGATATGTCATGATAAATTTTGTAATAAATAATTTAACTTTATAATTATTACTCTTTGAACTTCGAGCATAAATGTGATAGGTCTACAAAATTTGATTCGCTTGTTAGTCACTTAAACACATGTGAAGAATGTCCAACTCTGAAAATAAATTTAGCTTGTGCATTTCATTTTTTAGAACTTTTTATTTTTATTTTGTCAGTGAAGAAGTAATCAAAAGGAAACTTAAATTCATAACGGAATAAATTTCAGTAACACAGAAACAGAGAAGATATTCTGCATTTATTATTTTGTGGTCTGCTAAAATGTATTATATGTCTGTTAAAATGCCAAAATACTCACCAAGTGTTGGAATGTGTTCACAAATCTAATTTTACGGTGTTAACAGTAGTTTCTTATAACAACCATAAAAATCACAATATCTTTAATCTTTCATAATCTTATCACATCAAGATCTCCGGCTCTACTTGCTGCAATTGATGGCGTTAGGGAAGAAGACTATGATCTAATTTATTTTGCAGATGGGAGTAAAATTAACGAAAAAGTAGGTCTTGCATACGTATGCTTTCAGAATGGGTTTGAAGTGAGTCATCAAGTATACCGCATTAGTGATTACAGTTCTATTTTCCAAGCGGAGTTATTCTCTAATAATCTTGCTGTTAAAGATGCCTTAAACAAGCCTTATCAAAAATTTTTAATTTGCAGTGACTCAATGTCATCCCTACTGGCTCTGCAAGATATAAATAGTTTTCAAAAACTTATTGTGGAAGTCCACACTTTAATAAATATGTGTGATATCAAAAATATTTCCTTCACTTTCTCTCCCACGTCAAAGGTCACAGTGGCTGTATGGAAAAGAAAAAGCGGATTTTCTGGCCAAATCTTCTCTTTCACTTCCAAATAAACTGGATACCAGCCTACCCAAGTCTTTTTTCAAAACCACTGCCAAAAAGAAGATTATCACAGAATGGAACTCAGGTTTCGTGTCCTCTCCTAATTGCAAGTGGACAAAATCTTTTTTCCCATCAGTTCCCATCAGAATTAAGAACTACTGGTTCTACATTGACTTTAAAATTATGCAATTCCGTACTGGACATGGTAAATTCAATAGCTATCTCTTCACCGTTTCCACATTAAAAACAGTGAGGTGTGCATGTGCAACTCCGGGATTGACAACCCTTCTCACATTCTTCTGGATTGCTCATCTGTTTCACAAGAAAGAATCGAGCTTCCTAAAGACTTAAATAACAGGTGGCCCCCGATTTTAGTGGATCTAGTAAAGAAAGAGAATTTTGAATTTTTTAAAAAATTTATCCATGCTGTTATCTAACTGCTTTTTATTTCTATATCTCTCTTTTTTCTCTCTGCCATTTTTTTATTGTTATTATTTCATCTCATGATTTATTTGGATTTATTTTGTAGTACATTTGTTGTACCTTTTGGCCCTGTGTAGCATTCCTTGGTGCACAGGGAGATATTTTTGTTTTCCCAAATAAGAAAAGAATCTATTACATCAGAAAATTCCTCCAGGTTCGAAGTCTCGAAGCTCATCAAATTTTATATATATATATATATATATATATATATATATATATATATATATATATATATATATATATATATATATATATATATATATATATATATATATATATATATATATATATATATATATATATATATATATCAGAGCCAGTCCTAGACATTTTGGCTCTCCAAAAAAACCTTAATTTTGCGCCCATTTTTTTTTTTTTTTTTTTTTTTTTTTTTTTTTTTTGTTTTGGTTAATAAATTTTGTGCGACAATGTCAGAAAGTCAAGAAAATATTGAAAAGAAATTTTTAAAAAAAAAGTTTTATTAAAAACTGAAGCATCAGATAACAAGATAAGCAATTTAGCACTTAAGGCAAAATATCAAAAATTAAAATGTAGTAATGCTAACTGAACTAATATCCCATATTATAAATAAATCCTCACTATCTAAAGTAATTAAAATGCCTTTTCTTCTAACTTTTCTTTCGGCAAATTCACGAACCAGGGATTTCAAGTCTAAATTGTCCCTGATTTGGTGTTCTATAGCTATCATTGCCAATTCATTGAGATGATTTTGCGTCTGCATCGTTCTAAGATAATATTTTTTGCTTTGAAAAGCTTCTTTCCCCTGAAGCCGTAATGTAAGAAGGATTCTTAATGCTATGCTGAGGTTTGGTGCGAATTATTTTTTCTTAGCACCGGACATTTTGGTTTCTGTAACACACTAATTAAAATAAAAAATAATACTATTATAAAAAAATAATAATTGGTATTTTTCTCTTTACTAGTTTTGTGTAAAATATATTTTTGTTAAAAATTACGCCGGCGGCACGTTTTTAATTTTTTGAAAATTTTTGATCAAGATAAGATATTGTATAAAAACTCGTGCCAAAACTACGCTTTTTTATACTCGCTACTTCTAAGCACTTGCTGCGCTGTGCTTTGAAAACCGCTTGCTTTTTTACATTTTTAAAAATTACTATTTCATTAGTCTTTAAAAGAATGGTAACACCATAACAACTAAGTCACACTATGCACCGACGGATTAACAATTTTTAAGGCCCTACGCTATATAATTTTAGGGGCCACTACTCCGTACATTTTTATATTTGTAATATATAACTATTCAAATTTTTTAATACGAATTACAAACTAAAACAAACAAAATGAAAAATACTCTGCCAGTTTATGGGCACGTAGGGTCATACAATTAACAACAAATACCCCTTCATTGTAGGTACCACCACTGGGCAAAAAAAAAAAAAAAAGATTCCATACAAGACATTTTTTGATGACAAAAACTAAAACACTGACCTTTACAGAAGCCAAACGCACTTGACTATATACGCAACACATTTTTTAAAGCTTTTTTGCACTAACAATTTATATAAACTATTTTATTTTGAACCAGCGGGGGGAAGTCTAGTGGCAATTAATGCATTATTTTAAGTCTACTTCCTTTTTAAAAGCAGTTAAAAGGTGCTGTTAGATCTTGTCTCTCTTGGTTTAAAAATAAAAAATTATCAGTCAAATCTTGCAATGCTTTAAATTACCATGAACCCATTTCAATGAAATTTGGTATACTTATAATACAAGGGTCCGATGACAACGCAATATTATGAAAAGTAATTTTTTGATATGATATCAGAATGATAAAAAAAAATATTCTTTACTTTTTAATGGATTTTTAAAAAGTCTGTAGCTTACTTTTTTTTATCCGTTTATTTTCATCATTTTCCAAGATTTTGTTCCGTAAAAATGATTTTGTTCTATGCCCTTAGATCACTGCACACCGTCGGCCTCCTGGATCACCCTACCCTGCGGCAAATTCCTATATATATATATATATATCTATATATATATATATATATATATCTATATCTATATATATATATATATATATATATATATATATATATATATATATATATATATATATATATATAAATGTAGAATATAAATATATATGCATGTAAGAATGAGAGACGAGAAGCCTATGTAATGGAAATTTTTATCTTTTGTATATAATAATATCCTTGCTATTCTTATACCTCTGGTTTATTGTATTACTTACTAACCTACTGAAAAACACAAACAATTTTTTTTTTTTTTTGAATACAATTACAATTTTATAAAAGCGTCAATAATTATTGACGCTCTCAATTGTATAACCACTAAACTTTATTGCATAAACTTTTACTAAAGCATTCAAATATTAATGTTTTAAGCATCATTTTCATTTCTAATATTTTTTTCTATAGCTTTAAACTGGTAAATGTAATAGTAAGTTTTATTTGCGAATATTTTTAAATTGCTTATCAAATATTGATTTTTATATGAGTGCAATATATATAATTTTGAAATTAGAAATTAAATTTCCTGTTTTAAATTATTTACGTAATTTATAACACTTGAAAAAAACACATAACTTTGCTTTAACATTTACTTGTACAAACACTTGAAAACAAAACTAATTTAGTGAGCAACTTTTCTAATTAAATTTTACAATTAACAATAACAAAGGACTCTCATTAAAAAGAGGGAGCAAATTGAGAAATCTTATTGACATCAAAACTAAACATGCTCTTCTGTAATGTATGCCAAACACAAAAGAAGAGGCGTCATAACTCGTTTATAAATTGTTAGGGGAAGATTAATTTCATCTTTAAAAATACACATTTGCGTAGTGGTGCCATCTCTTGGCAGTAACAGTTATAGTCTAACTATAGAAATTTCTAACAACAATTAAATTTGTGAATTAATAAAAAAGATTATCTAACGTTTATTCACATTTTTATTGACTTTTTATTCGTGCTTTCTCTTGAAAAGTTGGTTTTGAAGGATGAACTTTTAAACCTAAAATAACATATTTGTACATCATTTATACTACTTTCAATAAAATTCTTGTTAATATTTTAAATTAATTATTCCAGTGTATGAATTTTTCTTAGCAAACACGAACCTATTTTAAAGAAATATATATAACCATTGCACATAATTATTATTAAAATTTGATGAAAGTAGAAAATCTTGATGAAAGAAAAGTGAAATGTTAAAAATGTACTAATTTTGTAATCCTTAATTTTTTCTGGGATGACTAACTTTGATTTATTTAAATTATAAACATTGATATAAGTTTCTTAAAATTTATTGTAACATTAATATTATTTTTCATAATTTTTATGTTAGCTAACTTTTAACCGAATATTTACAGTAATTAAAATTTATAAGAAAAATTCCATATTTACGAGATTTTTTAGTAAATTTAATTTTTATAAATTTATTAAGGTCTTCAAATCAAAATATTTCATTGAATGTAAGTTTATAAGATTAATTTTTTCACACATTTTCCATTGCATTTTTAGAAATGTACAGCGTTTTTAAAATAAAAACAAGTTAAAGATTTAAGGAAGCGAAAGTAGTAAAAATATTGGGGATTAATATAAGCCTCAAATTCGTAATGAACATTTTTAAAATTGAAATTTAAATGCACATATACTACAGTAACAGGAATAATGTAGACATACCCCAATATCGCTAAACTAATGTAATTGAAACTAAGTGTGAAATATTTATATTTTTAATAAATTATTGTTATTACATAAAAAAAAAACTGTATGATGCAAGGAAACAGATTGCGAAAAAGACATTGCTAGAAAAAAAAAACCCTTATGAAAACTTGAAAAAAATGTACTGTAAATATTTTAAGAAATAAATTTAATTTTATAAAAATAGTATGCAATGAATCATATTACTATATGTATTTTCTAAAAATAATCATATATCATAATAAGTATACTTGCACCACTTTATCTTGATCAAACAACTTGTACTTTATCTTGATCAACATATGATAATTTCTTGAAAAACTTAAAATATAAAATATATAGAATCCAGAAAGAACATTTTAGTTCAGAACCAAACAAAAATGAAATTTAAAAAAAAGGAATTTGTGACAGAATATTTCGCTTTATTTTCTTTTAATAATATAATAAAAGCAATAAAATAAAAAGAATTATTTTAAAAAAATTAATTTTTCTTTAATTTTATATTATATGCATAATAAAATATATATATAATAAAAAATATATAAATATAATAAAAAACTAAAAATATTTAAAAAGAAATTTTTAAATATTTTTATTTTAAAAAAGAATTATTTTTTTAAAATAATAAATCGTAAAAAGAATTATTTTTTCATTAAAATAGTAAAAGTGTGGGTTAGTCGGCGGTCCACTCTAAACGAGACAGACCATCTTGCAGGCCCTCGAGCCGAAACCGACACCCCTCACCACTAAGCGTCCAAGAAGCTGGATTACAGGACCACGCCACCGGTCCCCGCGACAGGAGAGTTTTTATTTTCTAGAGTAGCAATTCACTCTTACTTTTCGTACCCTACATTGCGAGGGTGACGTCATCCTCCACCCCCCCACTTATTCGAATTTGCTGCTTTACCTTGATCAGGATTTCAACATGCTGATTTCTTAAAAAACTTAAAATGTAAAATCTATAGAATCCAGAAATAAATTTTTATTTTAGTTCGAAATAGAATCTTTGCGGGCATTCTGAAAGTTAATTATCTTTATTCAATTTAATTATCAAATTTTGAGCCCTTTCTTGAAAGGAACTTCCTGAATGAAACGTTCTACACCAAAAATAATGAAAAAATAAAATTTCTTTCATTTACCTTTTAGTTTGACTTTCTTATATTGGACTTAAATATAATTAGAAATATCTGTCGTCATGGACTTGCAATTATTTTAGAAGAAATCACTGAAGCATTTGAAAGCGTAATCAATCAATTCAAGCGTAATAATTCAATACTGCTTGTATTGTTTGACTGTACAATATAACTTTATGCTAAACAAAATATTAAGCAATTTGCATTGAATAAATTTTTTTACGATAGTTTTACTTTGTAGAAACTTTGAAAGGAAATAATAATTTACTTGCATAAAAATATAAAATTACTAAATTATTCAAGAAATGAAATAAACAAATGAAAGATCAATCATGCATACTCTTATCAATATGTTATATTCTTAATATATATATATATATATATATATATATATATATATATATATATAGTTACGTTAAAATTTTGGTAGCAGTTTACTTTTTATCACCACCCATTAATATTTTACTTAGTAAATCATAATCTTAAGATGATTGATCAAATATTTATTGTTTTCTAAAGGTTAAGACAATTATTTTTCTATAAATGTAATATCCCTATAAAACTTTTTACTATTTTTTGTAAGCAAATTATATAAGCACTTATGTTTTAAATATTTATAACAATGTGTTTCAGTACACTTAAGATTTTTTCTTAATTTTGAGCTCAATAAAGGACGCAAATGTTCGGTGCCCTTATGTCGTTCAAATTACGAATCCGAAGATTCTTAAAAGAATGATCTTTTAAAAACTATGATCTTTTAACCATGCTTTCGATTTTCATTTCTTAATTAGTTAGATTATCAGTCGCCATTTTTTTAAGCTTTTCCTTTTTAAGTTTCATACTTTGCTCAAAGTTTGCGATACTATTGTTTTGTACGACAAATCTTGTAAATGTGTAAATAACGAAAATATCTTTTTTCATACAAAATTTCCGGATTATTAGATTGGTCAGTTCTATTTTAATCCATTTGAGAGATTTTCGTTTTAGTATAAAATTAATTACCAAATTATTTGTGTTAATGTTATATGGTAATTTTTGGATCTATTAACTTAGGGAGATTACAGTAGAGAAAGCTCATGAAAGACACCTATTTAATTTTGTGGATACGCCAAGACTCAGTGTTCCTTGACTCAATGACATATATATATATATATATATATATATATATATATATATATATATATATATATAGATATATATATATATATATATATATATATAGATAGATAGATAGATAGATAGATAGATAGATAGATAGATATAGATATAGATATATATGTATATTAAAAAAACATTTTTACTCAATATAAAAAAATAAAAACGTTCAATGAATATTATTTCCTCTGGACCCCCCTGGATGTTATAATTATTCAAAACTTAAAAGTTTTTGTCGAAATTTCACTGTTTTGAAATATTATTTGTCGTGCTATTTTTAATTTCTCATAACATATTTAATTTTATTTAACAAGCAGTACTTCACTAATATGTTTGATATACGTTTATGTAAAAATGTGAAATTTTTATTTTATTTTGATTATAATTACGTAATAACTAATAATGCGCAAAAATAGAAAATTTCATATTAACTGAAATATTATTGATGGAAACTTCTAAGAATTTAAATGTACTATTAATATCAGAAAATTCCGATTTTACATAAGTTATCAAGAAGTAAAATAGAAAGATCAGTTTTAATAGTTATTGAGACTTAGTGAAATTGTATTATTCATTGTCCCAAAATAAAAAATAAAACCCTTGTATTTTTTTATCTCAGGCTTTTACTGATGTAGCCATTCATTCTATTGTCCCGTTACACTCGTGGGAAAATTCCTGCTGAAACGTGTTTCATATTAGCGGTTCCCTTTATCAAAAATATTGTGTCCGGCACCAGACTGACCTTCAAAGAAAGGGAGGAAATTTTTCATAAAATAGCACTATAGTATGCCCCCTAGGGAATTGCTTTCCTGGAATAGAAATGGAAGGAATCGAGAGCTAATTATCTCCAATTTCTAGGAAAACACAAACTTCCTTTCCTTTTTATTGTTCACACGGTTAGTATTTCGTTTCTTCCAAAACATGACTTCATGGGAACAAAAATGTAAACTTTTGAAAACCTGGTGTTCTTACATTTAAAATATTATAAGTTATACTTTGTCTACTATGTATTCTTTCAATTTAAATATTTATTTCATATTTTTGCTGGTATAACTATTTACTAGGCTATGCTTGCAGAATTTTGAAAATTAAATACTAAATTACTTATTAGTTAAAACTATTCATTTGAAAGTATTTTATTTAATGTTTAACTGCTTTTGTTTGGGGAAATAATTTTTATGTGACTCGTAATTTTGTTGGTTTTACATTAGCACCTTATGCTGAAAAATTCTTTTTTCAAATTAAAAATCTATGAATGTTTTCTTCCTTTTTAAATATCTTTTTTCTTTTCTGTATGCTTAAACATACAGAATCTTCTTCTTTAATAGCGTAACCACCTATTACAGGTCTTAGCTGACTTTACAGCGCACACCTTAAATATACAGAATATATTTCTTAATTAATTAGTTCAATTTACATAAAAAAACAAATATTTTAACTTCAAAAATTCGTTCAAGTATTTTATAAAGAAATCGTATGGATTTCTCATTTTACATTGTAAAATTTTAAAGATAAGATCGTCTTTAAATGATATAAATTTGTTGAAAAAGAAAAAAAAAATTCCTGCCGTTGTATGAGCAGCACTTTTAAAAGGATTCTTAACCGAAATAAATTTTAATTTCAATAAAAATTACCCCTTATTTTAATAATAAAATATATTTTAATATCTTAATAAAACAGTTTTATTAAATGCCTTAAAAATACGAAGAAAACTGATTGAATAAATTTCTTTAAATAAAATTAAATGATATAACAGTTAAAATATATTTTTATCTCAGCAGTTGCAATTCTTGGTAATATTTTGAATCAATGAAAAACTTGAAAGAACACTATAGAGTGTATCAATTTTGAATAAAAAAGTATTTTTAATATATATTGCCTAGCGCAAAATTTCTAATTAGATTAAATATACATAATTTTACTTGAATTTTTGTGTGTTTTGATTTTAGGAATTTGAAAAATATTTTTGTTGTCTGCATTGGCGTTCTGTTGCTCTTCAGATATTTGCATTGATAATGCTATGGCATATAATTTAGTTATCTAAACTGAAATTAGATGAAGATTTATTAACAAAAGTCTTCTAATTTTGGAATCAGAAAAATATGTTTTATGGTATAAAAATGAAATATTAAAAACTCTCAGTATTACGTTTTGTGATTTAAATTTTTTACAGTATAATTTTGGTTTACATTAATAGTCTTAATGATATAATTTAAAAAGCTATTTCAAATGCAAAATTTCCCATAAAAGTAAAGTTATTTTTCGCGGGAATTTTTTCTGAGATAAAAAAAATGAACTAAAATTTTCTGCAGAATCTTTCATAAATAAGATAATGCACAATAAATAGGGAGTAAAAATGCTTAATTGCTTCAGTTGGTTAACAAGCTAGAAAAATTACATTTAAAATTTTTAAGACATTTTTAGGTACAAGTTAGATCATTAAAGTTAATTTTCTTAAAAGTTAAATATTAATTGATTAATCAATAAATATCCCGACTTCAAAACTTGATATCCGGATCAAGGCCTACAATGCCCATATCTGTTTTCCTAACCGAGGTCCCTGAGGTGCGAAGCATATGTCCCGGTTAGGTAGTCAGCCCAAAGCTAAATCCCCAGTGTTTAGTTCCCAAGCATGATTGGTACACAATTAATCGATCCACTGAAAGGATGAAAGGCTGAATTGACCTAGCCTGAAAATCGAACCTTGGACCTGCAGCTTGGGAGCGCTAAATCACCGTGATTAACAAATGTAAAAATTTGGGTGAATTTTGTCATACAGATTTCCATGGAACACAGAACTCTTTAGAGAAATGTGGGATTGAAAGATGTTACTCAGCAGTAGAAAAGAAATTAAACCTAAAACTCTATCTTCCAACATGCCTTATCCCAAGCGGTGAAGATAGTGAGAAGATGTTGCCATTCAAATACTTTTTTCTATTTCTACATCAATTGCAAGCTGTGAACGTTCATTCATCAAAATAAAATTAATTTTGACTTATTTATGATTCATAATGAGTCACAGCCGTCAAGTGATTTAACAATTTCAAGTATACAAAAAGAAAAATTTGAAATGATCAACTTTGATAAAGTAATTGATCAATTCGCTTCAGTAAAGACACGAAAAATGAGAATAGTGTAGTATATTAGATTGCGAATCATTACAACTGCTTATATCTATGATGTGTAACGAGTTACTTCCCGTTAAAAAAATTTTTTTTTACGTTTGTTAAAATAATTGTATTAGTATATAAAATCAATTATATCTTTTTATAGTTAATTCTAAATTACATAAGTCCGATCTAAGATCTAATAATTCTAATGACATTTTTCCGAAATCAATATAAGTGGTTTTTTTTTTTTTTTAATTAGAATTGAATTTTGTAAATTTAAAGCTGAGCTTGATTCTTTAAAGTACTATATTTTCGATTATTTTATAGTCGGTACAACATTCAATTTCTATTTATATTGTATTCTTATTACAATTATACTCTATTTATTATAATGTATTATATATAGTTATATTATTATACATCTTTTATTACTTAATACATTTTATTCCTATATTTATATTGTATTATTATATTTTCAAGGGGGCCCCATAAAAGCTCACCCAAGTGTACCCAAGGTATCGTACCCGGGCGCCAATTATGCTCACTACGCCACTGTGGACACTAACTGTTTATTCAACATATTTTTACGTGGTGGAAAATTATGAATGTGAAACAGCAGCAGCAGTCGCCATTGTTTGCATGATCTAGCAGCACCAATTAAAAGTGTAAATGAGAAAATATTCTAAAGGAATTTAATATTTAGTTGACAAAATGTAATCAAATGAGTGGTTTTAATTCAGAAGATAAAATTGCTGTTGGTATTCCTGGAAATTTACAGTACAATCTGTAATTGATATTGTTCACTATGTTTTTGAAATGCTTGGTCTTTCTTATGTTTTACTTGAAAAATTTCAAACTGATAATTTAGAAGCTCGTTTTGGTTAATACCACGAAATGAGTGGTGAGAGTTATAGTGTATCCTGTAGGCTGATTTTTGAATCTGAAAAAATTAGAAGTACTTAACCTGATTACTTTACAAATGAGAATTTTAAATATTTAAGTTCAATTGACAAGGGTTCTCTTAAATAGTCTCCAGAATATTTAATCTTTAATACTATTAATACTTTTCAAATACTTCAAAATTTAGTAGACGAAACTTATGAAAATTCTTTTATTTGTTATCCTAATCAAAACGCATTACTTTTTAAACTTGTTTTAAGAAAACTAGAATTTTAATTGGTTTTCCACTAAAAACTAAATGCATTTATGGTGTTAAGCAAATTAATAAAATAGTGCTTATTTGGTTTAGCTAATAATTTTCACAATAATTAAGGAATGTTAAACGTATCTACCAGTAAAAATCTAAAACCAAAAATTTCTGCATTCCTAAACAGTTTATCAAAAATAAATATATAAGGTTTTTAGTATCTATAATTTTGCTGTTTAGTTCTAGTGTTTCACTGTAAAATTAATTTGTTAATGTGATTTTTATTTAAAATAAAAAGTACAATTTATTGTATATATTACTCCAGCAAAACTAATGGTTTATATTTTATGAATATTTTTAAATTTTATTTATTGTTATGAAATGTAATTACATTGAATTTATCAATCAAATATTATATAGTTTTAAAATGTGCTTGTAACAATTGTTGGCTATTTTAACAGTATTATTTTGAATGCATGAAGTTAAAGAAGCAATTTCGTTATATATTTTGAATTCAAAACATTAAATATCTTGCAAAATGTATACTAAATTTATAAAACATCGTAAATACATACGACTGCAAATTATAATTCTGCAATTAAAATAAATATTTTTTAAAATTTAAATTATTTTTTTGTTTAAAATTGTACTTTAATTTATTTAGTTTACGTTAAAACTATCATAGTTATATAAATTGTATTATTAAGAATTTGGAAGAAAATATGAAGTTTTATATCTCATAACTGTGTTTTAGTGTTAGATATGTATAATTATAATATGAAACATGTAAGATTAATTTTCTAATAAGCGATCTTTTATTTTTTAATTTACGTCTCATGAGAATTTGATTTAAAAGACTTTTATTTTTATAAAACTTTTACATATTTGAGCGTATATATGTGTAACATTATCTACCACAATTTTTTTTTTCAATTCATCTTGAAAGTTTTGATATACATTGTACACATACTAAAAGGATCACTAATATAACTTTACATTATACAGAAAATGTTATAAGGTTTCAGAAAATGGGACACAATTATTTTAGAAAATGTACATGTTTTTGTACCAAATGTATATATGATAAATAAACTTATAAAATCTCGACTCTTTCCTTCCTTCACATGTATGATTATTAAAAGGAAAAATAATTTACACTTAAATTTTTGAATAATCATCTGCTTAATCATCTTGCTTGTTTTGATAATTATTTTTGGAATCATCTAGTTTATTTTCGTAAGTATAACTTTGTATTTATTTTAAAAATTTCAAAATAGTGGTCATTAATAAGCAACTAATGTTTTTATAAAATTTATACTAAATAATAAATTCAAAGAAAATTATATAATAGATGATGTAGATATTATTTATATAGAAATAGCTCTGTAATTTCAAAAATAAAAAAAAATGAATATTTTGTTGAATTTTAACTGATATAAAAATGTAAATAATAGTTTTAATGAGTTAAATCATAATTTTCTGTTAGTTAAGTTATAGATAAATGTTAAAATATATATTTATTTCGAAAATAATTTTATCGTCTGACGAAAAATAATTTGTGTATAATTATTAATTCAGTTTATTTATGCACTGTTAGTATAACATTACAAAATCATACACTAAAACCAAGTCTAATTTCAAATGTTATTTGTCAAATAAAATGAAAATTATGCATAACATTTTATTTTCTTTATTATTAAAAAAATCTGTCATGTTTTAAAGCATGACTTTTATAAAAGCTGTAAAATATTTGTTCTTTAGTAATCAGAGAGGAATTTTGAAGAAAATGTTGAAATAAAACAAATTCAAAAATAACGTTATATAAAATTTATTATCACAAACAGGAAAATTCCTTGTTTAGCTACAACTGAATTACATCGTAAGTGATGTCACACAAATAAAAATATTATACCGATATGTCAATAAAAATATGCAATAAAGGGATAGAAGTCACGATAGAAGTTACGTTAATAGAAGTCATGCAATCTATGCATAAAAATTAATCTGCATAGATTGCATGATTTCTATTAATGTAAAAAATTATATTAGTACTTTATCTGTACACAAAGTAGAAGCCTATGGCTCATAAATGCATGTATATATACAATGAATTGGGATAAAGTTATTCCTCATCTCTAGAGATCCAGCGATTCAAACTCACTTTCCTTTGTAATTAGACCTTTAAAATCATGGGCAACTTTGGCGCCGTAATTTCTTTTTATACTCCTTATCAATGAACCGTCAAAGTCCTATTACAACTGTTCTGAGCAGGATTCCCATTTTGAAACTCTTTAAAGCTCTTTTCATACTAAATTATTAATTTTAGGGGAAAGGAAAACTTAAAATGTTCTTGAGAGTTGGCGAAGACAAGCCTGTTGAGCTTCAGCTTGCAATCTTCTATGCTTGATGCGTCGGTTCTGGTACCAAATTTTTACTTGGTTCTCCGTGAGTTTGAGGGATCGCGCCAAATAAGCTCTTTCAGGACCAACCTAGAACATTACACAAATAGGTTAAATAAATTTTATCCATAAATTAGTAAAAATGCTGCTTCAAATACAAAAACGGTATTACATAATTTAGGCCTTATGTTAAAGACAGAATATGAAAATATGATTTTTAATATAGAAAAATTTTTTAATGTTTTATAATAGAGTTCTGAATTGGAACTTTGAAAACTAACAAATTTCAATGTGACTGTATATTTGTGAATATTTTCTATAAAGAAAATCGGTGAATATTTATGGCACACAAAGTATTTGAAAAATTTTATGATGAACTTCTTAAAGGTGATCAAACATTTACAGTACGAATTCTACATCTTAAAATCTATAAATGAAAATTTGAAAAAGTAGTCTTATTATTCATTATCTATGCAAGAAGAAAGTTTTAATTTAAAATTAAAACATTCCATACTAAGGAAAATAAACTAATGGGGAAGTAACCAATTTATACAGTTATATATACATTTAAATACCAAAATGCATCTAAAATACTAAGGATTTTTTCAAAAAATATTTGTGCAGCGTATAAACATTTTAAATTTTTTAGACTTCTCTCTCTCTCTCTCTCGACTATCATTACATTCTTTAAAAATCTAATTTCAAAGTAAGAAGAAAACTGAATTCTTCAATAAATCAAAGTTGGATAATTTTCCACAGTTATAGAAGTAAAAAAAAATCTACCCAGATTAATGCATAGAAAAACTGAATTTTCCTAAAACTAAAATGGGAATATATCACAATCTGGTAAATTTGAATTTTGGTGTTGTTACTTATGACACTTGGACAAGCCAAGCTTACTAAGTCGTTGGCAATGCAAGTGTAAGTCAGTAGGTAGCGTTTTTCGCTTAACCAGAACACTGCAAAGAAGAAAGTAGTACTTTGGTCTTCAATTCCTCCGATAGATGACACCACCAGATCATTCATTCTTTCAATTTTGACAATGATCTAAAATGGAAAGGAAATCTCCTGAGTCGCACTTTCTCCTTCATAGCGTTCCGGTTAAACAAAATGTGCACCCAGCTGATTTAAATTCGCATAGCCAAGGCATAGCAAACTTGGCTTGTCCAAGTGTCATCAGTAACAAAAACAGTAACTGGTAATTTAAAATTTCCGTCTCTCTTACACAGAGAAAAATATCAGACAAATTTAATCAAAAATTAGGATACATAATCAAAAATATAAAACTTGAATAGCAATGTGTCGATGATTAAAAATAATGCCATAAAACGAAGTAAAACGTTATTTACAACTTCAATGCAAGTTATTGATGATGATGATTCCACCTGTGTACCATCTTTGGTACAGCAATTTTACTAAACACAGTTAGGAAAAATTGGAAATTAAATGTGAGCAAGATGTAAATATATATACATTTTTAAAAAATGCTGATTAGAATGAAATTATATTGTGACATCTGAATCCGATGATCTTGATGTTGCCCAATCTTATGCAAACTTAACAAAATCTTATGTAAACATTTAATCTGTAAAATCATTTTACGAAGATATTGATTAAAAATTAGAAGAATATGAATTTAAAAAAAAGAAAAACAAACTAGTTTAACCATTTCTTTCTGCCAAGATGTAAATTAAATGCTCTGTTTTTGGTATAAGTTCAGTATCCCCATATATGATTAAAAAAATACTTTTTTCATGGTTTTTTTATTTATTTATCTTTTATTTTTTTAATTTTAAAAATAAATCTGTAAGAATAGTTTTTGCTTATTTTATATTTCATAAGGTGTATAAATTTCAAAAAATAGTTTTTGCATGCTTATTTTGTATATAATTCGAAAAATATTTCTCGCATGCCTTTTTACTGAAATGTGACACGGGTGTCAACGAACAAAATGTCGAAATAAATATACCAATCGACATATCAGCTTAACTTCATATCAAGTAAGTTCATCATTTATATTTATTCCCCTTTTATAATTTTCTAAAATGCTTACTTTTCGATCGAACTTCAGGAAATTTTCCGTGTTAAGAAACGCGCTTAGCTTGGCGAGTTGGTAACGAAAAAACTTCGCCGCTGCCGCCAATATAAGGGGATACTGAACTAGCTCCTTTAATTCTCTTTTGTACTCAAAATTATTAAAATTTGCAACATTTTTGCCAAAAGTGTTCGATGAAATAGGTAAGCGATAAATTTCTCTAATAACTCTAAAAGAAAGAGGTATGTACTTACAATATACTGTTGCCGCTGGAATTCTCTTTCTAGCATATCTAATTGGGACTGAGTAAACATTGTTCGCATTCTTTTGTTTTTTCTCAGAGCGATGCCATTCAGAGAAGATTCCCCATCCAGAGCATCCTGCCAAATATTTGTTGGGCTTTGCCGGTGAGCAGGATTTTCTTCTGTGGAATTTTCTGAGGAAACAAAATTTTTAAATCAAAATTAATATTTGCTTACATTATAATAGGATGGAATACAGCATACAAAAGCTATCAAGTATATTAATAAAATGTATTAAAGTATTTGCTGTCATCTTATATTAGCGAGTTAGGATCCCCCCCCCCACCACCACCACCAAATCTAGTAGACCTTTACTTCCAGTAGAAAATAGGAATTTAGCATACCAAGGAATATTGTGATTGAAAATATGAAAACATTTAATTTATATTTTTAATTGCTTTCAAAATTTGTATTTGAAAGAAAAAAAATTAGATTACACAGTAAAGTTAAAAACAAATCTAATAAAATGCAAAACGCTGAAAGTTCACTTTAGTTGTGATCTTGTTGAAAGTAATTTCAGGTTTCCAGTTATCTACATTCCATTGTTTTTGCTCTTGGTGGCGTGTTGGGAAAACAGAAAACACGTACGCTGCAACAGAAGAAAACTGTTGAAAATTCCTATCCAAAATATTGTGCGTGTGTAAAACTTATCATTATATTTAAAAATTGAAATTCACAACAGATAAAATTTATAAAACGATTACTTCAATTTCTACCACTTAAATATAGATCACAGTCAAATCGAAAAAAACCACTCGATTTCATATTTAAAGAGTGAAGAACTCCAGTTTGGCTGGAGATAAGTTTAAGTATATCAAAGATTATCAAAGTAGAATGAATGAGTTCTTACATTAAAGTTCGAAGTAGGAAAAATTAAAGTTCGAAGTAGGACTCGAACTCACGAACTTACAGCGAGCCAACAAAATGAAAATTGTAAGGTCAGAAATTAAGTGAAATATACCAAAGAACACAGAACTAATAGGAATTTTTTCAGAGTGCATTTCATCATGAATCAATTTTAAATTATGAAACAGTGAAACGAAAAGAAAGATTTTAAAATTTAAACTTGCAATAAATGTAATCAAAATCCAAATACCAAAAGAAATTTTTTAAAAATCCAGGAAAAACTAGTTTAACCAGTATTTGGAAGTCTATGCCAACTCTTCGCATCAGTCACCCTTACTGCCCTGTAAAACAAATTTGGACAAGACTTGTAGTTTTATGTGAACTACGAGACATAAAATATTGTGATTGAAACATCATAAAAAATTTGATTTGCAAAAAATGACAAAAACACTTTTATAAAAAAATTTTAAACAAAAAAAATAAGAAGAATTTAGAAAAATATTTTTAACTGTTACTATGCTTTTAATTGCTATATGAGTTTTATAATACCTTAAATAAATTATGTATGAGTAATTAAGTACTTAATAAATGCATGAAAAATTCGTGTCTAAAAATGCATGAAAATTTTTAAATATCATTGGATTTTTTAATTTATAATTCTTTTCAAAATTACAAATTTTCATCAATTTGAAAACATTTAACATTGCTAAATAGTATATTGAAAACCAACATTTTTTTCAGATTTAGGAATTAATTTGAATTTGCAGTCTACTAAACTTGAAAATTTTCATCTATTTAGATATTTTTAAGACATGGGTAGTAATTGCTTAGTAATATTTTTGCATATTTCTTAAAAAATATTTAAATTAATTAAACTGCTTGAAATTTCAGAGAATTTTTCTTCAATCTTTGTTATTGCAATTTCAATTCAAAAATATTTTAATAAATTAAATAAGTACAAAAATTATTCTTAAATAAAATGCTTCTACTTTTAATATAATATGAAACAGAATCATATACAACTTAACACGTTAGTTAGCGTGTAATGTACATGTAAATATTTTGTATAATATTTTTCATAAAAAGTTAAAAATCTTAAAATGCTGACATTAGAGAAGTGTCATTGAAAAAGTAGGCCAATTTAATAATCAACTTGTATAAAACTATCGAAATGAAATTAGCAGAACACATTTTGAAAAAAGAAAATTCATCTCAATTATTTTTAAATAGTAAAAACTCAGTATTGCAGCTAATTTTAACACAATTAAAAATCAATTTATAATTTATGTATCAAATAAAATGACTCACATAGAGATTTCAATTGAAAATAATAAAGAAAAATGTAATCATGATGAACTATAAAGTTAACTATTACTAGTAAAGAATTAGCTCTTCAGTGCAAAGAATAATAAATTTAATGTAAATGTGCATTGAGAATCTAGTATGTAACTTTAGCTAAATTTTGAATACTATTTTAAAAACATTAACAATATTTTCCGAAAAAAAATCAGGAGAAAAGCTATGGTACAGGATTTCAAGCGGGGTAAGAATAATTCTTAAAACATAATAGTTCCTTCGTATTTGAGTCAGAATCCCAAGCATATATATGATATAAAAAATAAATTAAAATAATTTAAAATTGAAAATTATTGAAAATAAGTGTTTAATCATTTTTTATTTATTTATTTCAAAAATTAATTTTGTAAATGGTATATTTTCCTTAGAACTATCATAGGTAACATTACACATAAATAAACATATTTCGGTACTTTTCCATTATACCCCCCTTTTAATTTTATTTTAAATTTAACATATTCTAAACCAATATTTTAAGCGCAATAATTTAATAAAAAGGGATAAGCAATGGTAAATAATCTAAATGCTCAGCAATAGCTAAGCTAGTTTGTTCAAAAGTTAGCTTGGTGATAATTTTGTCCGTTATGGTCACAAATCACCAAAGGCGAAAAACAACTAAATACAGCAAAACTTAATTTTGTCTCATTCAATAAAAAGGTACCATGATACAGGTAAACATACCATGATAAAGGTACCCCATACCATAAAGGTTACATGATACTTTCTCAAATCGATGACCGATTAAATAGCTAAACAGTTTCTGCCAGACATAGGCGTTTAAACAAGTTTTATCAATAAGAGATAATTGCTTAGTTTATATAAAATATAAAGTATTTGTATTACTTTTTAGTATTTTTTTCAAAACGTAAATATTTTTAAGCAATACATGATACAAATGGAATAATTATGACAATAATTTATGATTTTTTTTTCTCTTTCCCTTTATGGCGATTATCAAAACGGAGGATATAATGGAATAAAGTACGTATATTTCAATAAAAAAATTTAAATCTAGTAAATTATAAAAAAAGTTAATTCACAGATTTTAACCGTTTAAGTAAGCTTTACCAGACACTATACAATAGGAACTGTAATGTAATAATATTATGTATATAAATTATAAAATAACAAAAATAACCAGAAACTGTAATATAACAATGACAATAAAGCAAGTACTTACTGTGGTCGTTTGTCGCAAAGGAATTGTTGTCAGAAACACATGAGGAAGTAGGTTTTTCCTGCGTGCATTCATTTTCATCCAAATCCAATAGACTGTTTATAGTAAAATCGCGTATCTTTGAGACACTCAACGGAAATTTACAATGTGGATAATCAATTTTTTGATTATTAGTGACATAATTTGGAACTGAATAATTTTGAGAATGTATTGGATTATACAGAAATGCTCTGTGATAATCTGGAAGAAGCATCACTCCGTAATTTTGCATGGTTGATAGTTTAATTACCTCAACAAAAAAAGTACGATAGGGAAATGAGGCTCATCTGATTTCTGCGCTCATATTTATTTACTTTCCCCTCCCTTTTCCCACTAATACCCAATAGCAGTCCTTCTCAGCAATGACGTCAAGCGCTCTGATTGGTCTTGCTCCCAATGAGCTCAAAATTTATGTTATTGTCCTGTTTCTGCAATTTTGAAAGTTACCTATAGCTATTTATAGTTATTTTAAATAGTGAAAATAACTAGATTTATTTTTTATTTGGGTATAATGCGTTAATAAGTTGAGCGCAGCTGCCGTATTATCCATTATGTCAATATCTGAATTGTTTTTGGCGACAAAGAAAAATTTCCAATATGACGATATTATTAATCGTATATTAATTAATATAATAATTACGATATTATTAATCGTATATCAACATAATGAATCGATTAATTGTGGTATTTTGTCGCATTTATTCTTGAAAGAAGCTTACGCATTTAAATAATAAATCTAATCTTGATAAATAAAAAGTGTTTTTGAAATGTAAATATAAATTATAAAATAAACTTTAAATTAATAATTAATTAAAAAAGAAACAAGGTTTTTTTTAATAATATGAAGTATAAAAAAGCCATGTATATAAACTATAGAAACAATATGTCGACACAGTTTTAAAAAGTAATTTTGAACAATACTGAATAAATAAGAATTATTTAAAATAATGAAAAAAGGAAAAAACCTGGAATTTTATAAAAATCCAAAAAATTAAAAAAGCTGCAGAACACACTAAAAAAATTCAAACTATGTATCCTCGCAAAAATTCCGAAAAAAGAATAAAAATATCTAAATTTCCTCTCGATGACGTAAATACTAAGGTTGATAAAATAGAATGAATGAATTAATCGAGTAATTAATGTTGACCTGTAAATTAAACCACTAATTACCAAAAGACATTAATGAATACTTGAAGCTGGTGGTGGTAAATAGTGAATTCTCTATTTGCTCTTGTTGAAAAATGAATGAATATGAATGTTTAAGAAATAATTTTTGAAACAGAACAACTTGCAATATGCAAGGTGATGGGACTTACAGTGGCCTGGCGGTAGGACAGCATTCTTCAGAACATAATGCTCCGAGTTCGATTCCAACCCTTATTAAGCAACTGGGATGGAAACGCAACATCGGAAGGGGCAGGGTATTATAGGAAGGTATAAAGTTTTGTTTCTTTACCTTCTACAAGCAAATTTGTACTGTTTCCACCATTGTAATACATAAATATATCCCACTATCTATGAAAAAGTCATCGCGTAAGTCATACCCCAGGATATATTAAAATCCATTAGGCTTTTCATTTCGCTGTTTCCTAATATGAGAAGTGGTTGCCTAATAATAGAACATCTCCCTTCAGAGAGAGGAAAATTCCAAGTTCGATACCAGATATTGTTGTTCTAGCAGAACATTTCGCGCTTCTTCCTTCTACATCCACGTTTGCCTGAATAAATGCTTGGAAGTCTCAGGAGTGGAGGGTCTCAGATTCAATTCCATCCACTACCAGAAAATGATTGTTCCCTGTTTTTTATACTACTGATTTGTGCAAATTTCCTTATGGAATATTTAGAAATTTTTCAGTTTTTCTCCTTTTGTGTGAAAAGCTTAGGGATTTTCAGTGATTGATAACCTTTCTTACGACAAGTTAAAGGTAACTAGCTAAAAGGTTTGAGGTAGGTGCTTGGAAATTTTCTGTGTTTTCCTTATTTTTGTTGATTAGTTAAAGCTCCTAGTGGGTGTTAGAAAATTTTCCAGGTTCCCTTTTTGAAGTGATATATTTGAAACTCAGCATTACGTTGCATCAGAACTTGCTATGCCATCGTTCAAAATAATTAAGATAAGATGTATCTGAGATAAGTAACCAATGACATTTCAGAAGATGTATTAGAAAAGTCAATGTCAGAGACATGCTTGAGTTCTATGTTCTAGATGTCCATTATATTACCAAAATTATGAGGTATAAAAAATATCGCCAAGATAATGAAATATACTCCATCACACAATGTCTTTCTGAAAAAAATATTTCAAAGGATAATTAGTTGGAGTGTGAAAAAGAGAGTAAAGAGAAAGAGAGAACTTTCTATGCTTTTTGTAAATGGTACTCAGAGACAGAGAAAGTATGCTTACTTGTTCAGTGAGAAAGTTCTGAAGTAATTTCTCTTAAAAGCGAGAGGGATTTTCCTAACGAGATGGAAGATTTCTTTAATATATAAAGAATTTCAGTCAGATGTAGGAACCAGAAGAATGAATACGATTTATATAATAATTGATAAAATTTTACCTTTCAATTTTTATATTTGCAAACTTAAGCTGAGATGTTTAACTTATGAAAGCAGAATTTTTCAAGCACCATATGTTTACATTCTTAGAAAATTTGTTAGACATCGATTACATCGTTATTTAGACAGTCCCTAAAAATAAACAATTTATTTGGTTAAATCTCTACAATAAGCATCTGGGCGTGTTTCTTTCGGTGAGTGTAACCGATAACCTCAGTTAACCAGTTAGTAATTTTGAATTACAGTCACGTGACGTGTCGACATCTGAAGCGGCACCTTCTATCTCCAAGTCCTAACAGGTAAGGAGTATTAGATCTAACACAATTTTTAAAGCGCATAATCGCTTTCACTAAAACGATGTTCCAAGTACTCTGGTATCGAACCCTCAACTTCCTCATCTTTTAAAACAATGATATCTTTCAAAAAGAAGACTTAAAGAAGTTCCACAAATTCAATAAGTTCTGCTTTAAGCTATTAGTTTACTGAATTCCTCTATTTAGGATATTTTGTTCAAATCTCTATTTGACAAAATTAATTTTGGCAGGAGTTGATTCTAACATTCACATTTATTTTCCTATTCTGACAGTAGAGCAATCTTCCAATGAAGTATGTCAATGAATCTCAGTTGCGTTATTCCAATAATGTGAGATACATGCTTCAAAGCTTGTACTGGTTATAGAAGACTCTCTAAACTATCAAAAATTTCGAAGGCATTAGCTTCCAGTAAAATACGGTAGATGACTTTTTTTTTGGGGAAAGAAAATTTCAATTTTGAAAAATAATCCTATTCATATATATCACATTTATATAACGATTTAGCATTTTCCCAAGGTTTGCTGTAAACTCTGTTCTGCTCCACTAAATCAAAATTCATGAATAGATTAGCGATAAACATATCACAATGAAGTATGTCACGCTGAGAAGTTATCATTAACTCGCTAAATATTAAAGTTGAAACTTCTTTCATACGCATTCCAAAGCATTTCCGATAGGTGGTGTGTTGGGAAAATCGAAAACACATTCGCTGCAATGCGTAAAAATAACAGTTTCTCAAAAAATCAGAAAAATAATAAATAATGTATTTTCTAAAATAAAAATTTCACTATGGGCATGTAGAAAGTATGATTCAATGATATATATATGCGTGTGTGTATAAAGTACGAATTATAAAGTTATATATATGAAGCTAGAATTTTTTATCACACTTTCTAAGTATGCACTTTTATATATTTTCAATATAATATTCATATTCATATTATATTGTATAATATTAATTACTATATATTACATGATTTTTTCCTTGATTAACTATATTTTTACATTTAAATATATGTTTCTAAAAGTTTCTGATATAACTATATCCACAAACTCCTGTCCTCTTGACGCACGAATGAATGTATATTTTTAAAGAAGAAACAATCGCTTGGAAAAGGATATAATTAAACACCACGAGGAGAAACATAAAACTATATATTAAAGGAATGTTTTTATTGTTCAATAATGTGTGTGTATTAGTAGATTACCCTAATTATCTACATTCATTCCGCTCATTTTTTACATAAAAACTCATTGTGGCTGCAGTTCACATGCTGCTACTGGATCGATCGGGCTTATATCAAGTGCAATCTCTTACAACAATCTCAACAATTTCTTAATAATCAATCTTTTAAATCAGTCTCTCACTTATACAATCCCTTAATCGAATCCAACAATCCCTTACACTCCGTTAATCAAATTCAACAATCTCTTAATCGGATTCAACAATCTCTTAATCGAATTCCAAAATCTTTTACACATCCCTTTACCGAAGTCAACAATCTCTTAGAATCGCTTAATCGAATTTAGTAATCTTTTACACATCCTTTAATCGAATTTAGTAATCTCTTACACACCCCTTAATCAAATTCATCAATCTCTTAATCGAATTCAACAATCTCTTAGAATCCCTTAACCAAATTCAACAATCTCTTACAACCCATTAATCGAATTCAACAGTCTCTGACATTCCCTTAATCGAATACAACAATCTCTTACAAATTTCTTAATCAAATTCAACAATCTTTTAATCGAATTCAATAATCTCTTGATCAAATTCAACAATATCTTAATCGAATTCAATAATCTCTTGATCGAATTCAAAAATATCTTACACTCCATTAATCAAATTCAATTATTTCTTAATCGAATTCAACAATCTTTTGCAATCGCTTAATTCAGTGTCTCACTCTTATAATAATCTCTTAATTGAATTCAGCAACCCCTGATAGTCCCTTAATCGAATTCAACAAACTAACAAATATCCGTAGACACAGGTAGAGAATTTCAATCTTTCAAAACTTTTGCAGAAAATAGACTTCAATTTCTACTTATCTCGTTCAACAGATAAAATAAGTACAAGAAATAACACAAAAGTGTAATGCTCAAAAAAATTTAAAAAGCGTTAAAACGGCGAATGGCTAGTCCTGTAAACCCAGCGTTAAGCGAATCAGTTGTGCAGCAAATAATTTAGAAAGGAAAGCATTTTTATTTTTTAAGTAAATTGATCAACTTAAACATTTTATCCATTGTCACTTTAGGATTAAATTGATAAAATTCTGTCCTTAGAAATTTTCTCAAAACAATCAAATTTTTTGACGGTTAATTGAAATATATAAAATCTTTATGAAAATTCAGTCTTACATTTAACAGCATTGACCTAAGTACAGATGCCGTTAATGTTCCGAAACAAGGCCTTACAAAAGCAATTTTGCTGCAAGCGTTACTGATATCATTGAACTCCACGTCGTCGGGGTTTTTTACTGCCTTTCAAGTAAAATCCCACCCTAGAAGATAACAGAAAGAAGAAAGGGACAGGGGACAGACAACCCCTCCGAATCAAAGGACTAATGTGGTCATTACCGTTTTTTTGTAATTCGAGATCGGTGAAGGACCCCCCTGGTAGAATCTGGACATAAAATTGTCTCTTTCCCATGATGTCTGTGTCCTGGAGCATCTTCTCTTGTCCAGCTGCACTGTCCAAGATCATTGACTCCGACTTAAAATGGATTTCGTTTTGTTGTCCGAAATAATCTGTAGTTTTATTTGGAGCGGCTTTTTTGTGTATTTTTTTAAAATAGGCCTTCCCCCCCCCCAATGCTCTCTCCATTGGGACAAAAAATGTACAAATTGCAGTCTTTTAAAAAGGACTTCTTTATAGTTTACGAAAGAAAAGGCGTTCTTCTAATAATAATATGATAGCATTTATCGATTATAGGATAAGGTATATATATAGATAATTAATAGTAAATTTTTTTTTATAAAATTTGTCAAAAACTAAATAGATCTGGATTTAATTTTGACTACTATAAATTAATTCTGTATTTTGGCAACATTGGATTGAATATTATATTTTGGCTTATATATTTTGGATTATATTCTAGCTTAACATTTATTTCTTTTATATTGGTTTGATATTTTAACACCCTCTGAAGAAGTTAGCTATGCTGGTACTTCGTTCCATTTTCCTTTACTCTATTTTCTTTGATATTTTAAACTATCTATTGAACATTTTTTTGTCTGCTTGATATATTTCGTATCTTCAATGTATTATTCTCTATCCTAGTATTTGATTATTATTCTTATTTTGGTTTTTGACTAATTTTATAAATTTATTATTTTTCTCCATTTGGTTTTTGATTGATTTTACAAAAATTTACCATTAATTATATTTTAGTATTTCTATTAAACTGTGCTAATGCGCTGAATGTATTGCTAAACATAAAAGTTATATCTATTCTTGTATTTTTCAATTTTTATATCTATTCTTGCATCTTTCAATTTTCGCCGCCTATGATACTTCTAATCATGCTTTATATATATATATATATATATACTCTATTTGTATAAAGATATATATATATATACTCTATTTGTATAATTAGCAATACCATGTAAATAATGTGAGATGTTACTTACCTACATAATGAAGCTGTACACAAGCTGAAAATCGAGCTTGAATCCACGCTGCCTGTATCATATTAAAAGTATTGCCACTATATTACAAATGAATTCTTTTAATCAGATCTTTTCTTCGAAATGCAATATCGATTGAGGAACTTCAGTTATTTTTAAGGATGACAATATTTTAAGCATAGATTTAACATATATATGATTGTTTAATGTGTGGTCAACATTCTGATCGCTAATTTATTCAGAGTAAACATGTTTATGAAACACACAAGATGTTTTAAATTCCTCACTATTATGTGTGTGTGATCGGTTAATGAACGTAATCTGTAACAAGACTAATTTTGCTCTCCAAATTATTCTTGAATCAATCACATGTTTAGCATCGATTTTATTCTTATTTATTTATATATTTATTTATTTATTGTGAAATCAATTGATTTGTTTAAAAGACCCTAAAAATGATGTATAATTTCTTAAGTTTATAAAAAAATAATATAAACATAGTCTTGCAGACTAATCAGTCCTCTTAAATTTTCGTATATGCTGACCGATGGCTAAGAGGTTAGCGCTCTTGACTTCTCAGCTATGGGTCCCAGGTTTGAATCCCGGTTAGGGCATGGATGTTACTTTATTCCTCTGTGTTTCTCATCCTTCTATGTTCTTTTTCCTGTAATGATATGTGAATGTGGCCCACCCTGTATACGGGCTTGTGGTAGTATGGCGTGAGCAACGCTACTCTCCTCCGTGAATTGGTTCACAGGTGCCCACTGGGTAACGACAAATGAGCAGCAGTTTAAGGCCTTGTTGTCGCATAGTGTCCGTCATCCAAGTGCTCGCTGTTGGAAAAAAATTTTTTGCTTATGGGGAGTTAAAGAATCATATTTATAGGACGCTTAAGAAAACAACATGTGTCTAATGTAAATTGCTTTTCTCTCTTTTTCCAGGATCTTCCAGAAGTAATTAATAGCATTGTCATTGTAAAGAGATTAATAACATTGCTGTGTAGTTGCCGTCTGGAATTCGTTATTGAAGATTGCGTATGAGACAGTTAAGAAAAAGAGGAGAGGAGGCGTTCAATGAAATTAGTTTCGGTTTTGCATAAAATCAAAACCAAAACTGATAGTCAAATTTGGCTATATAAAAATTTTATTCAAAGTTTCCCTTTAAGCGTCTATATTGGGAAAAAAAAAATTTTTTTTTCCAAAATAGATATGCGAAGTTCAATATTCATACAACATAATTCAAGAGAGATGAAAAACAACTTTTGGCCCTTTGGATTTGTCAACCCTGTACATTATGCTCCGAAAGCCGAGAAATATTCCTTAGAATTTGTTTTAGTTCGTTATCTGAATATGTGTGCTTTGTCCAAACACAAAAATTTTTCATGAAAGTGTTTGTTGTCCAATTTGTTCACAGTCCGAAGTGTTCTTTAACCGATCGCATACTACTGTGCATATATATATATATATATATATATATATATATATATATATATATATATATATATATATATATATATATATATATATATATATATATACATTATGTTTATGTTAATATGGTGGAATTTCGACATTTAGAGATGTTAAATATTTAGACTATTAAACAGTAATGGATTGGTTTGGTTTGTGTCATTCAACTGTCAGCTTTTCGCGTGCAAGGATCAATTCGATCGGCATCCCGAGAGTGAATTCCAAACAACTATAAAAACATTATAATCTGGTTGCCTCGGACGTTGTTCTCATGGTCTGAAAGCAGTGAGTTTGAATCCTGACTGAAACGAAGCTCCGTCGGGATTCATTAAAAGCATTTGGAGCACATTAAATAGGTTGTGATCGACCTGTCATCTAAATGAAATATTACTTCTGGGGGGGGGGCGAATATAGTAATAGGCGGTCTTTTGCTGGGTGTTTGCTTCTAAATTACGAAGATTCACACCCCGCAGTTTCCAAGTTAAAGGTGTTGTTACTTTTTTTTTTCTTTTGTCTAGGATTGAGGGAGGTCTGTAGCCTTCCGGCCATGTACCTCGTTTTCTAATGAAATAGATTCCTTGGATAGTCTTAGCTTGGTTATTAACAAATCAAAAATAAAAGATACAGTAATGAATAATACAAAGATATTATGGTAAGTACTCAAACTGGATGCACTTTGCATGACTTGCGTTTTTTGACTAAGTGATTGAGTAATCCTAGTAATAAACACTTAGATGAGATGACAATAATTCTTGGTACACTCAAAATTCCTATAAAATTATTTACAAAGGAAAAGCTAAGGAGAATACACAAAGTGATTACAATAATTCTTTGAAGCACACAAATTCCGTTAAAATATTTACAAAGGAGTTACAAAGAAAAAACACTGGTTGATGACAACAGTTCTTGAAAAATACAAAGTTCCGTTAGAATATTTAAAACGTTCGCGCGCGCGAGAGAGAGACAAAAAAAAATTTCTTTCCATATTTGTTTAAAATTAAATAAAATTGAGATATTGATAGGATGCACACAATTTATTTACACTTAGGTTTCTCACAGGATTTCATTTTGGTGGAGATATGATTTCCATTAATTATTCTTCTTCTTTTGTTTCCGTTTGGAATTATTTGAATAAATGGAGCTGGGGCTGTAGAAATGCATTAGGTCATAGGAACTGTAAGGTTCAATATCCTGAATTTCACTATTGTTGATTGTGTAGATTTTATGCGGTCGAAATTAAGTGCAAGAAATTTGAGGTAGCGCGCTAGGGGCAGGAGTCCCAAGTTGCCTCTTATTTGTTGATTTCTAAAGTAAAATTCTGAGTTAGTAATTAGTCTAAGTATTTTGCTTTGCTGGGCTTTTAAGATTTTGATATTTGAATCATTTGCTCCTCCTTAGATTGGAGCAACAAAGGTTATTATCGGGCTGAGGTAGGCTTTATAGATTAGGGGTTTATTTGCTAGCAAGAGTTTTGACTTGGGGGCTAGTAAGGGATAAAGGATAATTTTATCTGTTATGAATTTATTTTTGATTTTAGTAATATGGGCTTTCCACACGTTAATCTGTTGTCAATAGTGAGTCAAAGGTAATCAATCCTACTAGCCACGGAATATCTCTTCCCGCTAATTTAACTTTTTCATGCGGTAACATCCTTCTTGTAAAAAGAACTGCCTGGGACTTTACCTTTATTTTCCATTTAACAAGCCATTCTTCTACTACCTTCAGGTGTTCTCATAGGTGCTGGTGTAGTGTTTTGTGTTTGCTATTTGAGGTTAATATGGCAGTGTCATCCACAAACAGGCAAAGCATAGTATTAGGGTCTTAACGGAATGTCATTGATGAAGGCATTAAATAGGAATGGGCCCAGCAGTGATCCCCGTGGGACGCTTGCTAAAATGGGCTTTTCCTGGCTGTAAACATCATCAAACCTTACGGTAAATTTTCTATTAGGTAGTTTCTTAAGAGTTTGATCTGGATGGGGGGGGGGAGTTGTAAGTAATTAACTTGAATAGTAAGCCTTGATACCACACATGGTCAAAAGATTTTTCTATATCAAGAAAAACTTCACCGGTAGATATTTTGTGGCAATACCTTTTGTTATCTTCTCCACTGCAATTGGTGGGGAAACAATTGGTAGGTCGTGGATATTTTCCTCCGAAAACCAAATTGCTGAAGGGATTATGATACTCATCTGAGCATCAAAATCTAACAGTTTATACAGAATGAACTTTTCAGCTATTTTGGCCATCGTTAGCAGTAAGGATATTGGCCTGTAACTGGAGGGTAGATTTCTATTATTTCCCTGTTTGTAGATCGGAATAACTACTGCCTTTTTCCAAAGTGTGGGAAAATGTGCAATATTAATTATTGCATTCATTATGTCAGTGAGTAGACATACTGCACAAACCGGAATTTGCTTGATCGCCTTGTTAGTTATAAAATCGTAGCCCGGATTCTTTTTGGGTTTTAGTTTTTGTATCACCTCTTTCCCCTCAGAGGCATTGATTGTCTGGGTTCCCTGTTGGGTAAAATTATTGTGACGGAAGTAGGAGCTAACGATAAAGTCAACATAGGATTCATTACGAATACTTGTGTTATCGTTTGTTGTGTTTTCTTGGAATTGCTCCTCGAGGGAGTTTGCAAGCGCTTCTACTTTCTCTTGTACTGTAATGGCCATTTCGGGGCCGACCATGAGGAGGGAGGGCGTAGGTCCTTTTTTGTTTTTCTTTTCTTGACTTCCCTCTAGAAGGAACCAACTTCGACATTTAAATTCCTGAGATAGCAGTTCCAGCTATTACAGTTGTGTTTAGCAATTTCATTTTCAATGGTTTTTAAGGGCGTTAATTTGAGTTTTTAATTCAATCACTTTATATCGATTAAATTGTTCGCAAAGTCTATTTCTAGTTTTAATTAAATAATTTCGGGAATAATATATATATGTATACACACACACACACACACACACATATATATGAATATAATAATAAACTATATATATATATAATAAACTATATATATATATATATATATATATATACGTTAATACTTCGAGTTTTTATTTTTGTAAATAAACAAACACTTTTATAATTTTATTTATTTTTGCCAGAGTAAATAATTTTTTACAATAAAATTAAAAATCGGATTATAGAACATTTATTATACGAACACTATAGGTATTTTATTTAAATGATATGCATATGAGTCAAAGAGGACATTTTCGAATTTTTAATGCAAGCTAAATAATTTCTAATCTAGAATATGTCTTCTATTAAAAATGAAATATTTGTCTAAGTATTTAAGCAAGCCTGTAATTGGTTAGCGGAATAAATATTTTATGTAAACCAAAAATATCCATGATTATTGACTAAATGCAGGAAATAACAATTTATAATTATCTAACGCAAACCAAAAAAGAACATACTGATACTGATTTAGAAAATTTTTCGAGTGGGGTTCTTCGTTCAGCTGGGAAATAAGTGTTTTGAGACAAAAAAGATTAAAATAGATTAAATATTCCCAAATAGATTGAATATATATATAAATATATATATATGAAGTGAGTGAGAATTATTATTGTTGTCTTGTGGCAGCTAGGTTGGCATTATGGGGCATGCTGCTCCACTTTCCCAACTAAATCATATTTTGGTTATATAAAAACCAAACCAAAATTTTGGAATCCAACTTCCTCAGTACACACATGCCATAGGGTAGGCAACGAATCACATTCATACAAAGACAGTATAGACAGATGGAGAAAGTACGATCCATGCCTGAACTGGGATTCGAACGCAGGACCTCCCTATCACGAATCAGGTACTCTGACCATTAGACAGGGTGTGCAGCCTCGAAAGTTATTAATATGCATCTATACAGTTTAAGCACTCAACAATAAGCTTAAATACCTCTATTACTTAAGTAATAATGTCATTCGTTATTTGCAAAGTTCATATAATTTATTTTCAGAGAATCAATTAATTTTACACTGAAGTACTTTATTATAAGTTAAATTTTATATTTTTTTGGGGGGGGTGGGGTGGAATTTAGACATTGCGGATTACTCACAAAATGGTTGTGATGGGGAGCTTACTGTATATATATATATATTGCCTGTACGAAAAGGAGACATCATTCTAATTTTTATACAGGTCATTGGAAAATGTATTGATGAGAGCTGCAGATATAATAATGATGATGATCGGGAATTTACTGTGAATATATATTCCCTATACGAAAAAGAGACAACATTCGAATCTTTATACCGATCATTTGAATATATACCGATGAGGACTGCAGTGGGGAAATATTAGTATTTATATTTATAGAAACTAAATTAATAATATTCTTAAAATCCCTAATTTCAAAAAAAAAAAAATTTTTTTTTTGAGAATACAGATTTTTTTTTTTTCATTTGGTCTTTTGATGTTCTTAACTAAAAATATTCATTTATATTTAAAAAAAAAAGATCTAAATTTTAAGCGCAAATAGTTTTATGACCATTCACAGAACTCGTTAGTAAAGAAAACCAGCAATTTTTAATTAACAAATCTCATTCAAAATCGTGATTTCTAGATTTAATATAATATAATTATCTATAGATAATTAATATAACATACTGTGCTCATACAGAATCGCATTATTACTGTATACTATAGAAATCGAATCGAAAATTTGTCTTTGTTTGTAATCGATGTTAACATTTTTAAAAAACACATACTGGGTACAAACATTTAAATATATTAATCTTCCTGCCAATTTAATAGTTTAAAGTAATTTAATTATAAATCTTTCCTTGAAATACTTGTTCAGATTTTAAACTTCCTTTATTATTATTTAATAAATATATGTAGTATTTATGTTTCAAACCAAAAATTTTTCTTACTTTACATTTTTTTAAATCTAAATCGAAATTCTTAAAAATTATTATCATCATTATTACTATATTTCTATTATTCTTATATTAGAAGCACAAGAAGTCAGAGATTTCATCACATTTCTTTTAACATTTGGGTTTAGTGGCCTCGTTCCGTGGTCATGGAGATTAAAACTAGCGGCTCTCTACTTAAGTGATTTTAAGAATTTCAATTGGTCATTGTAATGTAATATGGTTGTGGGAAGAAGTTTGGGGGTGTAAGAGAATGTACCACAATAGCTCTGTGGCCACAATATTATTGCTTTCATCTAGTAACTGTCCATGTAGCTCGGCACCGCAGGGAAAATGCTGCTTATTTGACAACAATGAAGGTGGTGAATCTTCAGACAACTGGGGAGAGGATCCATTCTCGGAATCGGCTTCCAACCAAAGACCACCCAAGCTCCCTGTCGGAAAAATGAGTTACACAAATGAATTGGAGTGTAGGACCTCGGAAGAGGGTAACTGAAACCGTAACTAAATTGTCGTGTAGTCTTTCTGAAAGGGTACACCTTCAGGAAGAAAGCGGACCATTGATACCGAACCCATTATGAGGTGTCATTCAATGCAATGATTTGCCACCATTTCAACAGACAAGTTAGGCGAGATGCCCATCGTCCGCGCGGTGACATCCTGGGGTGGTCCGGGCCCTAGTTTTATTGCTTCTTGCGAAGATTGTCTGCTGGACTAATTGGAGAGGGGATAAACATGTAAATTTGTAGGAAGAAGTCGTGGGAACGGTATGGAGATGGGGTAATAAAAAAACTTGTTCCCACGATATACAAAACGAACGATAGGGATTTTTTTTTTTTTTTTTTTTTTTTTTACTTAAGTGTTATCAGCAAATATGCGGAAAAAGGCTTTTCCCGATACTCAAGAAATAAATAAAAGGAAGCTATTTTGCTTCGTAATCAATTTAAAATAAAGCACTTAATATGTCGCAAAAATGTTTTGCTGTTTAAATTTACTATTGAAAACTATTTTCCTCATAAAACTACTTTCAATGGAAGTGTATTTAAGTGGACATTTTCCACTTTCATAAACACATTTCTTCATTGTAACTATACATTTTTTGCTATCTTTTGTGACGCAAACTTCAAGCAAATTTTTAGTTGACTTGCTGGTTTATTTATTATTTTCTGAATATGTTAAATAGCTATTATATAATTATAGTACTTATTATTAACTATTAATAATTTCATATATTATCACTTGTATGAATCTCTTCAAAAGTATTTGTATATATTTACATAATATGCTATATAATACAACAAATTACTGTGTTATATTAAATAATTTCTTTTCCTTATTACTATAAACAGAATTTAGTTACTATAAAATTTCATTTAGAATCTATAGAAGATATTATCACATATCTATTTAACCTTTTCGTTAATACGTAGAAAAATATTTCTAATGACATATGATTTTTAAAGAAAAGGTGACATTTTTCATAAAACAGAAATAAATAATATAATAATGGAAATAAAATCTTGGAATTAAATTCCAACATTTTATAAAGGATATACAATATGAGGAGTTAAAAGTCTCTTAATTCATTAACTAAAACTTCTCGTACATCATTTGAACATTCATTCCGTACCAATTTATGGTTAATTGGGAGTTTATTATTATTAACTAAATGGGGAAAATAGTGATGCTTCCTCATAACTGAAAATCAGGTTAAATGATCTTCCGTTGGTGTAGTGCAGAAGTTCGCGAAGGATGGTCACGGCTCAGATGTTGATCTCATTACTTGACCACTGCTTAAAAAAATATGGTTGCTGATGATATTTATCTGCTTAGATTACAAAAAGTCCCAACTGGAAGCCTAATGCCATAGCCTCTTTTTTCATTAGATTAAAATAACCAAAAAAATTAAGACTGGAAGCTCATTCGTGAAAAAACTTTTTTTTAGAAAAAAAAAAAAAACAGTTTTCTGTAAAGTGAGAAAAATAATTAATTAATTTTATAGAAAATACCGTTTTACCTGCGTTTGAGAGATTGATTTGCAGGTCAGCTGTGTTATTTCATGAGCAGACAAGTAATGTTCTGTTGCGAATTTAAAAATTATTCGATTATCTCGAGCTAATAATTTACTCTAAAATCCATTACAGTTGAGGGCGGTCTGGAAATCAACTTTACGGAAGGCCATGACCCCCTCCCCAGGCTGACTCTCCATTGTGGAGTGAAGGATTACTCTTTCTGCTAGATTTTTCATGTTTTCCATAAATTTCTTTGCCAAGTTGGCATCCGACTGGCTAGCACCCTGGCCTTCTGTCCAATCGTTCATGGGTTCGAATCTCGTTTCGTGCTTAGATGTATGTAGTTGTTCGGTATCCAGCTTCAGATTTAGACACTTTCAAATTGCCCTTCATGTGCAAAGAATGGTGGTTGCTCGATAAACTAATCAAATCATAAAAATCTTTTTTCATTTAAAATATTATGAATAAAATTTTTATAACTTATGATATTCTCTTATTTATTTTATGCTCTAATGTCCCAAAGACTAAAACAATTCATTTTTTTAAATTTCTCAATTTCTCGCTGAGATAAATCCCTTCCGTTTGGCACTGTGCATATTTTCGCAAAAAAATTAAATTAAATTTTGAATTTTTCACAACAGTATCGTTTGCATGTTTTTGTGATAGAAATTTATAATTTCAAAATAATTTCGATAAAAACAATGATTTTAAAACTTCTAATAATTTTAAATGTCTTTTTTTTTAAGTAAGAGGTTAATAAATTATTTACTATATGAATTTGACTCAATATTTTTTATATAATGATTTATTTTGATATTATATTCATATAGTATTATTGGAATAATATCTAGTTATAATATATGATTTACATAAGAAAACAAATTGATAATGATTTATTTAAGAAAATATAATTTATTTCCATTACCTCAGTCTTTTAAAATATATTCCTTTTATGTAATTTACTATTAAAATGAGTAATATTTTTGGTAGTTTTACAATTATGTAATGCACACTGTATCAAATGTAATAATTTTGATAAAAATATCATAAATATATGTTCCAAAATTACGGTAATGATTTCGACGACCGCAAGATGGCGCTGTGGAGGCAGAAAAGGAATTTTAAAAACAGAAGAGAAAAGCTGGATTCTAAAAAGGAAAAAGTGCATTGTATATATAGCGCTTGTTCAGAATGTTATTGTGTGTTTTCGTTTATAAAATAAATACTTGATTGCTAAAATTATTCGTGTTTAATTCATGGCAGAAATATGATTCAGCTACCTAACATTACATTGAATAAACCAAGTTTCATGCATCGTACTTATTTTAAAATCAATTTTGAGAAAAATTGATTCATGCAAAATATTATTGTCAGTTTATATCATATTAGCTTACAGGGCAAATCGTGTACATACATTTCGGGGGGGGGGGTGAATTAAGATTTGAGAAAAAAAAGTTATTTGTTACTTTATTAACTCGGTTTAAAAATCTCTTTCCACCACGAAACGAGTTGGACCATCTAAAAACAAATCGAATGTTGTATGAAACACTAGTGAAAATATCCCCATTAGTTACAAAATTATTAAATAAACAACTCAGAATTCCTTTCATTCGTGTTCCAGTGCATTTCCAACTAGTGATGTATTGGGAAAGGCGTAAATACATAAGATGCAACCACCAAAGACGACACTTTTTTCAAAAAGGTAAAAAAAGTTACTCCTTGTTAGTATAGAAAGAAGATAGAATTCGATGTTGTTAATATTTTTTCGCTGTTCTCAATGGCTACGCACAAATGATAATTCTAAAAGATGGGAAAGAACCTCCTGCATCCCAGCTTAAAACCAAAATATTTCTAGAGCAGATTATTGCATTGTTAAAATGACTTACGTAGCAGCATAAGCAACTTTCCAGAGAGTTCAAATTAGCGATAATTGCGGTTTAAATTAATTACAAATGCCATCCAAAGTTTGTCGAAGACTAATATCCCAATTAATTTCAATGACACCCAGTGTAAGTTGTCAGTCATTGAACACTGACAAAATTTTGGCAGTTAAATAAAATAAGGATTTTACTTAAATACATTTCCCCCCATTTTTTAATGGTATGAACTGATGTAGTTATAGTGCTTCGCACTCCTAAGATGCGATGTTCGATCCTCGAGCTGGGCAAGATCGACTCAGCCTTTTATCCCTTGAGTGGGTCGATAAACTGAGTACCAAGCATGCATGGAAGCTAAACACTGGGGGTTTCGCGTTAGACTAACCAACTAACTGAGACATGCTTCGTACCCAAGAGACTCTAGGTCATGTAAAGAAACATAGGTCTTGGTTTCCATATAAGCTACCATGCCACAGTATTTAGCAGTAATGGTATGAACAGAAAAAGGGATAATGTTCTCTTAAACAAATGCTTCAAGTTTCAGAAAATAATGCATTTAAGTATGGAAACCGACTTTTTTTTAACTCTAGGATTACAAAGCTAAATCAATCAGAATAAAGATATGCAAGGCAGTTAACTGGTCTATAGTATATGATCGTGAGATTTGCAGCCTGACATTAAGAGATATTAATATCTTAACGTTAATTATTGAGAAAGATATGTGGACCCATTCAGGTAAATAGTAAGCTTAGGAGAATAAGAAATAATAAGGAAATAAAACCACCCATTTAAAGCAAAGACAAAATGAAATTGATTAAGGTGCAACGTTTATCTTGGCTCGACCACACTGAGAGACAACTGATAATTGTGTGATAAAATTCTTAAATTATAAAACCAATGTGCAACAGACAAAGAGGAAGACTAAAGAGAAGATGAGTGGATGATATGCTGAATACCTGAAATGTTTGAAGATAACCAATAGGAAGACAGGAGAAAGAATTTTCTGTAAAGAAATGACACGGAAGGTTATGACGCATCCCGACCTGTAAAGTCGAGCAAGAAAAGGAAGAAAGTTTACGAACATTTCTTATATATGAGTCGACGAACACGGGCTCATTTAATGCATGAACTTAACACATTCTTAATGAAAAGACAACCACTAAGAAATCAATTAAACGCCACGAGTAAAAAAATGAAAATGCGAGACATATATATTGATATAAAACTTTTATTATTCTCTCAATAATATTTTAATATTATCTATATTCATCTTGCTGGTCTTTTGCACAAATATTTATTCTGACCGCAATTCACATGGGGGCGCTTCGTTTTCTGAATTGCTGTTTATGGAGCTTATTTCATGTAAGACAAAGCAGTTATCCTCTCGTTTTTATATTCATTTTTATAATTATTTCTCGGGTAAAACTAATTTATTAAAAATTTTCTTTATAAAGAAAAATTTTAAGGGACCTTCTTTATAAGCAATTTTTTAATTAAGAATTTAAGTCCGCGTTTATTAGACACATATCCATAGAGATCGATATACACACACTGAATATCAACTTCATATATAAAAATTTAATTAATTATATATAATATATATATATATATATATATATATATATATATATATATATATATAGAGAGAGAAGAGAGAGAAGTATACTTAAATACTGCTGGCTGACTTTATTTCTAACGTTGTTTTTTTTTATCTAAAAATTTAATAGAAATACGAAGTGTATTACTAAAACTTAAAATTACATTTACTAATAAAAATGTTTTAATAAAACTTTTTTTAAATGAATGACATTTTAAAATATATAAAATAGTTTTACTTAAGCTTCTTTTCACATTCCGGTAGTGTTGGTAGACGTATGGTTAAAGCGTTTGTCTTCGGTTCAACAATTTGTGACTCCGGATTCTGCCTGGATTTCTTATGGTTCTGAATACGTTTTAAAACGTCGTTGCCGATCTTAACCTTGAGGGTAGAGGATCAACAGATCCAGGTATCTCAGAAACCAGCCATCTGGCAACCATTCCATTTCTTTCTTATTTTGTGTCTCAAAGTTTGAATTAAATGATATTAAAAATTTAAGTCATCTCCACTTAAATTAAAATGATAAGGTATTCATGTTTCTAAAAAAAACAACTGTATAAAACAACTTTGAGATTTAGAAGAGTCACCAATATGAGAATAGTGAAAAAAAAGTGATGCGTTATTCACACTTTTTAATATTTTGTGAAAAAAAGAACTGTTTAGTAGCGCCATCTAGAAACTAGAAATGAATTCAGAAATGTCATAGCCATTTAGGAGTAATGATCAAAATATATATCGAAGAGTATTTTAACAATGAAGGCGTTGTTTTAATTCATAAATTAAACTGTATTATATTAAAGATTGTGCAGAAAATTAACATTATTATGAGGAGAATCATAGAAACGTATCTGGAGTGAACAAAAGTTATAAATATTCCAAAGTCACATCAAAAAATCTTACATAGTTCTTGTAGTCATTGTGAAAATACATATAAAGCAATTGATAGGATAATATTTGCATATAAAAATAATATTTCTTAAGTAATTTAATTTATTCTCCTGTATTAAATTATTAGAACTATTTATAATGACATAAATTGAAGTTAAAACTGCATTCACACATGTATGAATAATATTTCTTGTGTTAAAAATATATGCAAAATATTGAAATAATATAAAAATTGTTCCTTCGTCTCTGTTACGACTAAAATTGGAAAAATTGTTTTTTTAATTTTTTGATTCTATTTTTTTATTTGATTTTTTTAATCTTTTGCAAGAAATATGAATAGAATTAAAGTATTTAATGCCAACCATGAATTTTAATAAAGAAAAAAAATTTATTAGCCTCATTACAAGATTTGAGCTTTACAAAAAGAAAAGTGGATTCTTTGAAACCTATGTGATGTAATGACGTGATTTTTGTTGCAATATTTTTCCACTAGTGTGTATTAAAAGTTTCGAAATAAATCTATCTGTTTAAATGTTGAATTGAGTGTAATTCATATTGATGTGCTTAAATTTTTTAAGGTGGGGAAAAATATTATCAGAAGCTGTTTAATGAAACTAGCTAAAAAGCATTATCACGAAATATACAAGCAGTGAAGATATCAGACCACATATTGTGCATAAGAGTCTCATAATTCTTTCTTTAAAAATAACCGAATTTCATTAGAGAGATTGGCAACACAAAATTTATTGTGAAAGAGGAAATTGGAACAGACGAAATTGCAGTTTGTTGCAGGTAACCAGTTGAAGAAGTTGCGAGCTATTTTATTTGAAAAAAAAAAAAAAACAGTATTTGCATATTTTTATAACAGCGATTTTTCCTATTCAAGAGTTAAAGTCCGAAGTTTTCTAAAGATTAGTTATCACTTTTCAGGTAATAATTAAGAGTTTTTTTTTTGTTTCATTTATGTGCTTGATAAAATATTTAAATTCAGGATTTTTTCCCTTTTTTTTATTTTTTAACTGCTATCTAGAAGTATTTAGAAACTCTGAGAAGTGAATGAAAAGTATACTGTAGAAATTTATATGTAATAACATCTTATATCTATATTTTAAGTATGTAAATACTCTTTCGGATGTCTAATATTTACAATGAAAAAAATGTTTATATAACTCTTTTGTACTCTTTCGTATTTATAATGTGGATGTAAAGATTTTAATTTTTATGTTCTTTAATTTTTTTCTATCGAAATGTAAAGTAGAAGTTATCGTTAATTAGAAAATATATCTGGAAAATATTAGGTATCGTTGTATGGCACTTCATTATTTTATTGCATATTGTTGCACTGACAGAAGCATGCTTATTTAATAGATTTTTTTATGGTATGCAAAAATACTTCAGTTACAAATATTGAACAAAAGTTTTTACTTTTTTATGGATATTTTCCATTTTTTAGATATATTTAAGTTTCTTAGTAATGAAACACAGCAAAAGTTAATATTTATTGCAAAACTTAATATTTCTTTAGAGGGATAAAAATATGCTTATGTATTTCCTTTCCTTATTTTTAGCTTATTATGAATATCTGTAATTTCTAATTTTTTAAATGATTAACTGTTAAAAATATATTAATATTTGCATATATGTGTTTGAAAAACTGCTGTTTGAGAAAGAGCTAACAAAATGCTTTTGCAGATTAAATTTTTTTAAAAAAACAAAATTAAGTGAATATTTATCTTTTTAGTGTTAGAAGTGGATTTAAAAAATTTGGCTGTATCAATTTTAAGTTTTAAGGATAATTTTCTATTAAAAAAAGCAGCTTAAATACTCAACTAAATTTCCTTAATTAAGACTTCATAACTGATGTGAAAAAAAAAGTTAAGAAATTTCATAAATTTAAGAAGTTTTGTTAATTTTGTTTCATAATTGTGAAAAAATTTGGCAAAATCTTAAATATGTATATATTTTAATATTAATAAAATAAGTTAATTTTGCCCAGTTGTATGAATAGAAAATATTTGAACTGAATCAGATACCTCCAAGTATTTTATATTACATATTAAACTTTATTTTATATTTATTAAAGAGAATCCTACAGTATTTCTTTAGTTTGTCTGCTTTTAGTCTTATTAAAATATTCTATTCTGTAACAGAATTCAGTACTTCTCCATTAATAAATAAAAATTATATTACTCATCATAATAAATATTAAATGTATTTCTGGGTATTTAATTTTGTATTATGGCATCTTTTTTATTTCGTCTAAGTTTTTATATGAAATTTTATATTTCTGGCAGGTTTAAAGCAAAGTACATTTGTAAATTGTCAAAACAGAAAAGAATAGCAATATGGATATTAGTATTCATTATAAATAATTTGCTGTTTATATATATATATATATATATATATATATATATATACCCACTTCTTGATTATGGATGTTTCTAAGGATTCGATATTTATATTTCTAAGTCCAAATTTTTGATGAATTAGAATTCTTGCTTAAAGATAGCTATAATAACGAACAAATATTGATTATAACTGGAGTGTATGAAAAAAGAATTTAATACATGAAATATTGAATCTGCTGAATGTTTTCCAACTTTAATGTTTCTGAGCTTGCAGTTTAGTCATTACAAGTTTGGACTTCGTATTAGCTTGATTTGATTTTTGAATGTTTCCTGGATGTTTGTTTTGATTTACAATTTTTCAGATTAATTCTGGTGTGCAAACAGTGATCATACAGCTATAAACCCTCTATAAATTTTGTGTTTTTTTAATTAAAAGTGCACAACATATGAATAATAAAAATAAACAAAAAAGGATAAAAATCATTTTGAAGGTTAGAATTTGAATACAATAGGAGTTTTATAGTGGTTTTGTATTTACATAGCAAATAACATATTTTAAGCAGTTATCTTTATCAAGATGGAGCATACAATGAAATGACTGCAACTGTCTCATGCACTTTACTTTTCAAAAGGAAGCTTAAGCTTACTTACATTATCAATCATTTCAGTCAAAAAATGTAACCAAGTGCTGCAGTTTAATCACCGATCTTAAATTTCATTATTTTACACGAGTGCTCACATTTATATATTTTTATTTTCAGTATATGGAGATTTTAACTTTGGTTATTTTTATTAATTTTCCAAGAAAATATTAATTTCTTTTTCTCACATTTTTGAAAAATTTTAAATTTTGTATTTTGCATTGCTTTTTTCCTTTTTTTCAAAAGTGTTATAAAAGATAATATATAGTTCTAAGAATTACAATTTTACATTATTATAACTGCTTACCATTTATTAAATCTTGTCCAGTTTATATCTTATCAAGTATGTAAAGCTCGTTAAATGTATTAATGTGGTGCAATCGTAAAACTAAGCTGAATCTTATTACACTTGTATAAAAGGTGTGTAGCAGTGAGTTGTTAGTAAAAAACTTTATTTTTCCTGTTAACATTAAGAGAAGGGATCCTGTAAACAGATAAGAAAAAATATATCACATGGTTCTTTCTAATTACTGTATTGATAAAATTACTAATGGTACTTGCATATTATCATGTCTACCTTTTTACTCATAAAAATATTCTGTCTAGTTTTGCCAATTTTAATACCTTATTCAAAATGTGAAGAGAAACCAGAATAGTTTACGTGCATCTTTATTATAACAAATAGATAAAAACTTTTAATTTATATGATGTCAAATAGAAATTTTAAATGATTTTTTCAGACATGAATATTTTTTTTTTAATTACGTCCTTATGTGGCTTTTCGAGCATAATAAGTCTAGCAGTCCAATAAAGAAAAGAAATATCTCCAGGAGGGAAGAGCGTCTTGAAATGTGAAGAAGAGCCCGCTTCCTGGAGGGCAGAACATTTCCAAAGATGCTCACCATCCATGTCAACATGTTTCCTACATAAAATGCAGTTGGGTGAATCCACAAGCCCTATGTGATATAGATGTTTCTGGAGAAAATAATGCCCAGTAAGTAACCTGAAGTAGGAGACCCCTATAGATCTAGGTAGATCTCTGGGGATACATGAGATCAGCAGGGTTCTCCAAGAGGCATAAACTGCATTCTCTTTGTAATAAGGTTTTCGCTGATGATGCATAACCCATTTTAGGAGTTTGACATTTCTCTGGCCAGTAGGAGTATCTGGAGGGTTTAAAAAAGAAGCCTCTTTCGCGAGATTGTCTGCTTTTTCAATACCAGGCAAGCCGCAATGGCTAGGGATCCATTGTAAAGTAATTTCCTTTCCTGCAGACTGTAAAGTGTTAATGATGGTCTTACAGTTAAATTCTATAGATGTAGGTAGGAGAGTATAATTTGCCACTGTATTAATGGCATCCTGGCAGTCAACAAGAAGGACAAATTTCATTTCCGAGAAATCTAAAATTTTTTGGAGAGCCATGTAAATTGCATACCTCTATCAAAATTGTCAGATTTTTTCCCCAAAGGCTCTTTGAGTTGGAAAAATTTATAGAACACACCAGCTCCCGCTCTCCCAGTACTTCTCTCAGCGGATCCGTCAGTATAAATGTGCATCCAATTGTGGAGTGGGTATCTCTCATTAATAGTAGCAAGAGCAGCAGCCCTGAGTTCTGCCTGAGGGGAGACTCCCTTCTGGACAGGAAGGACAAGGTGGAAGACAGGGGGGTCATATTTCAGCATACCTGGGAAGACAGGGGGTTCATATTTCAGCATACCTGGGAAGACAGGGGGTTCATATTTCAGCATACCTGGGAAGACAGGGGGTCTGGCTGTAAGGGCTCTATTACTTGGAGTGCCAAGTGAGCTGGAAATTCTCTGGAATTCTGATAAAAATGTTCGTTGTGTTTTTAGTCTCAGATTGCTTGGTCTGTAACTAATGTTAATGAAGTATATATTTTATCTCAAATCACGCACAATTAATTCTCATGAAAAGTTTTTAACAATATGATCTAGCATTAATCAACCTAGATCAATAATAGATGAAAATGTGGTTGGTGAAATAGTTGAAAGTCAGTAAGTTTGGAATATCGTTAAGTTTTAATGAAATTAAACTCTTGCATGTTCACCATTTTATCACTTTTGGAGTTTTTACTAATATTTTTATTTTTCGCTTAAATCTGTAAAATCTATAGGCTTAATTATTTTTTCAGATAATTTTAGTGATAAGATTTTGAACTGTTTTTAAAACAGAACTTGAATCCTTTCTAAGATTTTCTCCAAGATAATCAATAGATATTTTCTGCAATAATTTTAATATATTGCTAATTTTTTCATTGGAGCATATAACTTCTAAACTGACCCACAATGGATTGCATGACATAAATTAAAATTTTTTCGAATATTTTAATTTCTAATAAATCTATATAGTTTAACCAAGAAGAGGTAGCCACAAAACTATAGTAAACCTCCTAAATTTTTTTATGGCATTTTCGTTATACATTTACAGTATAGTTAAAGAAGTTAATTCCTTCCTTTCAAAATTTACTTGAAAATATGCTTGTATGGAAAAAAATCGTGCTGCTGTCAATAAATTGTACTTATAATAAAATAATTGTTGCGAAATGAAAAAATTTCTATACAAACTATTTTTTCCACTCTTTTTACAAAATCGTTCTGAAAACGTTCAAACATGGTCTGATAAAGTTTTTTTTTTTTTTTTTCATTTAGAATTTTAGTTAAGTTTGTTTTCAATATCTGATCATTGAATGTAATTTCGTCGATGACGGAAATGCTCTTGATTTGATTGATCATGCTGTTTATTAATTGACATTGATTTGCATTCTTTCCAGTTCCTACATCGCGTGATTTCTAGTCATATTTATTGTTCAACAAAGACTGCGTGAAATTGTTATGTTTTGGACTTTCCCTATATAGATTTCGTTATATCTTACGAGACTAATCTGTGACGAGTACAGCTGTATTCATTTTTTTCGGTGTTATTTTCCTTATTTCACAAAGACTAATTTTCTAAGTTAATTTTCTAGTTCCTAAGAATTTTATGAACTGATTTAAATGATTCATTTTTAGTAGTTGAATGTCACTCTTTTCAAACAATTGCTTGGCGATGCTTTTTAATAATTTGTCAAATAAAAATTGTTAGTTGAAAAAGCTTTATATCATTATTTTCATTAAAAATGTATTCCTTATTTTATTTTAAAAATGTTAATTCCTTGCGATAAATGGATGGAATTAAACAGTGCAAGAAATAACGATTATTAACAAATGTTGAGACTAAGTTTCGATAATTAAATCGACGGAAAAAAAAATCCTAGAAAAATGAGAAATGTAAAGTGTTGCAAGTCGCTGCAACAAACTCATTTTAAGATTTTGGTACTATATTTTTTCCTTATTGGAATAATTAGGAATTTTTCTGAAAACGGAAATTCTGTCCATAATATAATGCGTATAGTTTAATTTAGCAACTTTTAAGACAAAGAGTATAAAATTACTAAATTAAACATTTTTTTAATTGCTTCATTGGATTTTTATAAGATTTGAGCATTTTTAGTGAGATCTAAGCCACGGTAATTTATCATTGGTGTATTAGATTTATAAAAACCAATGTAATTGTAATTTCGTTGTTTAATATTAGGAAAAATATTTCAGCCTTAAATATTTTATTACTCTACAGTTTATGACGTATAAGACCAATGATATCTTGGTTAGTCACCGAAACATTTCATAATTATCTTAATTTTAATTGCTGTTTCTAGTCATAACTTCTTAGTGCCAAAGGCCAATGGCATTATAAGGTGATCAAATACATCAACGATTCTTCTGTAAACCAGAAATTTCTATTTTTAATCACTTTCATTCGCGCGGTTTCTCCAAAATTGCTGATTTGTGTTTTGTCAGACTGTTGTGCGTCATTATTTTGTGATTATTCTCTCCCTTTTATATCACGTGATTCCACTTGGAGGCAATTTTCATGCACTCGATTTGTGGTGTCGCCATCTACCTATAACGAGAGTTTAATTAAATTTATGGAAACTGCATGTATACTTTGTTTTCTCCCTGCTGAAACTTTTTTAAAAAAATGTTCGGCGATCAAAAATTAATCTCAGCTCCTATATCCAAGCAATTCATTGTTGCACTCGTCTAGATTCTGAAGAGTGATTGTGCAATCACTTCGGGTTAGTGGGTCAAAAACGTAGAATCTTCACCGTGAATCGTTTCGAAATGCTTTCTGCCCTTAGTGGTTGAACTGGTTTTCCGACCGAATAAGAAAAATAAATTTGTTGAAGATTGTATATAACTGCAAGAGCTAAGCATTCATTTTACTCTACAGTTAAAAAAAAAAAATTTTTTTTGTTTACAGTTTTCTTAAATTTCGAGCTGCTTAAGTTCTGTTTGTATTGTCTTATTTCCAATCTTTTATCTAATGAAACTGACTCTAGATATGTAATTATTCTTTTATCAGATTCTGTAATTGTTTAAAATACGAATTTTAAAATCGCTGATTTGTTCGACCCCCAATATACTGAAAGACGGCAAAATAAATTAAGTAGATTATAATACAACAAATGTTTTAATTTTTATGTATACTTTGAGTGTGGTTTATTGTTTCGACTTTTAGAAAAAAATTTATTGAAAAATATATATGTATCGAAGTATCCATTTTTTTTTCGCAGCATTTTTATTTTTTCTAAGTTAAAGAATAAAATTAATTTTATCAAGAAGTTTAGTTACTATTTTACTAGAAACTTTACACTTTTTATGTGAGATGGGATGCAATTTGTACTAAGACACTTCAGTTTAGAAAAATTATAATTTTCTAAATAATTTTCTTAAATACAATGTTAGTGTCTTAATTTTTAAGATTTAACTTCATGAGTAATGGTGCATTTCATTGTGCTCCACTGCCTCATGAACAATACCACACGTGTCCTGTGTTTAGAGCTTTTACTCGCTTGGTGGAAGAAAGCATTTCTTGTTCATGGTTACTTAAACGTCATTTTTAGAGAATTTTTCCCCTTAACTTATTTAATGATTCTAAATGAAAGATGATTTAACCACTGGAAGTTAAAAAAAAGCTCCCAAATTCGACTAGAGTCCAATGGGAAGTGCAAAATTAATTTGATTTAATCAGATTCAAGATTTTTTCTTCGATGTCGCCTCATATCACCGCCTGTTATACCATTTCCAGTCTTAACAGTTTGGGGTCGGATGTTAAGATCCAGAGATCGTTCGTGATTCATCCATAAACATTTACTTTCAAGGAACATGTACTCCGTAGTATAGTATAGAATTTTACATATTCTATCAGCAATTGACTGCCCTGTTGTCGTTACTTGATTCTTAATTCTAATCTCTTTAACTTTAGATATCTTAATATTGGTGTAAATCCACACATTAGCGTTTTTGCGTGTTCTTAAACAATTATTTTTACCTTATGATAATTTAGAAAGGTATAATTTTACCAAGTTTTATTACATTTTATCAATGATCTTATTATCAGAATTGAAAAGTAAAACTAAATTCGTCTGGCGCAAGTTGTCCGCAATCGGACCTTATGCCATTAAACTCTACAAATCTGTGATTCTTCGATGTCGTCCGCAAATAAAATTTGAAAGTTTTTTTTTTTTTTCCATTATTTTATATTACATTATACCATATTATTTCACATTTTCGATTAGTTCCTAAAAATGTTCATATATTGGTTTTGTTCGTGGGTTCGAGTCCCACATTGGGTTTGGATGTTTGTAGTGGTTTGGAATCTATTTTAAACTGTAGGTCCCGGTCTAATTAGCCCTAGTGTTCAATTTTTTTTTTGATTAGAAAATCAGTTATATACACATATTTTTGTGGCGTTTAATTTTCTTTTGTTATTAGACACCTTAAAAGCATTTATTTTCCACTTTCACTTTAGTATATAGAAATCAGTTATAAACATTTTTCTGAAAGAATTAGGGTTGTAAATAATAAAATACTATATTTTAACATTCATTTTATCCATTCAGCCTGTCTTCATTCATTTTATGAGTTCGTTACTTGAAGATTAGTAATATTTGTTTTCTGTTCAACATTTTATTAGTTCGATTCCTGTCTTGACCAATTGAAACCAGTGTGTGGTCTTCTAGTCAACGGTCTTGTTTCAATTCTCGCAAAAGATATGGATGTTTGTAAAAGTTCAGAATTATGTGCGACTGTATATTCCTGTCTAATATAAAAGTATTTGTTTTCAAAAAGTGATTACTGAACGATAAACATCTGTAGTGCGTGGCTTTTAGTAGTGGTTCACTCATAGAGTTGACTTTGAACTATCGGTTCCATTTCATTTGATTTTAATGTTCAAAAAATGATCAGAATCCGCAAATTTCTTCATTCAGACCAAACTGGTTCAAAGATAAAATCATAACTATGAGTGAAAAATTTGCTTTCGCTGAATCATTCCGGTGACATTGGGAAATGCTTTGAATTTTCGGAACACAGATGACAGACATCTCATTGCATTATTTCATAAGAATAGTGTGTGTATATGTAACAGTGAAGAAAAGCACTTTCAGTAATGTGTTTTCCTGGTTTTACACAAATTGCGTCGTAATGGAGAATTTGTTTGCAACGTATTGGCCTATTTGTGTGCTTTAGGTGTTATCTCTGAAATAAAGCAAAATTTTGAATATACATGTTCTTTTACAGCTATTTTTAAAAGGAATGTTCTGTAAAAAAAGAAAATTCTATATTGCTGTATTTTTTTAATATTTTCTTTATCGTTGAATATTTTTCTTAGATTTTGATACTTTTTCAAAGAACAGTCTCACATAAACCTTATGCTCAAATTAAATTAAGATTGATGCATCACAATTTTCTGCAGATGTTTAGCAGTTTTGGGAAAATTTCACTAAAATTTATCAGAAAACCAGATTTCACAAAATATATGCTATGCGCAATTAAAATCGCGACTAATTTTATATTTTTAGATTATGATTTATCGAAAAACAAGTGTAGAAAAACTAATTTTAAATTTGTTTTAAAATTTTATTCCATAAAAATGTATACCCACTTATTCTTTAAAAAATTGTGTTATATTTAGATTGCATTGTTAAAGCAATTTACTTTCCTATAGTTTCAATGTTTTGTCTTATATATATATATATATATATATATATATATATATATATATATATATATATATATCCAGTTGTAATAGAAAATTAATTCGACTAACTGCACTCTGGTTGATAATATTTAATTGTGGTATATGAAATCAGTTCAGTGCAATATAATTTTAAACTCTAGAAAAATTCTGACCTTTTTTATGCTTCAAAATTGATTCCTGTCTTAATTTTTCCTATTTGGTTTACAAGTTGAGTTCAGATTTTGAATGTTAATCATTCTTTGTTAAGGATTATGCGTTGTGTTACTAGATTTATACAAGTTTGTTATCCTACTGTAAGTTTTTGCACACATACTTTTGGCCAGTACCTACGTTAAGTGAATACAAAACCACTACAAGCCACTATGGGGGGGGGGGGTAATCGTACTCATACACTGCCGAACCGAAAACCAAAGCATTTCGTGTTAGAATTTGATATTGAAAATCTGAGGGATTTATTTTAAATTATACTGATATTTCGAAAAATGCTGTAAAATAAGTTTTTTTTTTTGTTAAAAATTATTTTTAAATCTGTCCTAAATGTAGAATTTTTTGATATTTGTGAATGACATTGTAAGTTCATTGTTGTAATTATTCGTTCCTCATTTATCTTGCTGTATTTATTGATTAGTTTTGATTCGCTGTGCTGGAAAAAAATATCATGAACGTGGCAAAATAATGATTTTGTCAATGACTTTCTAAGAGAAAATATTTTTAACCCCTGTTTTTTTAATAAAAATATAACTATTTTCGTTAGCTAAGGTAAGAAAAAATAGAGTTAAGCAAGCATTTAACAGTATTTGCTAAACAATCTAAATTAAGATTTTTTGGACAGTTTTACTACAAAATTGTATAAATCTTTACTTGAATGATATTTTTGCCTCAAACGTCAGAGTGAGTGAAAAGATTTGATTGCTAAGCCTTTTGGGTACTTTGTTTGCCAAACTGATTGTGATATTAAATGATAGTAATTGCTGTGATTAAAATTCTGAGCATTCCAGCGAATATTATTACTTTTTTTTTGTGTGGAGTTAGAATATTTAAAACACTTCAGAATATTTGCTGTCATAATTACTTTATTAAGTAATGATATATATTGCTGTATTTGATCTAAGATGTTGACATTTAGAAAAGCAGCTTTAAAAATGTCATTTTTACGTATTTATTACACATAATTGTTTCCCTTATATGCCCAAGGGGTGTTGCCCCAGTTCTCTCATTTGGGATACGCCCTTCATACTGACTTCATATGACTTTTGGGTTATAAATTTCCAATTTCTGGAAAGTGCTATTATCGCAGTCTCAATTCGAAACATAGATTCGAATTTTTTAACGAGTTATGTAATGAAGATTATATTTCTTAATTTGTTTACTTAATGTAGCAGAACAAATAATCGTATGAGAAAAAATAACACTTAAAGATTACAGGCTCTGATCTATGCTCTCGGAATAAAATCATTTAGAATATTCATTTAATATTCAGTGTAAATGTAAAGCGTGTTTTTCTATGTAAAGACTTGTTTTCCATTGCGTTAAGTTGAATGGTTATCGCTCTGGGGCCTTCGGTTCAGCAGATGGTGGGTTGGATTCCCGGCATGTATGTTCGTAGCAAATCGAACCTTTTTTTTTTAAATTGTAGGTTCCACTCTAATGAATCCTCGTGTGCTAAATCGGTAACCATTGAGCGACAAAAGAAAATGCATATTTTAGTTAGGACCAAGCAGACTTGGCCAACCGATGCCACATGTTGGGTGACGACCTGTTCTACCTGCTCCCAGTCATTGTGGTATTCGTCTGCCTAGGCTTCGAACTTGCAACCTTCCACACCTCTTAACTCACTTGTCTTCTGCTAACTTATTAAAAAAATCTTGAAAGTTTGATTGCATACATCGCTTGGAACTTTTGAGTATTAGTGAGCATGAAAACATTTTCAAGATGTTAAATTAATACCTATTTATTAAAAATATGTAGGATGTCCAGAATTGAATGTGAAAGTTTCTGTAGCTTGAAATAGACATCTTACTAAAGTAATTGTTTTGCAGTGATCAAGGCTATATTTCTCGCATTCAAGCTTGTGAAATACATAAAGAACTTAAAAATCTTGCCTTTATACCTTAAAACTGGCACACTTTTTTCTTAATCTAATAAATTACGATTTTAAGATAAAGCCAACTTGTTTCTTTGTGTTCACTCGTTGAAAATTCATGAAATGTATTAAATGTCATTCATATATTTTAAGGAATATTTTTAAAGTTAGTAATGTCAAGTAGCTTATTATTATTGTAAATATTAGAATTTTTGGGTTAAGAATTCTTTCAAAATTATGTAGTTACTCTTAATTTTTTCGATTATCCGCGAAATTGAGTAATGCGCTTATCTAAGTTATGTGAGAAAAAAGAACACATTTGCGCATTTGAACAATCTAGGCGCACAATGGACAGTATGAACATGCTTGAGAGAATTATAAATTTCTTACAATTTAATTTATGCACTTTTTTAAAAAAAATTTCGTAGATATCGAGCTGTAAGAATATAATCACTGGCAATATCTGGCGTGTATTGTGTAGGTAAGGTGACAACAGAGTGCATTTTTTAAGATATATTTGTCGGTATAATCGAGTATTGCGATGACTATTGAAAGAAGCGAATCATACATTTTTCTAGTGTAGGAAAATATATATATATATATATATATATATATATATATATATATATATATATATATATATATATATATATAAAGAGGATGGCATGGTGAATTTGATTAGTTTTCTTCTGCGGAACAATGGGCCTTGTCGATACCTCTACATTTTTTTCTCCTATTTACTTTCTAAACAAATTCTTATCCAACGGTCATCTTTGCCACGTTTGCCCTCAGAGGTCACAAGTGCCTTTGCGTAACTCGGTCATCGTGAGAGTTCACTCGAAATGTGGGTAATGGGTCACCCCTGTGAATCTGAGTTAGAACTTGAGCTACATCGCATACGTGAAGGACGGTGGAGCGTCTCTAAGAATGTGAGTGACAGTTTCTTTTACATTAATTCTGATAGTTAAAAGTACCATTTCATTGATTCAGAAATTTTATTTCTTAAATCTATTCTGAATCAAAAATATAGTTTTGTAATAAATTATATCAATAAGTTACATTAGGATTGTGTGGATGGAGTTTTCTTTACCTAGTTAATTTAATTTGTTAATTCAAATGTCAATGTTTTTGCAATGTTTGTTGTGATTTAATATTTATGACTCGAAGCATCCACCCTTCGCTTGTATTCAGCATTTCGTCCTTCCGTATTCCTGTTCAAGATACGTGACTTTTCTTGCAAGGGCATCACCTTCGAAATTAAAATTTTCCGTATCAAAAATATCACGAACTCAGCTTGAATTTAAATTTCTTAGACCTTTGTTTTGTCTGTTTTCCTTTAAATTAAAAAAAAAATCTTTCACATTTGACTTAAAAAGGTATCACTCTTCTGAAGTTTTTTGTCTAGTTAAAGTTTGCAAAATCAGTGCTTATCACGCCTTTAACTAATAGTGCTCAGTCGAATGGAGTCATTTCGATGGATTTTTTCTTAAAATGCAAATATTTATTCATAGCAAATGCGCTTGCATCCTATTGCTCAAGGTTATTTCTCTATATTTAATTTCCGGAAAGACTAAAGATTCTGCGAGACACTGCTTTTAAACATTTCGATGCGGACAGCAGGAGATAAAGACTAATATTTTTAAATGTATTCACTCTGAATTAAAGATGGTTTTTTTCCTTATGATCGTAATTAGTTACGATTGAATCTCAAATAAAACTGCTGGTCTTCAACATTCCTTCATTCTTAAAATATGTTCTAAGTTTCCTGAATCTCGTAAGCTGATGTCAAAAATAGGTTTTCATACATCAACTTTTAGATAAAGAACATGGAATGTGTTTAAAAAAAATCTAAAAGAAGTGCATATGCTCGCGGGAGTTTTAACAAACGTCAAAATGCTAGTACTGAAAAAGAAAGATTTGATACTATCAAATGAAACATCAAGAATTCAAAGAATCGAGGAATTTCAGGTACTTTCGTGAACTTAAGTGATATGATTAATAGATTGCGCTGCTATCAACCATTTCCATAAGTAGCTGTTCAGCTGGTCTGGATTAATGAAACTCACATTGGAAGGCATCAGGAGATAACGCATTTCGGACTAGGCGAAATCTATTAGGTCAATGCGAAATTCAAAAAGCTTTCCTAGTGATGATCAAATATTGCAGAATTCATGCTCTAAAATGCTTAATTAAAACAAAATTTAATAAAACTTTCTGACCACGGAAATAACAAATTTACATCTTTGAAATTTTTATTGAAGACGACCACTGGCTTGTTAAAGTATAGTTTTTAAGATCTTGTATAAAAGTGAGCACAAACATGTGCAGAATATTCTTGTAGAACTATAGTTCATGTATTTATATAGTATCGAATCTCATGCAAAGAAGCCGGACAAGGCAGAATAATTAGCGTTTTGGCTTTCGGTTCAACAGTTTTCGGGTTCGATTCCTATCTCTGGCTTGAATGTTTGTAATGGTTCGTTGTTCTATTAAAACGAGAAAATCCAGTCAGAACATCCAAAGAAATGGTATCACCAAAGCGCTTACAGTTGAGGAAAAGCAATAATGTTTAAAGCAGGATCACCAAACACTATTACTACCACTTTCAGAATTTAAACGTGTATTCATTATTGCATTGCATTGAAATGTTTAATCTTTGAACGTTTGTAGTCCGACCTGGGGCAGTCGGATGGTTAATGCTGTGGTCTTCGTTTCTACAATTCATGGGTTTTAAAGTAACCTCAGGCTTTGTTGTGGTCCGTAAAATATTTTACACTGATGATCCTAGTCTAAATTGCTCTCGTGTGCCAAAAGTGACTTATGCGATCTTATGTATTATTGAGTGTTTTAAAATGCTTCTGTAGTAATTCTTGTGATTGGTGATATATATTGTTTCATTTGTTTGGGCATTGATCTTATAGATTTTTTGGTAAATACGACTCGAAGACGATTAGAGTGACTTATTGCTATCGCCCTTAGTGTTCCAACTGTTCAAGGGTCAGTCGTGGTGTTAAAGAATATTGACAAGTTCTAATATCTACGCTGACGTCAGATTTAACTTTAATCGAAAAATTTACAGGATAACAGTTGCACATTTTTGATCAGTTGATTGTGCCAGGATTTAAAACAAGTATTAGAGTACATTGTATCATGTATTGACTTTTGATGTTGAGCAATAAGATTCTAGGTCCACCATGTCACTTTTGAATTTTTCAGTTATATTTTTTGATATGAACGAATGACGTGCTCTTTAAGTTAGGCCTAATGGTTGATAGGTATCTAGCCATTTGTTTATTGGCCATTATTTTAATAAAATTGCATTAACACCTAAATGAATCTTCAAAATAATAGTGGTTAATATTAAATAAGTTCCAACTAATTTATAACCTAAGTTAAGTGCTCCCAAACTGGTAGTACTTTGCATGGTATCACAATATTTATAGTAGCAATGAGTAATATGATTCACCATTCAGATTTGACGTGCTCTTAAATTGAGCTTGGCCTAGAGATCTTTCAGTTTAAGAATGATTCAGATAAATCTTGTTTCCAAGGAAATACAGTTAAAATTAATATGGGATTTTAATAACTTACACACGCGCGCACACATTAATTATATATTTTCTTATGGTATAAATACCAGTATTGTGAGTAAACTCAGATTAAATTCTATTTTTAATTCAGTTCTATTTAACGAAACGATGTGGAGAAAGAAATCTGTGAAATATAAAGTTTTTTTTATTTGTTAGTTAAAAAAAAATAAATAAAATGGCTGGTTATATTGAAAACATGAATATAAAGAAATATCAAGCGACGTAAATAGTGAGAAATCATTCGATGGTAAACGTCACAATGTCTTTCGATTCGAGAATGAACTTTCAAAACATCCTTTAAGTCACTCTTTTGTAAGATCTCCTACCGATTTCTATGGCTGAATGCAGGAAATCACTTTGCATCACCTTTAAAACAATGCCGCGAAACAAAAAACAGGAAAGTAAATTAAAATTTCTTGAAGATGGCACAAGATGCGTCCGCAAATAGTATTAGAAAGTGTGGTCATAAGCAAGTCCGTAGAGCTCTTGTCTGGTTTACATTGTTGAATTAGCAGTAATGCCTGCCCTTTGTGCTAAAAAAAGTACAATTGATTTGAATGGTTACTACTTACGTGGATAAAATAAACATCTTTGTTTCCTAGAGGTATTTTATTTTCCTTCCATCAGTTCTAGAACGGTTTTCTAGCTCCATTAACTCCTTGACTAAACTGGCAGCTAAATGTTCAGCACATTAGTCTACAATTCAATAGTTCGTGAATTTGACTCTCCATCTCCAGTAGCAATGCTGTGTTTTCGGAATTTAAATTCAACCTAGGATACATTTGAACTAATATTCCTGTATTGAAAACGATCGTAGATTGGTAAGCAAAATCACTTGAATTCTATTACCAACATGTTTTGAGACAAGTATAGTTAACGGTAAGTGTTGATTCAAAAACCAGATGCGTAATAAGTTTCCCATTGTTCGAATGCCAAATTTGATAGCTGAGTAGTTACGCCATCCTTTGATTCAAAAGGTCGTGATTTTTACTCCCTTTTCGAATGTCTGTTCGTAGTAGTTCTGAATGCACACTAATCTGGCTTTAATCTTATTGGCCCTGGTGTGCAAAAACGATTAAAAAGTGGGAGGAAATCAATTGTAAAGTGGCAAAAATAAATCATGTTATATTGTCATTATAAAGCGATTTAGATAGAAACTGGTATATCTAGTTAGAAGAATGATTCTGCTTAGCCTTGATGAAGCAAACCTGTTGGGATAAGACTATTGAATAATTTAAATTGCTGAGGAAGTTGCTCCAAAACGTTTGTGAGTAAAATCAGTGTTAATGGATGTTTTTTTGAGAATTGCAGTTAAAACTTCTGAATGCGAAGCCATGTCTAACATCATTACGATTTAAAAATAGTTGAATTAAATATAATTCGTTATTCAATTTATATCTGAATTTAGTTAGATTTTCAGTAAAATTCTTAATATTGTATATAACAATTCAATATATTAATTTAGATATCCATCTCACTGGCATTGAGTTATAGTTTTTACCTGTTTTCTGATCATTTCGTAATTTGCATTGGTCACCAGGCCATTTCGTGAAAACATTATTTAAAGGAATTGGTGCAAGTCACGGTTCCCTAGCACACACAGCGATTTGGACAATTGGAACGAGGCTCTGATGGAGTACGGAAAAATTTTGAGAGAGACTCGCTTGATGGAGTTTGTTTAGAGTTCAGGAAACCGGAAACCGATCATAGAACAATGCCTTTTGGTAACTTTGCAACAGTTCTGACCTTTGTTTATCTACTCGGAAAAGGTTTAAATACAGTTTTTTTTTTTTTTTCGTTTAACAGTTAACATATTCAAGGGAATCTTTGAGACACTCTGACGAAAAAGCATTTTTCATATAAGTATATAACTTTTATTATGTTTTGGAATATGAAATTGCCATATTAATTATTAAAGTGACTGAATTTTACACGAAGAAAGCTTGATATTATGGAGTTCTTTTTATAGAAGAATTAGAGCATGTAAGGAAAAGAAAATAGTGGTTTCATTGCTTATTAAATTTTGAATTTTACTCTCATAACAGTATTCCTTGTTTCCTTTAGAAACGAAGTGAATCCTAAGCTCTTCTTGGTCACGAGATGCCTCTGGAATCTAGATGCTTTCGTAATATTTGGATAAGAAAGGTGAACTTAAGATCAATGTTTCCTGTGTTAAATGCTTTTAACTTCGAATGCAGCTTCTTTAATCGGAGTTTAGTTCGAATGCAGCTTCTTCAATCGGAGTTTAGTTTGCAGCTGAAAAATTGGTCAAGTTTTCAATTCAATAACAATACGTGAGTTGATTACCACCTCTGACGACGAGATTGGGGGTTTGATGTCTTTTAAAATCGTGGTTGACTTTCTAAAGTAACCTTCACAATAAGAAAAGGACTGTAGAACAATAAGTCAATTAATCGATTCTGTTTGTTCTATGAATTACAGCAGGAGATGTATCTGTTTGATTTACTTATACATTTTATGCTTTTATTCGCGTTTTTGAGTAAATTGGTGTCTATTTTTGAAGATTGCGAAACGCAAAACTATGAAATAATGCAAAATTTTTTTGTTGTGATCTTGGAATTCAATCTGAAACGATTTTAAACTGCTCGTGAAACAATCGAAGAGATTTATTCCCTGAATTAGAGCGGAAAAGTTGCACGGCTCTTTAAAGCTGAGACGAGCGAGATAAGAAAAGCGAGCATCGCAATTATCATTATTTAAATCTGTTGTAATGCTAAAACCTTATGAATGTCGTTTTAAAATCGTGTCTCGACATTAAATCCTTTAAATAGTTTGTCACGAGATGGTTGCTGGGAAATCAATAGCAAATAATGTACTTAAAATACAGTAATTGAAAGTAAAGCAGTTTACAATGAATGCAAGTAGTTTTTCGTCATCGTTTTTTCTTAGAAATAAGAAGAAAGAATCATCTTACAAAATAATTTCTAAAAACCTTTTTTTCTTTTTCTTGAACAAATATTTCTTTCAAATTGGCAACAATGTAGTAGTGAAAATGATCAGAATGAAATGGGATCTGTTCCAATAATACCTTTCCTAGCTGGTTATCGAATGGTGAGTGCTCTGACACATTCGGTTCAATAGCTTTGGATTCGATTCCCACCGCGAGTGGATATTTGTTGTGGTTTGGAGACTAAATGATAGATCCCTTTCCAATTGCAATACTCTCCCGTCTTATCTTCATCGGTAAAAATGACCGTTGAGCGACAATTATCTTTTATAATAAATTTTCATAATAAATTATCAATCATAACAGATTGATAATTTATTGATTGATTAAATAAGCCGGCTTTCTTTTTTAATCGATAACAGATTGTAAATTTCAACGATGGAAAGATTCTGCATACGTTGCAAATTACAGAGAATTCTTGTGATCGATCATCTTAAGTTACTTTGCCAGATTAGGTTATGTTGTAGTTTGTTTTTGGTTGCCTGTTTCTAATGACCAAAGTGTCTGGGCAGCAGTTGACTCATTTTGAATTGCTCTCAAATGAGGAGATCGACATTTACCCAGTTATTGCCTTTACATCTATGAAAAGATAGACCTTCCCGACAGTCTAACATATGTAGGGCTAGTTAGGAAAATTCATTTGGGGAAAGTTACCATTGCAAGATGTATCATGATGGCGAGATTTTTTTTACGAACCTGGGTACTGAACTCGCCATTTAGGCATCGAGATTAACACTTCGCTTCCACAATCCTAAAGTTCTTTTGGAATTGGAAGCGTATTTTTTTGTATCTCTGCTGATCATGATGGCGTGACATAACAGAAGGGACAATAGGAGACGTTCTTCTCTTAAATTATAAATATGTTTTTTCGTTAACGTGAATGGCTTATTGTGACCAGTTCATCTGTTACATAGAGGGATAAATAACGTGTAAAGCCCGCTAAGTTTATGCGAAAAAAAAATACGAAACTTTTGCTATATTTATTTTAAAGGAAATATAATTTTTCTCTTTACTGGTAGCTCTACTTTTTGCGAAGGAATTTGAAGATAAACTCACCTCTTTTAAACGAAATTTTTGCAAGTCTCTGAAAAATATTTCAAGCATATTTTTTCTAATATCTAATGAATGATCTCTTAAGTTTCAGCAACTCTTCGGTTCAATCAATTTTTTTAAAAAAATGATGCTGAGCAATGCGAAAAGGTTTTATTATGCAGAATATTTATATATTAAATGTCAAAGTGTATCCGAGAGTAAATAATCCACTACAAGGTAAAATAGAGAATAGTCTTTTTCCTTATTAACTTCCGGAACAATCACTACAAACGCGCTTTCCACGCGTAATAGAGCGCAAGAGGTGAATATGCTGCTAATCTTTGTTCTGCTCCCATGTAAAACCTGAGACAGAATTAAATCCTCAAAAATTATTTTTTTAACTTCTGAACATTTGGATTACAATTCAGAATGCTTCGAATGGTGGAAAATGCTTTAATAAAGATATACTTAACCATAATATCAGTGGGTTTTGGTGTCTTCCTCAAAGTTGTGCCGCGACGTTGAATTTTTTAATAAATCAATATTTTCCCTTTTTTTAATATTTTATAATTTGATGGAAAATATTTGTTTGCTGTAAATATTTTCCGCCTCTGAAACTGGTTTAGGTAAACATCTCTTTAATGTAGGTGTTGCTAAAAATTTTCAATGATGCAAGTTTTAATTTGATCTACAGAATTCGACAGGATTACCTTTTCTTGTAAAATTATTTTGCATTTAAAATCACTAAAATCTGTTTTTTAAAGTAACACGAGTCGAAACTTTCATTCAACATTATGTGTGACATGATTAATATATAAAATACCTTTATTCCTTTTTTATTTTAAAAAGAATTCCCATTTACCGGTCTAGGCGAGGTTGTTCAAAGGATAGAGCTTATTTGGCTATGATAGAAATGAAATTTGGCTTTGAAGATCACACTAAAAACATTAATTTTATTCGTGATTTATTTATGCTGAAAAGTTTCAGAAAGTGATAGGACATGGAGTATAAGGTCCCAGATTCGATTCCAGGCTTTTGAGCAATGAGAGATTGATGTTGTCCCTATCATCTGCATACACATTTCTGTCGAAGTGGGTGTTTAGGAGTTTTTCGCGTTTCCTCCTTTGCAACTCGTAAATACGGCCCATTATATAGGAAAAAGGCCCTTAGATTGTTGACTACTCGATGATAAAATGTAATGTTTCCTAGTTCGTCTGTGTTTAACTTCTACAATTAATTTATAAACTTATGTTTAATAATGTAAGAAGTTAATTGAGATGCTTTTCTATTTTCTTTGTTTAATCTATAAATTTTATGTTTAAATTCCTATTTTTTAAAATCTAATTTAACACGAATGTTAAAGCTGTATTTACTATTTTCTCCACTTATGACTGTCACTTTATCATTCCTGAAGATATTATATAATATAATTATATAATATCTTCAGGAATGATAAAGTGATTTCTTATTTTATAAATAATATTCTTCTCGCATTCTTTTATTGTAACTGTTGGTCTTGTCGTCAGCACTTTAAACTACAGTTAGTGGGTTAGAATCTCCTCTCCATTTTGGGCGTGGTATTGATTTAGAAATTCAATTTTAAATCGTAGTTAAATTTAGCCTTAATTTGAAAAAAAATTGATTGTAAAACTATAAACCAAATCTGACTGACGGATGCTCTTTGCTTATTCCTAGTCGGCAAGCTGAATGGTTAGCGCTCTATTCGGCTCAGAAGTTCGTTTGTTCGATTACCATCTCGGATGTAAATGTTCACTGTGGTTCGGAGTACATTTTAAATCGCAGGTTCAATGAACACTTGAGCAAAAAGCGGCCGTATGCTAATCCTTTCTTATGAAAACGTATTTTTATCCGTAAGTTTAGATGTGCACAATTTATAAGCATAAATTTCATTGTTAGTAAAATTAATTCGATTTGCCAGGTTTTTGTCAAATTTACGCTCGTGTGCTAAAACACTAGAAACTCCCCAATGATGATTTACTGTATTTAATTCTCTTAAATGGTCTTAAATTTGATTTTTTTTTCTTCTTATAACTGTATTTACTGTAAAATTACCTTCCACGTGATTCTAATGAGACTTCTGAAGCTTTCTTCTAAGGTCATGGCTCCACCCGCGCGTAAATGCTTGCGTTACTTCATTGGAACTGATCCGATTGGATTGGTATGGAAACTGAAATTAAAGAATTTGTCTGAACGTGCCGAACACATTGTCTCTGCGGCAGCTATTTCAAGAAAAAGGTTAATGAAAGGGAAAATCATACGCATCTTCCAGGCAAGGTTATCGTTATCGTGTATATCGCATGATTTTATGACATGTTGAGTCATGCGAGTTGGGGGGAATTAATAACTCTTAAATCATCACAATTTCTAACAATATCTAATTAATTGAAACGATCACTTTATTTAAGAGTTTTCTCTTCGGTTATTAGGCGCAGCAAAATTTATTTCTTGGGACCAAGCTCCTGAAAACCCAACAGTCATTTGTGTAAAGTTAAAATGAAAAGCTGGAATTTATTTTTGCTTTGATTTTAGTTTTTTACATTCTATGCTAATTTGATTTTGTGCATTTTTGTTTTAATATGAAGTTCTCCTCATGTTACATATTTTATGTTTTGCAAAGATAAACGAAATATTATTTAAAGAATATAACCTTTATTAAATGTTAAAGTCTGAATCGCATATTTTTGAATATTTGTTTATTGCATAAAAATCTGCATGAACAAACTATGGAATAAAGTTTTTCATGATAAATGTTGTCTAGAATAATTGGGTTAGTATAAATTTCTCTATAATTTCAGATTTTCAAATTAAAAAAGGGGAGAAAAATTAAAAACTGAAGAAAATATAGTTATCTGAAATGATACTTTCCAAATTTAAATAAGGCATAGATATTTATTTGAAAAAGTAATAGAAACATCAAAAACCAGTATATGAATTTATATTAAACTTAATAAATATATTTGAGTAAATCTTTTTCCTATGTTTTTACAGGAATGAATCTTTTTTTTTTTTTAATAATATAATAAATTTCACTCTTGTGAAATTTATTCTTGTAGGCTGAGCTAAAAATTTATTATATAGAAATGATTTTAGAAGTTTTTTTTCGTGATTTAAAAAAGAATTAGTTTTATTAAATAGTAATATTCCTGTTGCATTTTAAGCAAAAATTGCTCTAGAAAAACAGCAAAATTAAAAATGAAAGATGTTTAAAATATTTTACAATTCAGTATGGGCTGATCCTTTTGTTGATAGAATGCTTTTATAAATATCGATTATATTAAATGCTTAAGATTTTATTTATCTTATCAAGAATGTTCATTTTCAGGTATGGAACAATCAAACTCTAACATGAAACATCCTTCCAGTCACAAAAATTCCGACAAAGTAAGTGCAATAGAATACTACTTTCCATTTAATTGATTAGGTGACCTGAATTTTTACTTTTATACAAAATTACAATTTTATTAACTGGTGTTATGTTTAAACATCATGAATCATGTTTAAATATCAAAAGGTGTAATGTTTTCAAAAACTTTGCAGTATCAAAAAATAAATAAAAACGGGAGCTTCTTACAATTTTTTTGTGTAACTTTCTTTGCAGATGTGGTACAGAACAATTATAATTATATTAAATGTGTGTATAAATGCTATGATTAACATAATGAGCCATACATTATTGCTTATGAGATGGATGGATGTTGTATTTTTTTCTAGTAAATCAAAAACGTTTTACATAAAATTTGATCATTTGAGATAAAAATTAATGAAAATTTTTTGTGCTATTTAAAAAAATTAAAGAATTAAATTAAATTGAATTTTTATACTTTAAAACTAGTGCTTTGTTGGTAATATAAATTTTAAAATTGTTGAACCACTTGCATTCAGATTTTTCCAAAAGCGTGATAGAAATCAATCACACAGCTTTAGAATTTTAGGCTTATTCATGGAACACTTGCTCAGTTTGTTACTGTTTCTGGAACATAAATTAGGACATTTTAAAATTTGCATAGAAAATTTTGATTTTGTGTTAATTTTGAGGAAATTTTATGGTAAAACCAGTTTTTGTTTTTAAGTGAATATTTCACAAATCATCTAAATATATTTTAGTTTGCATCAAAAACAATTATTGAGCTTAATGACTGGGAAGTCTGAAGTATTTAATGTGTATCAATTTAAGATAACAAATTGAAATGAAGATAAATAGTTCTAGTTGCATCTACTGAAATGATTCTGTTAGAACTATATTTTCAAGCATAGTTTAAGAAATAGATGCCAATAGGGTGAGAAGTATATCAAGCAATTTTATTGTAGAGTTGATTGTCTGAAGTACTTGAAGTGGGAATTTAAAATTAAGTCTAAAGCTAGTTTCCCTTGATCGCAACTTGGATTGTTTGAAGTTCATTCTGGCAAATGTTTGCACAAGTCCATTTCTGGTACTTGGCTTCACTAGGGTTCACAGTGTCATGGATCTGATCTAGCTGTCACTAGATCTTTGAAGGATTGGAAACCATAACATGTAAACAAAATATTCTTTGGATATTTTAGAAGGATCTGCATTAGTTAAATATTGCAACATTCATTACTGCACATATATTTTGAAGTCTTTGCAGTTATAAATAAGAATTGATTGAACTGTTAAAGTAATATTTAAGATTAAATAAATAATCCCTCTGTTTTACGTATGAATGTATTTTTAAAACAAGAGGAAAAGTGTTATATTACTCAATTTGTAATTCTTTGGTAATCTGAATAACAATTTTAATTAATAACTTTAATTCTTTTGATATACTTGTGTTTAATATCAGTTATTTTTAAAAACAATCAGGATGAGAAATCATTGAAACATCAGTAAATGAGTTTTAATTTAGAATGCTGTTGAGACTGAATATTAGTAATATACTTTTCAGGGAATGTCTCAAGCCTCTTTATTATATCAATAATAACAATAGTAATTAAAATAGTGACACCTGATTTTTTTCTAAATCCTAAATATCTGTAAGTTGTGCTGGTATATTTTATTACTAAGTATTATAATAATTATTTTATGTTAATGTGTGTGTGTGTGGATATTAATATAATTATTAATTTCCCCATGTAAAATCAGCAGCGAATTATTAAAGATGGTTATTTTTTTTATAAATATTTCAGTATATTTCCACATCTTATGTAACATAGTGTAATGTATGTAGTGCAATATAATAACTTCTGTTTTTATTATTTGTGAGAAAAAGAATTTGCTCTCTATAGTATTGAAATTAAAGATTTTTTTTAAATACGGCATGTTATGTTTTTTAAATGAATATATTTTTTAAGGATTTATATGCAATATTGAAAGTCTAAATTTGTATTCATGAATAACTTTTTGAATATGCTTTAAGAAAAAAAAAATTAATAAAAAGTTAGAAACAAATTTGTTTAGTAAAAGGTAATACTTTAATTATTAATTTATCTTAAATTCAAATATATTTAATATAACTAAACCAAAATTATTATCATATTTTGTATTATGTATCATTTTATGTGATTTTGTATAATTTTAGTTTTTCTTAAGCTTTACAAAATATTCCTAAAATATGTAATTTGTTAATGTAACAGGTCTTTCTTTTCTGTAATAAATTTCATTGTGCCAACTTTGAAATTTTGACAATTTATCTACTTAGATAATGTAGGAATATTAAGGTGGATAATTTATTTTAAAACAAATGAAAAAAAGAGGATTAAAGTATAAAGAATAATTTTTTGAATAAATATCTTTTTAGTTTTTTTTTTTTTTTTTTTGATACTGTATATATTTAAATTTTATCATATCACTGTAAAATTTGTAGTAAATTATCATTTTATAATTGATATAAATCAGTATTTTATGAAATTTAAATGGATTTTTTAAACTACACCTCATGATGGGGAAAACCGGTTCTTATTGCCCTTAAACTAGTATTTCCATGGTTATAACTAGTTTGAAAAACAGTTTTTAAAATCTGTCTTCTCCCCCCTTGCTGTTACTTTTGAAAGGAAAAATATTTTATTTTTCAACAAAGTATTAGTATTCTGTTTTACACTATTTAACATGAGGTATAGTATAATCATTTTATTTTTTTTCTTTATATATATTCTGTTCCTAATTCTTTAAATATATTCTGAATATTGATTCATTAGTTTTTTAAAATTCCTTGGAAGATTTACGAAAATATATGAATTATATATTACAGTAATAAAGGATTATAAAATAAAAGTGTTAAAATAAAATTAAAGTTGCCTTAATTTAATGTAAATGAAACTTCTCTTATTTTTGGAAATAAGTCAAAATTAATGGATTTTCTTTGAAATCATATACTCAATTTAAAAAAAAAATTTCCAATTTTCTTTTGTAATAATTGAAAAATCTATTTATTAGAAAAAACAGGAAAAATTTTCATGCTGAAAATTTAAAACAATCATTTCATTATAAGTTTTAATTACAATTTGTGAAGTTTACTAATCTGATATCCTTGTAACATCCTAAATAATTAATAAACAAATTAGGTAAAATTATTTGCATAATCTTTGTAGCTTAATGCATTTTAATGTCTCAGTTTCTATTTCATTCTAAGGAACTTCCACTGTTATTTTCATTGACTGGCAATGTGTTTTTATTAACTGGTAATACCTTAAGTTTTGAATTCTTATTTTGTAATTGATTCTTGGTATACATATAATAACTAAATGTTTGTAATTTTTGAAACTGGGATAAATTTTCAGTCAACTACTTACAGTTGAATTGCAATTTATCATAACTACTACAATCAGCTACTAATTAACAGCTTTTTCTTTATCATTTTATAGTAGGTTGTGTTGCATTCTGTATTCATTTACTATAAGTGTGCTATCATAATTTCAGTTATATCCATGTTTTTAAAGTCTGACTTGCGTTTGAGCAAAACCTTTTCACTTGTGAGAACTAACAAAACTGATTGTTCATGTATTTATTGAAGTAAAAGTTATATAAAACACCTGCATTTTACTGTTTCAGTTCTTTTTCATTAATTATTTTAATTTTTCCTCTCAGTCTGTCAGGTGATATTTGAAAGGATTTTATAAAACTGAATTCATACAATTTTCTATTAACTCATTTTTAGTATTAGTAAGATTTTATCTCATATTTTGTATGCCTCACTCTTTTAAACAAATTTAGTTTTAGAAAATATATTTTTATTCTTGCTCTTTTAAAATTGTAAATTTTTCCATGTGAAAATAAATTATGAGTTTGCTATATAATTTGTTGTACTTGTACATCTTATCTTTGTAAGAAGCAATGGTATTAGTGATCAGAAGCTACCTAAGCAAATTAAATATTTCAAATCTTTAACAGTTAGATTTTTTAGTATTTTATTATTAAAGAGTTTGATAAATGATAATTTTCAAATATAAGAAAATTCGTATTAATCCCTAATCTTCAGTATAATATTACTTTGCTATACAATTTGAAAAGTTATCTGAAGTAAAAAAAAAATTACCTTGTCATTCACAAAATTAATTTATTATGAAAATACAAAAATATATCAATGTGAATTTATATTTTGTTTGAACTATACCATTCAAATAAATTAAAGGAACATAAATAAAACTTGATTAAACTTTATTTCTAATTTATAGAATCAGTAGACTTACAGTGGTCCAGATAAATTGATTGAAGTGTGAAAAGAAAACATTATTTTTGCTTTAAATAATACTTAAGTACTTTAAAACGAATTAATAATGACTTATTTTATTAGTATTTAAATTTATTAAGTGAAATGTAATGTACTATATATTATCTGACTTAAGTCATAGTTTATTAATATTAACTTCAGTGATATTCATAATAGGCTTAAGTCATAAATGCTTAGTGATAAACTTTTGTTTTCTTGATTAAAAAATTATAAATTAAATTTTTCAATCATCTCTAGCTTAGAACAACCTATTTTTAAAGTTTATTATAAATTATAATTATTAAAAATGAAAAATCCAGTATTTTAGAGAGGTTCTAAATTTTATTTTTAAATATTTTCTGTTACTATCTTTGTGCATTTCAATTTTTATTTAATTTTCATTAAAACATATGCAATTTTTTTTCCTTAGATTAGCAAGTCTAACTCTGGACCTGTAGTTCTGTTACTTTGGGTTTGGAATTGGTTTGCTACTTTGCCTAAAACAGTATCAAACTTATATGTAGACCTTAAGGTACTAAATCATTTTTTATTAGTTATTATAAAGGAATATGTATGTTCACAAGTTATAATTTCAAGCATTTATTTATTGATTGTGTTTATATATAGATAATTATAACTCTAAAATGTGTTTTCCCAGTCAGAGTTTAACTAATGAAAATATTAAAAAAAACTTAAAAAATTAAAGACATTTTTTCTTTTAGAATTATGCTATATTGAAGGACAGTTAACTATGTAGTTTTCCTTATAATTGCCTAGTACAGCTCAATTTTAATTATAGTTAAATGAACTATAAATTTTTAAATCTGTTATCATTTATCATTCTTTTTTTCTTCTTTTCTCTCTCTCTCTCTCTCTTTTTTTTTTTTTTTTTCTCCTTTAAATAAATTTCAATTTTTTCCCTTTTAGAATGGTGAATTGTTATCAAAATTTTCAATGGTAGATGCTATGTTGCAATTTATTTTTGCTGTTGCAACTTCATGTCATCCACAAGGTAATAATTTGAATTGTATTATAAAAAGGAATGTAATAAAACATCTATGTTTTAAAATATAATTTTTTTTTTAATTGTGTTAAATATTAGTACTTTTGTGTTTGTCTTTAAAAATATTCAAAGTTTATATAATTTTTTTGCAAATCATAAATTATCTAATTAAAAATGACTAAGCCATTTGTTTTTTGTTTTATGTTAATTTTTTAATTTTTCAATTACTTTATTGAATATAAGTGTACATTATGCATTTAATATAATGTAATAAAATGTCTTACATTCTATATTAAATGTAATAATATATAAAAACATTCTATATAATAAAACTCAGCAATTTGTACTCTAGGCATCTTTTCAATAGTTCTTGGGTTTTATTCCAATCTTGGGTTTATTATTGTAGTGTGGATTGTAGTGATTTGAAATCACTTTCTAACTCCTTGTCTAATTAGTTTTTCTGTGTTAAGAGTGCGTGTGCAGTTAACAGATTGTCATTCTGAATTTGTTATCATAATAGATCTTGGACAGTTATTTCTTACAATATTAATATGATAGACATGTGATGTTAGTTGAAGCTTCATCTTATTTCATAGTAATTCTATTTTCTTAAATTAAAAGAATGGTATACTTCTAAAACTTACAAAATGTTAAGTTCTAAAACTTACTGACTGTTTAATTTGTAATATTTAAGTCCAATACTATTTTAAAGTGAATGCAATTATTCCTCAAATGTGTTGTTAAAATTAAATTGTATAAATATGCTGAATGTCATGGAATATTTGTTTTGTAAAATATGTAAATCATTGAAAGTAATTTGTTTCCACTCCCCAAAATTTTACCACCTGTGAATTGAAAGGAGAAACTATTAATAACATTCTTTTTGCTCATTTCATTGCATCAATATTAATTTTGTACAACTGTATTTTCCTAGTATGAAAATTATCGACCTAAAATGTTTCCTTATTCCCTTGTGATAATTAGACTGTTGCATTATCTGCTGTCATTATTTGTTAATTTAGATTCATAATTTATGACGTTGAAATTCCAACTTTTAAGGATCGTATTATTATTAATCAAACCATGGTTAACAAATGTTTATTTTTGTTATTTTTGAATACAAAATTTAGTTTCTCTGTGCCATAATAGCATAGTGTTATTTAACCCTTTCTCTAGAGAAAAACTAAAGTAGCATTTGATTAAAACTGACCAAAAATTTTGTATATTTAAGTTTTTTATTATTTCGAAGTGTGCATGATCATAATATTTAATGACCTGATTATCAGCATTTTTAAATTTTAATGATCTCTACTTGCTTACAATTGCAAATGATGGTTTAAGTGATAGTTTCTATTTGATGTATCTCTAGTAAATTTGATATTTGAATTTTTTACACCGTTCTTCAGTTATTAAATTGGGGAAAATGTTAATTAAAACAGGGTTCACACAACTCCTGGAAACTCCATAAAACTCCTTAAATTCAAAAAAAAAAAAAAAAAAAATTAAAGGGCTTTTGAAATTCTGAAAACTGTGAATTACTCCTGGAATTTTTTCTTACCATGATGCATTTATTTTTTTTATACAAAATTTTATAATATTTTGAATTTTTTGTTTTGAAATCTTCAATAAAATAGTCAGAAAACAAATATTAAATTTTATTCGATATTAAACTGTTGAACGTTTTCAGGATCTAGTTCAGTTACAATAATTTCATGATAACTCTGTTTAGAGCCTTTTGATTTATGTAGAGTGAAATGAAGTAATTACCAACAAAATTGTGTTTCACAATTAAGACCGATGATTTTAATTAATCCTTTTTTTATTTGCTGCTGTTTTCCTTGTATTGTACAAAATTCTTTGAATATTAATATATAAATATAAAAATTTTTAGTTAAAAACATTTTCCATGCTTACCTTGAGAAAAATTCTGTATAATTTAATTGGTAATTTACCTTAATGTCACCCTTGGCGAAATTTTCCAAAAGTTGCCAAGGGTGACAGTGTGTAGAATTTCTGATCTGGAAAACGGCGAGAGGAAAGTGGTTGAATGGTAACAATTATTTCATACATTGTTGGTATCTAACAATATGCTCAACTAATTTTACAAAATTAACAAAAAATGCAGATTTATACATTTCAAATATCAATGGTAAAATAATAAAGCTAATATGTTAAATCATCCATAAAATTTTTGGATTAAATTTTATATTAATGAATTTAAATTGGTAAATATTCATGAGAAATCAATGACATACTAGTTTGTTGTATTTAATGCAAAATACTAATGATTTGCAATTAATGCAAAACACTAGTTTGTTGGATTTCCAGTAAAAATGTTTGCCAAAAAACTGCCAAGGGTGACCGTACAGTAAATTTGATACATTCAATTGAATCAAGATAAATTTGTTTATTAATGAAATAAAGATTAAAATAAAAATTATTTAATATGCCTGGTGGAAAGTTTGTTAGCAAGATCCAGTTTCTTTACAATGACCAATGGACTCTTGAAACTACATCTGATAGTTGTATTTGTTTTGAGTAAGTATATTTATGTTTGAGAAGAAATTATCAAGCACATCCTGAAATACTGAATAAATTAATAAACAGAAATCTATTAGAAATGTCTAAAAACTCTTAAACAACTCATTATTTTATACACTGTATAATCGTGTATTGTACAGAATGTCGATTATTTAAATAAAAAATTTGCTGTTATAGCTGTGAATTCATTGAAGGCTTTTGAAATAATCATGATTTTAACTTAAATAAAAAAAATAGTCTCGTTAATGTTCGCAATTTATTTTTATTACTTACAGAAATGAATGAAAAATATTATATGTACATAATTATATGCATATTTGGTTAAGAGCAATTTTTAAAGTAAAATATAAAAAATATATTTAATGTGTCAATGTTGATAACTCCTGGAAATTTATGATTAGACTCCTGGAATTTAATCCTTGGATATCTATACGAACCCTGTTGAAAGTACGGACTTCAATCAGTGGATTTTAAAATGTGAAGTTTTTTTTTCATTGTAATATTTTTAATATTATAATATTTAGTCAATTTTAATGAAATTTGAAACTTTTATCCCCTATTTATGTTTTAAAAATTGTAAATATATAACTTTTCATTGTCGAAAAGAATTATGAACAACAATGAAAGTTATATATATTAACTAAAGTTATACAATGAGGATATGAGAAAATGAACCAGTAGCTAAATAGTTAATGTTCTGTCCTTCAACAAGTTGCAGATTTGATACCAAACTAGAAATGGGCTGTTTGTGTTTCAGAGTTAGGTTTTAACTATAGGTCCCAATCCAATTACTCGTGGCCATAATGTAACTGCAGAATGTCAACCACACCATTGCACTATGTTAAAAATTTTAATAAAACGAACCTTTTCTTGATTTGATTACTTAATTTAAAAGTAATTTAAACTTCTTTTATATTATGATATAATATTTTGTATATAACAGAGAATAAGTAAAAGTTTGAATTGCTATAGCAATTTGTTTCATTTTAAATAAGTTTGCCTTGTATTTAAGTGAATTTTAGAATATGCATTAGTTATAAAAGTAGTTTAAAAAAAATTAAAATATGTAATTATGAAAATTATAAAATTTGATTTCACAAGCTAGAACTTGGATTTAAGTGAAATTAGATTCCAAATTTTAAAGCTGGATTTATAATGACATAAGATTTTGGGTAATGATATAATTTCAATTCTGATGATTTTGCTTAGTTTTCAAATCTGCTGAAACACTGTATTTGACTCAGAAATGAAAATTGAGGTTCTTGTGTAATATTAAAACATCTATTTCTTAGATTTGTTTCTTTGAAAAAATTTGTTAGTTTGTTGTTTGAAAAATTTGTTAGATATACTGACAAATCGCACTGTGAAAACCTAAAATTTAAAGGTAATAGATCAATAAAAATAAGATTTACTTTATAATAATTCACTGATTATTGTAAATCTTGTAATGTCATTCATTAAATAATTTTTACAACAATAACAAAATTTTGCTATCATTTATTGAAGGGTTATTTTTCAAAGTGAAATATCTTCAAAATCATAAACTGTATTTACAGATGTAAAAATTAACTGATAAAAATGCAAAAATACTTAAAAAATATGTTTTTGCATCATTTGTAAACAAATTTCTTACTCTTGTTTTTATATTTATTCTAAATTAAAAACATTTCTATTTGATTTATAAAATACATAGTTGAATTTCTGTTTTAAATAAAATAACTGATCTCTTAAAATGTTGCATTTTTTGAGGGTTTGCATTGTGTGCAAAGCAAATTTCAAGTGTATTTTATTACAAATGCATGTTTCCTACTTTATTTAAATTTAATAATATTATATCAATTACTTTATTTAAATAATAATTAGTATATATTTCTTTTTTTACAGAGGATAGTTATGATGATGAAGTAAGTAAATTTGTTTTTCATTTTTACTGTTGTATTTTAACTTATAAACTTGGGCAATATTTTTAAGTTCAATTAAAATACGACAATTTCATTTTAAGTTGCTTTACTTAAATAATATATAAGAGAATCTAAAAACTCTTTATATTAGGATTTTTGTTAAAATGAATTAAAAAGATTATATTATTACTTTTTAACAAAAAAATCAAATATATATTTTTTAGTTTAGCTTAATTTGTAAGAATGCTAGTGCATTTTATAATAAAAATCCCAATTCTTATTTAATCATCTTTACTTAAACCTTTAAAAATAAACAAACCATATGCATGAAATATTTTGTGTACCAGTTTGTCTTAGTATCCTTTAATTATAAATTTTGTAACACCTTTACAATTATAACGATTTTAATTTTATTTTGTGTAGCTTAAATAATATAAGTAATTTAATCTCACTTCTCCCAATAAATGTTAAAAAAATTATTTTTAACAATCATTTAACCATTTTATTTCATAAATAACTAATAAATTATCAGGTTTTTTTCCCAAAAAACTTCATTTTTTTTAAAGCTGCAGTAGAATATTAGTTCCTTTTCCTTTATTTCAACAATTTGTCTTTGTTTCTCACCCCAAGGTGTTTGTAGTGTTTCAAAATTTATTTTAAACTACAGGTCCTTTTATTATAAACCCTCTTGTGCAAAACATGTCGGAGTAACAAACAAACCAATCACTTTTTTTAATAGTTTAAATATTTTTAAAATAAAAATTTTATTTCAAATTTAGAGGTTAAATATCTTATAAAAATATGAAATGATCTTAATCACATTCATCAATGCATTTAATAAAATAATTTGTTTTTTCAAATATGAAATGTCTTTTTTTATTATGTTAATCTAATAAAAAGAAACTTTAATTGTTATAAAATATATGAATTTCAATTTCTTCAACACATTTTTTATTTTACCAAGAATATTGTATTTTTGTTTTAGTTGTCATTTTTAAAGTAAATTTATTATCATTAGATAAATCTCACCATATGTTTTTTTCCCCATATTATTTATAAATATATATTTATTTTAAATCACTATCCTTGTTACAAGAACTTTTAACTTTTTAGAATTGTTAATTATATTATGTCAGTTCATTTGAAGGATTGAAACAGGTTAGTTTCCATGGTAGAAATTTGAAATAAAAAGCATTTATTTAAAAATTGTTCACTCTTGTTAATATATTTATAGTTAAAATTTCAAATTTTAAAGAAATTTAAAGTTAATAAAAATTGTATTTAAAATAAACTTTAAAATCTAGTATCCTCCACATTTATTGTATTATATATTTTTGCTAACTTATTTTCTATGCATAATTATATAATATAAAAAATATCCTTAATTATTTTGTATTTAACCCCTGGTAAGTATATATGAAAGTAAATCAAGATATTTTAAAATGAATTTTTTTGTAATATTATTAAAAATGTGATATTTAGTGATTTCAATATAGTTTTATCTTTGTATTTTTAATGTACTGTTTAATTATTTTCATATTTTTAGAATTTAAAAAAATTCAATAATTTTCATTTTTTTAAATTTTAGCAAAAAGTTGAGAAGCCTGCTAGTTTAAAAAAAGATCTTAAAGTATTTGGAGGTATTGTTTTTAGTATTTTAATTAAAAAATAGTATCTTATTTGTATTAGTTTCTTACTTTAAATCTTATAAATTTACATTTTTCTGAGCAATTACATTGAATCAGTGCCCAAAGTTATTGCAGCTATGTTTAATTATGAAAGACAAAGTTTACCGTATTTTGATGTTATAGAAGCAAACAAAACTAAATAAAAAAACATTTTAAACAAAGCAATAAATAAAAGCATATAAATTACATCTTTTTCCAAAACAAATTTTATTGCTAGAAAATTATGAATACAACAATTTATTGTGTATGTGGTAATACTAGGTTTAATTTTACACTTTAAGATTCTTAGATTCAAATCATGCTTTAATTATCAATTGTGTTACTAATTACATGTATTTTTTTGAAAATATTCTATGCACAAGTGAAAATGTACTAAATATTCATTTTTAATAAAGATTTATAATAAAATTTTTTCATGATTGTAAATTTTATGGACTAAAATTTTTTAATTGCAATAAATTTTTAAAAGTTAATTTTATCAAAAATCTTTTATTAATTTCAAATCTATCTATTTTATAAATTAAAAATTATTCTCACTTGGTAAAATTTTAAAATCATAATTTCATTAAGAAATTATTTAAAGTAGTAGATATTTCCTTCAATGATGTCAATTATGAATATAGTATTACAAATCAAATAATATTTTTAGTTGAAAAATTAAATATTTATCTGCATAATCCAAATTTTTTATAAAAATGGATTTTATGTTTATTTTCAAAGAAAGTATTGGTAATAAATCAGTTTCTGAATGCTTGCCAAAATTGGAGAATTATTTTTAATGCCTGAATGCATCTCCTTAACATTCTAATTTCTAATGAACTTTAATCCCATAAATATATGCATTCTATATTAAGTATTACATACAAAATTTTGTATAATAACATGAAATATCAAAATGCATTGAAATAAATGTATGACATAAATCTTTTTCTAAAAATATATGTTTGAATTGAAACCAATATTTTATATTTATTGAGTATAATGAAAATTCATGAAATAGACAATTCAAATATAGAGCTTAAAAATAGTTTTGCTTTTAAAATACTTAAAATCAATTTGATATTTGTACATTGACTAACAATATTTATCGTATTTAAGTTAATGTAAAGTATTTGTATTGATATCTCAATGCAATTAAAAATGCGTTATGAAATTTGCATAAAATCTGTTAACTAAGCATTTTTAATAATTAAACTATTTTCAGGTTCTGGACGAACTTTGCGGTCTCGTGTTATGGAAGCAGAATCCTAAAATGTCCTTTCATTTGACAATTATGAGCAATTTTATGTTTTATTATATGTTTAATTAATTTAATACTGTTAAACTTATAAACATAGTTTATAAGTTTTTTAACTTGTAAACTATGCTTACAAATATTTTTAATTGCTTTCCCTCTTTTGAATTGTTATGTGGGAAACCAATTTGTTGGGGTGAAAATATTATTCTTTCATAAACATAAGTTTATTAAAATTGAAAGACATTTTGAATATATAACATATTTTGAATAAAATGGAAATTAGTAGTTTGTTGTCGTTTAAACATGTGAATACTGAAAGAGATGAAATAATGACATTTATCATAAACTGAAGCTTGCTAAAGCAACTTAATGATGCATGTGTCATTCAAACATAATTGTGTAAATGTGATACTATAATTTTTAAATTGATGAATGAATAAATATGATTTATAATTTTATATTACTTATTAATAATTTGACATTTGAAAGGTGCAAAAATTTTCAAAACATGTATTTATCCTAAGAATCTCATATCTAAAATAAATGTATGATCATAATTTTATTTAATTGCATTTATTTCCTTCAAAAAGAATTTGAAGATTATGAACAATTTTGTATATTTTTTATATCTTACTTTGACTCTATTCGCTTTCAAAGTTTGCACATCCAAAATATAATAAAAATCATATGTGTGTATATATATTCTCAAGTGTTCTTATGGTGTCCTTGTTGCAATATGTAATATCAAAAATTTAATAAATATTTTTCTATCATAAAAATTATGTAATGTGTTTTGTAGTTTATAGGAATAGATAGTGCACAATTATTATTGGTATGCCCTTCATCTGTTAGAAAATAGGCTACATTATAAATGTTTCCATTTTTAAATATCAATTTAATATTATGGAAACTTATTATATAAAGCTAATATTAAGAAACTTATTGAAGTAATCAAAGAACTTTTTTATCAGTATATCCTATTCTTTCTCAATATTATGACCTCCAAAAAATTTAAACATACTATCTTTACAATTGATTGAAGATAGAAGTTCATTAATGTTTAATTGTTACATAAATTTGCATATATGTTGTTCAAAAGTATTTAATGTTAATTTTTCAGAGAGTTTTAAGCTTTTAATATAAAAAGTGATTTATATAGTTTCAATTGATTTAAGTTATTTTTAAATTAATCCTGTTACATAAAAAGCTGAGCTGGCAGCCAAATGGTTAGCGCTCTTGCCTTTGGTTTAACAGTTTGTGGATTCAAATCCCACCTTGGGCATGGATGCTTGTAGTGGTTCGGAATCCACTTTAAACCATTGGTCCTGGTCTGATTAGCCCTCGTGTGCAAAAAATGACCGTTGAGCAACAAACTAAACCTGTTACATAAAAATGAAAATACACAAAGAATAATTTAACTTATTTAGTTTTGGGTCACGGGAAAAATCATAGGATCCTTTTAAGCAATGTATAATATTCAAGCGATGAGAAATTTGTTAATATTTTCAAGATTAAAATTTTGGAAGAGCTGACAGTTTTGCTGGAATATTAACTTATATCAGACTACATGCTATGTATGTGAAAGAACAAAAGAATAGGCTTTGCATATTAAGATACCATTAATATAGTGCAATTTTACACTTTTCCTGTAATCTTTGTTGTCACATAAATTTGCTTACTTGATGCTGAGACAACTTTGCATATGTTTCTTCTAAGAACAAGCTGATGAATGGTCAATGCTCTGATCTTCCATTCAACACTTCAAGGGCTTGATTCTAACTCATCTGTGGATGCTTGGAGGCAATAAAACAAAGGGAGACATAAATAAATCTCAAAGAAATAATGCTTGGTTTTAAGTATACATGATTCTCTGCCGTTATTTTACTGTTTGCATTTTGTGGGTAATTCTAAACTTTTATTTTAAGCACAGTATTCTTTCTGCATTCTTAGAATTTCTTCATGTCTATTCATTATTGAATATGTAAAGGTAAAAGATTTATTCATCTTGATTTTTTTAATAAAAATTCTTTCGAATGAAATGCTCATTTTTAATGGGATGTCTATGGGGGATAAATATTTATAGAGTAATAATTTTCCTTACATTTATAAAGAGCATCTATGTGTATCTTAAACCTCTTTAATATTAATTAAAAAATTATATAAAAATTTTTTTTAAACTTTATTTTTGATTTTCTAATCAAACTAATCTTGTCAGGTAATCTTGATTATTAAATATTCGATTAACTTAAAAAATGCTTTAAAACAATACTGATTTTTCCAGGTGTAATGTCTGATTTAAAAACTAAATCCCAGTATAGTATTGAAATATATACTTCTGAAGTGGCGCATCTATTCATAATAAAATGTAACTTAATAAAACTTTATAAATGTAATTTGACCTGGTGTAATTTTTGACATCATGCTTTGTAGCGGAGGCAAACCCCAGACTGTTCTTAAAGGTTAACCTCATAACTAAATACCTCATAATTTTAAACTATGGTCAAGTGATGAGTTCACTCTTGAGCTGTACCCTCCTTTCCATATCCATGCCCTACCAGCAGAATTTTGACATCAAAACTTAGTGGGTATCGTACCAAAACATGAAGCTCTAGGAACCCAGTGAGAGGGAATGTGGTCACCCTCCTAATCGCTGCCCTTGGCAAATGATGCTTCACTTTGTTGATCTTAACGGGAAGTGACGGGATGTTACTAAGCTAAGTCATTGTAGTTCTGTAAGTGTTTGCGACAAAAATAATAATAAAAAAAAATATAATTGAGCTGCTCACAGAAACCAATGCAATTAAGTCCATTTTTTGATATTTTCTAATTTTTTGAAATTTTGATGAAATAATCTTGGTTATTAAAGGATTTATTCATTGGTTACTTTTTTCTAGGTTAGACAGCTGTTTTTTAAATAGCTTCTGAATATATTGTATAATAATTTCAGAAGCTTTTATGAATATTTTTTAAGAAGTCAAACTTTTAAGTTTTTTTAAGAAGTCAAACTTTTATGAATATTTTTTAAAATAAATTTCTCATTTTTCAGCTGACAAAAGGTATAAGTCCTAAAATTTTTAAGATGCTGTCATTATTTCAATAAATACTTACGTTTTTATTTACCTGTACGGATTTTGTTTTTTTTGCAGAGTTTACACCTCGAAAAAGACCTTATACACTTTTCTAATTAAATTAATAAACCAAGAATTTTAAAAACTAATGTATCAAAATACATTAATTTTTTCAATTTTTGTGTTCTGGACTTAACCAAATTGGCTTCTGAGCGGCTCAGTTATTCATTGTATGGAGGCAATTTAGAATATTTTTTGTAAATCTTTTGCCTGAACTTAAAATCTTGTCTGGAATTGTTGACAATAAGACAAGCTGATATACTGACTTGTTTTTTACGAATTTATAACAAATATTTATGTATCATAATGAGTTATTCAAAATTGCCCCTATGTATAATTGTTTATTTATTGTTTAAATTTATTTGCATACATGTTTTAAGATAATTGCATACTCAGGGAATTGATGTTTTCAAAAGATACTTGTGTAAGAGCTCACAAATAGTATACAGTATATAGATGTTATTTTTTTATGTATGGTTGATGTAATGTAAAAATACAGGAATTGTCAAAATGTTCTCAACAGTTTGCTTATCTATACACCAATTGTAAATTTTTCTAAACTACCATTTGGTATAATTGTTATGCAAATTTTAATTCATACCATCAGAGCTTATAAAAAAATTAAGTGTGTGGTCTAATATCCATCAAAATAAACCCTCTTAAATGGTATTTGTAAGCTGAAGTTATGAATCGAATTTTTAAATTAAGATTATAATGCCATTTATTCAAAACTACAAAAATTTTTTTATCTAAAGCTGGAAAATGGGAATATTATGCGTACATAGATTAATTTTACATTCTTTTGGAAAATTTGATTTTGTAAAGTCGTTTGATTAAAAGTCTATGATAAACATTCGTTGTAAAAAGGGAAAGAAAATATTGAAAATATTTTCGTTAACATTATCCTTAGAAAGTCTTATTTTTCAAGTATAATTTCATATAAATTATCAGAATTGAAATGCTTTATAAAAATGTATTCTTACCGTACCTCTGAGTAAATAATCAAAATTGATTTTATGCAATTATTTATAGATGTCAAATTAAAACTAATTTTAAGAATTTCAGAGCTATGTAACTTCTAATTTTGCAAGGAAATATTTATTTCTCTACTAAGCACAACTCAAATATTATTTGTGCATCTATAAACTAAAAGAACTATAGTAATTACCTGTTCTTACCTAATTCAAAAGAATTCTCTTGATAAAAAGTATGATGAGGTAGTCGAAAGTAATTTCTTCAAGATATTAAATAAAAATTGTATAATTTTTTTTTTCTTAATTTTACCGACAATTTTATTATTTTTCGAGTTTCATAACTTCTTCTAACTATGGATTATTACTGTTTTTGATGATAAAACTGATTCGTAAAGATTCCATTTACGTGAGTGTTGTAGCAAATTGGGATACTGCTAAACAAGTATCGCTCATTGTGACCCTCATGATGACTACTGATCATTACTTGTCCTCTTTTATGTTCATATCCGCCAGTTAATCATTGCGATAGTTTGAAATTACTAGATGAAAATTCTAAAAAATCAAGGGATGTGTTCTACCTAAATTTTCATCATGATGGAATAAGTCAAAGTGACCACTGATTCGCATCAAATACTCAGTTCGTTCTAATTCGATATGAACCTGTTAGTTGTTGGTGCAGCTTGTGAATCCTTGATTGCACTTTATCTTACTGGACAATCATGATGATCACTGACTTAAAACCCATACCCGTTTTGTTATTCTGGTATGATATTAATCTGATAAATATTTGGTATAGTTTTGATATCCTCGTCTGTCCTTTGGTCACGATGACCACTTGCACATTTTATTGCTGTTGTCCAATATTAAACCTATTAATCATTTGTATACTTTGAAATCACAATAAGCAGACTCTATATCATGCCACTGATGGTCATAATGACTATATTATGACCATTAGTTGCTAATGGTCATAATATTAGTTGTTGCTTAATGTAAACCCGTCAGTCATTCTATACAGTTTAAGAATATTTTCCTGTATTATCTCATGATACTGATGAACATAACTGTTTCCCCATTTCATTACTTTTGTTCGATATAAGCCCGTTAATCATTAGGTATAATTTGGGATGCCGATTGTCCTTTAATGTCTCTCATGATCAATGATCATCCTGATTATATCGGGTTTTTTTGATTTTGTCGTGATGACTGTTGATTATGACCATTTGTCTCTATTGCTGCTCTTCGATACAAACCCATTAATCATTTAGTATACTTTGGAAACACTTGCCTATATTTCATGATGCCATCTGATCATGACTTTTTGCTTATTCTGTTGCTCCAGTCCGATTAAACCCATTAATTATTTAATAAATTCGGTATTTCAATAGTTACATTGTTGGGATTTTCATCTGGTGGACATAATTTGAATCCTATGGGAATGGGATCAAAATTAATGGTCATTTTTATTAGATTCGAAAATTACTTTTGTGGAATAAAAGCCAGATAATGGCTAATAGATAATTGTAAAACTTTAGTATAATGTTAATGTACAGTTAGTTTTCTTAACATTTTCCACATTTCATTATGCTCTTTTATTGAAGACATGGTTATAAAAAAAGAAAATTAGAACAAATTCATTTTTTTTTTGTCTCAATTTATTTCAAAAATAACATTGACATCTTGATAGAATGACAGCCCGAAATGTTGAAACAAAAGGCATGCGTGAGTAAAATAAAAATATACAAAGAACACAGTATAAAATGCAGTTATTACAAATTTAACTATTCTAATTTAAAACAGCAAATTAGGCATTTACTGTGAATTTATAGATTTTATATTAGATTACAATAAAACCAGAATGGAATGTGGAGTTTAAAAAGATGAAAAGAAAATTTTTCACAAAATGATATGAAACGATGTCAAAATTATTCTGCAGGTGCTTCAGTATTTGGTAATGAGTGTGTTTGCATAAGTAATGTAGGCTTCCTTAGCTGCATCTTGGACCATGCCTAAGAGAAAAACACACATTATAAATAAGATAGAAACATTAAAATGAATTTATTTACAGATTTATTATTTATAATTCAGTTGACAATATTTTTCCAAATTCGAATCAGAATACTAGACATATTGTGCTCAACATTCCTATTCGCATTGTATTGTATTGGGCTATACATTATTTAGGGTTAAAACAAAATTTTATTTGTATAATTGTGTGTTTGTATTAAAAAATTAAACTAAACTTGCGGTATTACGTTCCGATGTGTTCCCTAGGCTAGAATACTCATATGTTTCCATGACAGAGAGCCCAGGGATGCGAAGAATATATTCCGGTTAGATGGTCAATCTAACGCGGAACACCCAGCGTATAGCTCCCAAGCATGTTTGGTACTCAGTTTATGGACCCACTGAAGGGTTTAAAGGCTGAGTCGAACTTGTGCCTTGGGAACGTGAAACGCTACCCCAAAGCCACTGGGTTTTCTAATTATGCATTTTAATTTATATAATCTTTATTCTGTTAGTTTACCGCATTTTTATAGGGATGAATTGAGAAAAGCTGCACAGATTGGAGAAACATTTGTATCGGGATGTTGGTTTCTGACTAAGATAAAAGCAGTTTTCTTTTGAAACTTTCATTATAACGCTTGCAGTTAATTCAACAGGTGTCAGTATGTTATACAATTTAATTGTTTGTATTAATTGTTAAAAGTGAATATTTATGTGAATTTTAGCTCTTTTTCTCTCTTTCTCCCCCCCCCCTCCATGAAAAATTTTTTGATTATTCACAATAGCCGCTCCACCAGGAGGAAAAATCAAAATCCTAAATGATTGGGAGAATTTGGATGTTAAAAAGAGTTAAAAAAAAAAAACTACCCTCTAGAAATTTTAAATTTCTTTTCATTTTAAAAAAAAAAAAAAAAAAAAAAAAAAATTGCGAGAAAAAGAATGATAAAACTCTTTTAAAATTCTGTTTATCTTGAATACCGACTTAGAAAACTATTGCCAAATACAAGGAAAGTGAAAACTATTTCGTTTTGCTTTTTATCTCGATTTTTGAAATAACCTTACTTAGGTTAAGTGCTCTGATAAGAAAGAACCTTTGAAATAAGCCGAAACATAAATTTCGATGCTCACTCGTACAACCTGTTGGGCTGCCTGAAGGCGAAGTGTCATGACCACCCCCTGCCACGCATGTCGAGTAGCAGGAAGAAACTAGGATGCTTTCTAGTAAGGCGATACATGCTAGACAGCGAAAACTGCCCGCGGCGAATAAAATATTACTCAATGGGACTCTTTTTAGAAACCTTGATCAAACCCGGACTTAGCAGTTCAATGGGGTTTTAGGGAGCTCAACATTCCAAGGTTGGGGCCTATTTCTAGGTATTTTGACAAAAATGACTTTGCTAAGCTTCTTTGCCGTTGGGGAACACAGATATCTGCCCATTCCTATCCCATTAGCGATTCTTCAGTTTCATTTCATTTACAGATGAGCTGGTATTTAGGTATTGAACTTAAGTTAAAAATTGCCCCTTTTAATGTCAAAACATGTATGTATGGATGGGATTTTTTTTAATAATTATTTTTTCAGGAGTGCCTAAGGCATTTTGATGTCCATGTCTTAATTGCCTTCCGGGAAGATATTTCATAAATTGTGGATCGTATTCACATTTCGCAAGGGAGAAAACTAGGAAAAACCCCTTGCATCTACCTCGATAAATGTGCATACATGAGGCAGAAACGCTTCAGTCAAAATATGGTTGCTCAAAAGTTAATAGATAACTGTGTGTATTTCTTTTATTTCTTCTGTTTATATATAAATTTCATTTCTATTCAGTAAAATATTAGCGCCAATGTATTTTATTTTTAAAAATTGGATTACATACCTTTCTTACCACTCCAAGCTTCCCACTTAGCTTTCCCCTTTAAGTCTAAACCTCCGGGTTTATCTGCAACAAAACGTGAGTTTTATTTTAGAAAAATATAATTACAAAGGTTAATTTAAAAATTGTAAATCGTTAATTAAAATAAGAGTTAAAAAGATACAATAATTTTATATTGATACAATAACAGAAACACAAATTTCAGTGTATTAAGTGTTTATTGTTATAAGAACTTATTAGGTTAAAATGTTAATTGACTGAGGATTATGTTTCACCATTGTGTGTTCCTGCTGACCAAATCCGTTAAGCACAACTAGACGCCTCGTTATATTCAAACACGCCTCAAATGACGAAGTTCATGTCGATGCGGTCAAACTCCTCTCCACGCCACATTTCAACAACGGAGAGACATTGGAGCCTTCATAGTTTCTAATGGTCATAGATCCTCAAAACACTAAATATTGGTCTGTATTAGGTATTGAACCTATAACCTTATACCACCTGGTTATTGCAGGTCTCTTATTAAATTTACAAAATATATTGTACCGAGCTTCGGGGTTCGTGTGGATTGAGAGTTGAAGAAACAACTACTCAATGAACACAAGACTTTTATTCGTAAAAATTCCACTAGATATACCATCTGCAACAATCATTATTATACAGCTCCAATTCGTCAGATACAATAAGTAACAGCTTCCTATCATAGGTCTCAAATACCTTAGGCAGAGAACAGCTTCTCTAGACTAGCAGTCACGACTAATCGTCTTCACTCACTGAGTGTCTTCACAAAACTAAGTAACTATGTCGCGCTGCGGTATTTATACCTGACTTGGCGGGGAAATCTACCAATTTCTCCAAGGTTCTGGAAGCTTCTAGGCTATCTCGCTAAATATTGGTCCTAGAGCTTAGATGATGGATGTTTTCAAAAATATCTTTCTTGCCAAGTCGCCAAGTTTTCTCGCCAAAACATCGCCAAGTCACCAAATTAGTAGAAAACCCGCTTTTAATGTATAACACGTCTAAATACCGCAATTTTTGCCCAAAATGTGAGCATTTCAGATCTGTCTGAGATATTTTAAGACATATACAACAATTATTTATAAATTTGTAACAATATTCTTGTTTGCGCTTCCTAATATATAATTAAAGTTATATGATTGAGATGCATTTAGATTGTCTATTTCTAACGACCAAAGTCAGTGAAACCAGCTACTCAACTCATAATTCTAAGCTAAGGTTAAGCGAAGAAGTCAACACCTGAGCTGCACCTTCTTTAATCCGTATTACACCAGATATAGTTAAGTCCTATATTTATTGGTTGGATAAATAAATAATTCAGGTTAGATTGATTCATTTGTGTTATGTTTATTTATTAATTAAAGCAATTTTGTATTATGAAATATATATAAATTATTGTAGGAATGATGAAGCTAAAACTCTCTCTGCAATGAAAGAAATAATGTGTGTTGTGCTTATGAGCAATGACTGATAAGGTCAATAATTTTCATCACCCAAATTTTTTTGTGAGGTGAAGTGGTATTATAAGACTCCATAAAGACAGCCCTAAATGGATGAAGGAAATAACTCGAAATAAAAAGAATTTTATTACAAGCAATAAGAAAATGGAAAGGAGGTATTTTCCTATTTTGCTTTCGCATAGAATTATTGCTTATCATAAAAGCAACCCGAAGAAAAAGCTTATTATTTTGTTATCTGAACATAAAAAAAAAAAAAAAGGAAAGCTAAATAATTTATTTAAGGAAGAATTTTTTTCAGCGATATCATTTCACTTGGAGGACATTCTCGCCCAGTTTTAACGTGCTCCAGCCATTAGCGAACATGACATATCTTCGGTTAAGCTGGGATTCGAACTTACTTACTTCCGATAATGAGATCGACGACATAACCAACCAAGCCACCGCGGCTGTTACCCTAACAGACATACATGCATAAGCACAACATCCAGCTACCGTTGCTCAACAGTGGCGGGATTAGAACTTGTGATTTTTCGCCCTGAAGAGCGCTGTCCTAAGCCACAATAACCCGAAGTATAGGATCTGAGAAGTATTTACCTGAGCTACAGTCTCCGCAGGTGGCCTGTTTGTAGAGGGCGTATAGCTCAAGAAGTTCAGAGTCCGAAGGTCGGTTCTTAATTCCCTTGACTGAGCTGGCTGCTGCGTTGAACTTCTGAAAAAAAGAAAGAAAAGAAATTTTAATTGTATTTCTTTCTTTTATCGATACAACATATTATTCTTGTTAACAATTAACATTTATTAGTGTTTATAGCTATTTACATTTTTAACTGATCAACAGTTTTTAGGGATTTAAGCAGTCGCTATTTACTGTCTTTGAGGACTTTTCATATGTAATGCCACATAGACGTATCGCAATTTTAGAAAAATCGAGAAATTCTCCAAGCAGTTCTTCTGACAGACATGCTCACAGAAAACAAACTGGCAATCCCATTGTTCATCGACAGTAGCTGGGATCGAACCTGGAACATTTCTGTTCTGAAGAATGCTATTTTAGCATTAGACTATGTTAAGTTTTGAAACTAAATAATCAACACCACGAATAATTCATTTCTGCCTTGGCCACAAAATAACTTTTCTATGTATTCTAATGTAAAATGACACTACAAAAGACATGACTAAACATCCACTTTATGGTTAGTTTAAATTGGCAAGGACAACTTAAATTTTTTAATTTTCACTAATTAATAGAATTTTAGATTAATAATTGCAATATTTGTAAGCAATATCTCTTTTGAATCTTAAGACTAGTATCTTGTTTACTCCAACATTAAATTTTTAATTTATTTTAATTTATTTATTTTATTTATTAATTTTGCGAAATGTTTTTATTGCGGATGGGGTGCGTAGAGCTTCGATACGCATGTTTATTTTCTATCGTAGATTGTTAAAAAATCTTTTCTTTTTATTCAACCAAAAATAAATAAATTTGTCGCCCGGGAAAGTGAATCGTGTGTGATTGGTGAATGGCTTTTTTTACTAATCGATTTTGCCACGGTGACTCTCTCGGGCTTGCGTGACGGACCGTGTGCGTGTTGAAAAAAAAAGACGTCTTCCCCCCACTCCAAAAAACATTCTAGCAGAATAAACGGTCAACGTTCTGACGGCTACTCATGCATTTCTTATCTTTTCTTACGTCGAGGTCACGTGATAGTAATGTCTGCCGGGTAACATTCCCATACTTTTGTCCTTGGAACGAGACGCTTTTAAGATTTTTAATCCCTTGTTTTCTCAAGTAAGTTACAAGAGAGAAAAACTTTCATCCCCCAGCCTGTTTTTAATAGCTCTGAAAACATTCGCCGACAAAAAAGAAATGCAACAAGGAATGCTACGGCCATATTTAATCGCGAAGTGTAAGAAAGAACATTTTATAAATCAGAAAATAGTTAAAATAGAAATATCTTCGGGTACTTTTATTGCTTAAGTTTTATGCTCAGTGAAACGCATTGGTCTATGGGTTAGGATATGGATTTCATCAATAACATAAATAATTTCTTATGTAATTTTCAATTACGTTTGTGTGATGTGGTTAGTACGTGGGATTTCACCTTCTTTCTATAGTTCATGCACCACATCAATGCAAATTATTAGGCATCTACCAATAAACATAGGACAATATTATCAATACACTTAAAAATACTAAGTGGAATTCCACTCAAAGGGAGTAATTTCCATGCTTCCACAACTGAAAATATACTAAACTCTATGGATACTGAGCTCGAAACTAAGCTCTAAATTTGATTATTCGTCACATCGAAAATATATCCTCCAATTGGCTATATATCTCTGAAAAAAATGTATTTCAGAATGCTTCTTAGTTATTTATTTTTGACGCCAAAAGTGTTGGCAGAAACAAAATTCATATTGTATTACCATATTTTTGAAACCCATATTTATCATATTTTATAAAACTCTATTTATTTAGAACTCTAAATTGTTTTCGTTCATTTTATTTTGTTTTGAATATATGCTCAATGTAGACAACAAATAACATATAAATTAATTTATACATTCACGTATATGAATAACACATGTCAGTAAATAAGGAAAGAAAATTTATGGTTAAAATATACTTAATGGAATAGTGAACAATAATACGTTAAAAGATGAAATTGCACATGAACATAATTTACATTTAAAATTCCATTATGAATCAAAATTTCATCATTAAAAAGTTTCTTGCATCCTAAATTCTTAGCTATTAGAAACCAATGTGTTGTAATGATTTTTAAATATAAAAATCGTTTTCACATTTTTATTGTAATTATTTTTTCTTTCTTTCAGGAAAGATGTTCTGACTACAAATAAAAACCTTGTTCTATTTATCCAGAATCTGTAATTTCTCTCCCGAGGAAGGTTATTACAGTGACTGATTAGCATTTTGTCCACTAACAAGCTGTTAACTAGTAATATAACGCAATCAATTACTTTCATCGGCGGACGATATTATTGCCGCCGGCTAATCTGGCCTTAGTTGTTGCAAGATCATTAGCAAATCTTCCTTTCTAGATATATTCTTTTTCTTAAGGAAAGAGTTTGCAAATAAAGGACGATTTCTTCATATAAATGCAGCATTAATATTAAGCGAAATAAAGGGTTGTTTTCCTTGCACATTAATTAAGATATCTATGTAGGTTCTACTGTTTTAAAGGTAACATTCATAAAATAAATTTATTGAATGCTTATTGATTAATCAAAACTGGATGGTAAATGATTGTTCCGTTGTTCTGAAGTTACCTTAGGCACACGATGGTTAAGGTTGTTCGCTTTAGGTCGGTTGTGAGATTTAGTGTACCACACATGATTTATAATAGAAACGTTCCGGGGTATTTACGTGTACAAAAGTTTATTTTTTATAAGTTCGGTGTTTCAATCGATGCTGCATTTGCAAGCACTTCAAAATCATTTTATTGTAGTTTGAAAAGTTAATTGAAGATATTGCTAATCAGCGTAAAAAATGTCAAAGATATATATATATATATATATATATATATATATATATATATATATATATATATATATATATATATATATATATATATATATATATATATACGCTGGAAGATAATGAGACGATCTTATAGATTTGAATTTTTTAATTTAGACTGGACTTTTTGTTAAATCTTTTTCATTCAAATAAAAAGGAATCGAATTTTGAGGTCTTAATATAATGAAAAGTTTGCTATAATTATCTTTTCGCAAATTATTAATTTTTTTCTATTCAATTTGATACATTTTAGTGATATATTTTTATAACACTATTGAGAGTATTATGCATATGGACTTCTTTTAGTGAACAAATATATTAACTTAAGTAGCTGTTGTTTTGCGTCACCCTGTACCTAGCCCAGAGTTGGGGTCTACCAGTTGTATAGAAACAGCTGATTGAGTCTTCGTGATTTTAAAGCAGGGACCAAGCAGAAGAGCCCAATACATGGCCTGGTATCCCCAGAGGTATGATTTCACTTAGAGAGCATTGCGACCACGATCAGCTGTCGTTAGTGGGTGGACACGGCGTATCTTCTGTCAAGTCGGGATTCGAGCTCACTACCTTCCGATAATGAGAACGACGCCCTAACCAACCAGGCCACTGTGCCCCCCTTAACATAAATATTATAGTTACAACATTTCCTTTTTGTAATTGATATGTGAGAAATTTTGATTCACATATTTTTTTTAAATAATATTTCATATATATATATACATAAGATATGGACAGGGAGCGATTTAGCCTAATTTTGGCAAAAAAATTCTCTATTGTCTCCCCTCTGTTTCTCTATTTAAATAACGAAGAATCGAACGTTATGGAGGTATGCACATTTTTCACCAGAGTATACATATATAACAAGACTATTGACTAGAACCAAACATTGCTATAAAATTCCCCCCCCCTCCACTAATGAACAGGCGAAATATAGTTCTATCCAATTTATTTATTTTTTGACAATTTTATGTCCATCATAAAAAGGTTATAGCACATCTGAAGACAATACGATACATGTTCACAAAATAGATTAACGAAAAACTAACATAAAAGTAAGTCTTGGATTTTAAAGTGAACTGATATCTTATTTTAAAAAAATTCACTAAAATAGGGAATATAAAATAAACTTTCTGTTCGACTTGGGAACCTTTCTGATGAAGGGACCCGGGGCAACTGCCCGGGCCTTAGTCGGGCTCTGAGTGTAGAGATAGTGTTGCTAACTACGATGGCATTTTTTGTGGCACTTATGAACAGTTAAAAAAAATATTTTTAAACTATTTTCTCAAATATGGCTCTTACGCAGCAGATTTGTTTTGTCTTGGAGTTCACAGCATTTATTCGTGAAATGCGACCAACAGTTTAAAGGAAAATTATAATCTATACTCATTGATGTTAAAAAGGGAAATTTGCATGAAAGCTGAAGTTGTCAGATGATAAAAATAGCAATAAAAGACAGATGATAAAAATAGCAATAAAACCTAACTTTTCTCATTAGAATATTTTCAATTTTAATCTATAATGACTTTCGATTAGAATCAATTTAAATGCAGTGAAATATAATTGACAGTTTTATGAAATAAAAACATTATTTTAATTGGAAAATGAGGAAAATACATTTCACAAAGGGGAAATATAAGACCTGTTTGAATGAGGAAAACAAGTTATTGATTAGGAAATCCTACAGATCCAGACACGATTTTCTATATTTCCCCTAGAAATATCAGTTGACACCGCTCGTGTTATTTATTGATTCGTGTTATTGTAAAGAGATAACCCGTCAAAAGAAATTTCACTAATTTCAAAATAATAACAGCGAATGTTGGTCGATAATTGTTGCATATTCTTGATTAATTTCTTGACATTAAAAAAATTTACTAAAAAGTATCATTATCGAAATATATCACATAGAATCGCGATTAAATATATCATAATCATTTAATTATTAAGGCGGATATTTTTAGAGCATCTTGTAATAATATCTTTTGAATCTTGACTCAGTTACCAATAAAACTAATACAATTTGAAGTATACATATAAAAAATTTCATAATTATATGAATTATTAAACTAAAATAAATAAAAATTTAAAAAAAAAAAAAAAAACCTATCCATCTGGTTTTGATTGTTTATAAAAGTAAGTTAGAAAGTTTATGATTATTAAGTAAAATATAAATACATATTAACCAATTTTACTTATGTTTTCAGATTTTTTTCTATATGTTCAGGTTTCAAAATGCAGGGGAAAAAATGGTGATTTTGTAATTTCAGGAACCTCCTCTCATTAGAGTAATATAAACTGAATAGAAAAGTAGGAATTAATACTTTTTGTTGCCATTCATAGCGAGCTAAATAAAATATAACTATTTTATTTTGTCCCTTTATAATTTTTAACAATGTAACGCTAGACTTAAAACTCGAAAAATTCGAATAAGTGATAAAAAGATTTGAAATTACAAATATTTAATTTGGAGGATCTACTTCTTCATTAAATGTACAAACAAAAAATATAAAAAATTTATCAATTCGAAAATCAATTTAATTAATTTGTATTAGAATAATTAAATGAAAGGTGTACTTTTTTCTCTAAAGAAAATTAGCGCGTGCATTTTGAGTACGGGGTGAAGCTCACCACGCATGCCCTCAGCATGTGAAGCGGAACATGTCGGGCATTCCCACGAAGGCACCTGCGGGTGGCTCAAATTCTGTATGGCTCATTAATTTTATCAAAACTTTCCTGTTGGCAAAAGGATGACGTCACTCCATTATTTTTCTCCGAAAATAAATTAACTTTAGGGCCAAAATGACATTTTTTGATTGGTTTGCAAGTTATAAGCTGTTTTGCCAAAATAAAATTATTACTCTATTATAATTTTACTCACACAATAACAATAATGCAAGTAAAACAGTTAAATATACCAATTATCTTAGTAATGTAATCTTTAAAAATGGTCTTAAAAAGACGAAAAAGATAAATAATCCGCTATTTTATAAATAATTTTCCTTTCATAAAGACAATAATGGCTGATAAAAAGCGTTTAAAATTGCTGAGAAAAATGGAGTCGTGTTACTAAATGAAAGAATCGATTTCGTTGTGCTAAATGCAAAAAATCAAAAAATATATATAGAGGGCCATTTGTGTCTTTTTGGAATTTTCAGAAGCCAAAAATTGCTAAATAGATAGGCTTAGAAACCTGAATTCGTTGTATTAAATGCAAACATTCCGAAGAGAAAATAATGGTTTTTAAAGAGCACCTGAATTCGTTTGGAATTTTCGAGATCGAATAATGCTTAATAGATTTGGAAACCTGAATTTGTTGTACGAAATACCTGAATTCCGAAGAGAGATTCATAGAGGTCATTTGAAACCATTCAGAATTTTCGAATGGCAACATCGAATGGCTCAACGAACGAAATTCAAATGGCCATAATATATATGCTTAGAAACCTGAATTCTTTGTACTAAATGTAAGAATTCCTAAAAGAAAATAATGATTCACAGAAGACATTTAAATTCGTTCGGAATTTTCGAAATATAATGCTTAATAGATATAAAAACATGAATTCGTTGTTCTAAATACATGAATTCTGAAGAAAAAGTAAAGATTCATGTAATGAATATGTTTGAACTCATAGAATTTTCTAAAGGCAATAATGCATTGTAAATATGCTTAGAAACCTGAATTCGTTGTATTTAATGCAAGAATTCCGAAGAGAAAATAATAATTCGGGCATCTGAATTCATTGTACTAATTCCAAGAATATATTTACACAATGATCACTAACACAATGTAATAAATTCAAACACAAAAAAATGGCGAAAACAAATGATAAGCAAAAGGATAAATTCAAAAATACATGGAATTTAAAGTGGATTCCGAACCACTACAAACATCAATGCTCAAAGTGGGATTCGAGCCCATGAACTGTTGAACCGATGGCAAGAGCGCTAACCATTCGACTGTCAGCTCGGCGAAATATGAACTTAGAAAGCAAATTTCATACTGTTTCTTAAATTATTTTAAAAATAGATAAAGAAACACTTCAGTTTAAATATTTATATTCATATTATATTTTGATTAAAAATTACAATAATTCAGTTAACTCTCGGTTATTCGCGAAACTGATTGTCGCGGCTATCCTATTTACATTAAAACAAAACATAAACACTATATAATTTAATAACAATAAGTATTCTCACTAAAGATATATATATTTTAAAACAATATTTTATCACTGAAGATTATTCAACGTTTGTTATATTCAGTGAGAATTTTTGTGTTAAATATTATCATTTTAGAGTGAAATTAATTAATTAAATGCGAATTTAAAATATTAAAAACTAACTCAGAAATCATTATATATATACTATGTAAAATAAATAACTATAAAACTTGCAGCAAGTTTTTAAAATAATAATAAATATGTATTGAAATCAAATAGTAAAAATTTACTAATTATTAAATTTCATATTATATATATTACCCATTAATTTATTAAAATTTAATTATTCGTATTTTTATTCCAAAGTTATATATAAAATTGTAGAATATCTTAATTTACGAACGTATAATTTTTGAATCAAGAATTTCAATATTGTAATATGTTAGATATATAATAACACATAATAGATAATATGTTTTCATATTTATTATCCATAGAAAATAAAACATGGAAAAATTATTTTGTGTTAATGACATTAATTGTTTATAGATATTTTCAAGGAATTTATTCAATGCATTATCAATATTTTTAATCTTGCATCATTCAATATTTTTTTCTCTTTAATGTGAATTTTTGCGTTAAAAATAGTTCCGAGTACAAGATTTTTGACAGGTAGTTTTTGAATATAACAGCATGAAAATGTGTCAAATATTAAAAATCTATCAACTCTAAAAGCAAATTAGAATCCTAAGGGAAAAATTATATTATCAATTTTTAAAATAAAATACCGCATTGGTATTTTCAATGTTTGATGAAGTACTGCCACCCGCTAATATGTCATAAAAATAAAGACGTTATGATACTCGTACAAAAAGAATTCACACAACTAAGAAAAATCGAACTACAGATGACTTGGATAGTAAAATATTTATGTATATTTATAGATTAGTAATCAAAGTAAAATTATATGTAAAATTTTTATAAAATCTAAAAATTTTAAAGAGTACGATTGAAATTATCTAATCATTAGTAACTAACCTCCTTCTAGATAAATTAAAATCAGTGATAATCAAAATAAAAAAATATCTGTGAATTCAAATTTTAAAAAAATTTTTAAATAAAATTTGAGTTTAATAAGTTTAAAACAAAGTTTTAGATTGTATAAGAAATACTTCCTCTAATGCAAGCATTGCTTGAAGAAATAAAATAAGAAAAATTTATTACTTTTGTTGTTGCCATTTATAAAAAATCAAGTAGTTCTATAAAATATAAATTTAACCAATATTATTTTGCGAGCAAATGATTTTATTTAAATACTTCAGAGAGTAATTTAAGGAAAATTATTCTATCTAAATAAATAATTTTCATTTTGTATACCAGTAAAAATTTTAAAATTTCAAGCTGTTCTGCACATTCTAAGAGAAAAATTTATAAGTATTTGTAGTGAATCAATAAAAATGTACTTTTTAATTTCAACAATCGAAAGATTGACATACCTCGTCGAGAGACATTTCGGACTGCGTGTGTCGGAGGAAGCCTTTAGAATTGACAATGTACTGAAATGGAAGCGTCTCTTCATTTTGTACTCACTCTCAGAAGGAAGCGACGTCTGGTGAGCTCCGCTCCAATTAGCAGCCTATTCTTTTTCCCGCTTACCTTTTCCTTTTTCCTCAGAACGATTTTCAGAAAGCAAAATATAAGCAAATAAAGGGATTAAAAATATTAGATACTTCCGTCGAGGAAGTTTTTCTCTTGCATTTCAATGACTCAAACCAATTTCTTGTTAAATTGTTTACCACAAAAATACTTCTTGCATAATTTTGATAAAATATCGGTAGCATACATACAATGATGTAAGAACAAGATATAAATATGGTTAAAGTAATTTTACTTCTGGAAATAAATAAAGTTATAAATAAAATGATATTACTATTTTTTTAAAACTTTTGTCATGATTTTAAGTATTTAAAAATAGCTTATAAATGTTCGAAAATCAAGAGAAATTTTTCATAATATTAGTTTTTCATTTCTGTATGTTTAGTAATAAAATTTCAGTCTTTTAAAAACCTTTGGGGTTTTTAAAAGACTGAAATTTTATTACTGATTTAAATTGATTTACAATTAAATAATGATAAATAAAATTATGGAGAAGAGGATATAAATTTTTTCAATGTTAAAATCTTCCATAAAAACAACATTTTTTTTTCAGATTAAGCAAAACTTCAAAATCATATTCTTTTCAAACTGCTAGCGGCAACCAGAGTTTGAAAAAATGCGAGAAAAAGCAACAACAAACTGTGAGTCGAAAACCAGCTGCAATGAAGTGAGGTATGCTAATCTGTCTCCTTGAATTAAATGACAAATTATTGTATTCAATCTTTAAGTGTAAGTTTGTAACTGTTCGTGTTGTGCTCTATTATCGAACAAATTGAAGTGAATAATATTATATATATATATATATATATATATATATATATATATATATATATATATATATAAGTTAAAATAAAAACTAAATTAATTTTAAAAAGTTAAAAATTAGAAACTTTTAACTCAATAAGGAAAAAAATTAATTAGATTTAATTACACAAAACAGAAAATATTTTTAAGAAATTAGAAATAAGTTTCCAATAAGAACAGAACTAAATATTAAAAAAATAAAAAAACAAAACTTAAAAGAGGAAATTTAAGTAGCACTAAAAATAACTCAAATTCTTCAAATTTGTAAAATATTTATCTAAAAAAAAGAGAGAGAAGTGAAAAGGAAATTATTTTTATGAATAAGACGTTAGTAAATTTTAATTCCATGAATCATGCACTAAATAGCAATAATAGTAACGCAGGGTAGTAAATCAAAAATATAAAATCTATAAATGTTAAATTATTTATTATGGAAATATATATATATATATATATACATATATATATATATATATATATATATATATTATTTTACCTTTCATTGGATTTGTTCTGTTCTCTATCATATAAATAAATTTAATTTAACCGATTCAAAAAATAAAGTTTGATAAATGAGAAAATTATTTCTTTTAAATAATATAAAAGGGTGTTTTCTTTTTATAAAGGAGAAATATGTTTAAAAAATTCTTATACATTACTTATACATTTTAAATTTAAATTATTTGATTCAGAATTTCCAGTATGTCTACACGCTTCCCATCCACTTATTGTTTTAGGAATATTCTAGGAAAGTGACATATATTAAGCAAAATCAATATGCGAAAATAGTGCATAACGTATAACCTAAAAATTATAAATATAGAACCATTTAAGACATGCTTGCCTTCAGTGAAAGCTTGTACATATTTTGTGGGCCGTATTCGGGAGTTGAAAAGGGTCCCCGGAAAACTTCCATCAGAAATTCAATATTTATCTCCCCTTGTTCAAAAGTGTTATCGAATTTAAGTCTTTCAACCATCCAATCACGGTGATTCTATGTAGTGTCTGAATGCCTATTATAATCATAATTAATCAATAAATGTATCTTGATTAGAGATACTTTTAATACATAGAAATACTTATGTATTAAAAGTATCTCTAATAGACAAAATAGAGTTTCAAGTGACAAGTACATCCTGAATAAAATTATTTATTTATATACACTCCTGGCCATTAAAATTGATACACCAAGAAGGCGACATGGTACAGACGTGAAATTTATACGAAAGGAAGAAGGCGCTGTGATATGCAATTGATTAGCTTTTCAGCACATTCAGACAAAGCAGGCGCCAGTAGCGACACCTACATTGTGTTTAAATGAGGAAATTGTTCAGCCGGTTCCTCATACACAAATTGCATTTGAGCGTTGTTGCCTGGTGAAAAGTTGTTGTGGTGCCTCGTGTAAGAAGGAGAAATGCGTACCAGCACGTTTCTGACTTTGATAAAGATCGAATTGTAGCGTACCGGGATTGCGGTTTATCTTATCGCAGTATTGCTGCTCGCGTCGGTCGAGATCCAATGATTGTTAGCAGAATATGGAATCGATGGGTTTAGGACGGTAATACGGAACGCCATGTGCTATCTCAACGGCCACCTGTCACTAGCAGCCGAAAAGACAGGCATATTATCCGCATGGCTGTAATGGATCGTGCAACCACGTCACGAGCCGTGAGTCAAGAATCAGGGTCGTTTGGAAGACAACAAGTGTCTGAACGAACAGTTCGATGACGTTTGCAGCAGCATGGACTCTCAGCTCGGAGACCATGGCTGCGGCTTTCCTGGACGCTGCGTCATAGACAAGAGCGCCTTCAATGGTGTGAGCAACGATGAACGTGGGCGCACGAATGGCGAGACGTCATCTTTTCAGATGAATCCAGGTTCTGTGTACAACATCATGATGGTCGCATCCGTGTTTGGCGGCATCGTGGTGAACGCTCACTGGCAGCGTGCAATCGTCATCGTCATACTGGCCCATCACCTGGCGTGATGGTATTGGGTGGCATTGGATACACGTCTCGGTCACCTCTTGTTCGCATTGACGGTGCTTTGAACAGTGCACGTTACATTTATGGTGTGTTACGACCCGTGGCTCTACCCTTTATTCGAGCCCTGCGAAATCCTACGTTTCAGCAGGATAATGCCCGACCGCATGTTGCCGGTATTGTACGGACCTTCCTTGATACGGAACATGCTCGGCTGTTGCCCTGGCCAGCACGTTCTCCTGATCTTTCACCAATAGAAAACGTCTGGTCAATGGTTGCCGAGCGACTGGCTCGTCACCAAACGCCAGTCACTACGGTTGATGAACTGTGGCATCGTGTTGAAGCTGCATGGGCATCTGTACCTGTACATGCAATCCAATCTCTGTTTGACTCAATGCCCAGACGTATAACTGCTGTTATTACTGCCAGAGGTGGTTGTTCTGGGTACTGATTTCTCAGGATCTATTCAGCCAAATTTTTTGAAAATTTAATCACTTGTTATTTCTAGTATAATATATTGTCCAATAAATATCATTTTCTTATCTGCATTTCTTCCTGGTGTGGCAATTTTAATGGCTAGTAGTGTAGTTTACATTGTACACTCCCAATAATCCACCGAGCTCAGTGGCGCTACTATCGCAAATATTCCACAGAAATAGGTTGTTATTGTTGTTAATTATGACACTTGGACAAGCCAAGTTCGCTATAACATTGGCTATGCGAATTTAAGTCAGAAGGGTGCGTCTTTCGTTTTTTTAACTAGAGCACACCAAAAGTGAAATTACGACCTTGCTCTATAATCCTCCGATAGATAGCACCACCAGAGGAATCCACTCCCACAATTTTGACATTGATCTGAAAGGGGGAAAATTTTCTCCAGATCATTACATTCATGGTAACTGCTCAACGTCTGATCACAGGACTTTCTATTTCACAGATTTAACGGGCACGTGTGCCGCATGTACTCAGTGGGTCTTTGGCGGTATTGGGGATAGAACCCCGTCCTTTCGGACAAAACTACGTCCTTCCCATAAAAGTATAAAAAAGCGAACAAATTAACGCACGCACACACAAATGTGCATTTGAATAATTTAAATACTCAATCACTAGCATGAACATTTTTTTTTTTTTTGAATAATTATAAAGTTATTCATTATTTTAAAATTCATAGATGTATTTCTTTAGAAAATCAAATAAAAAGTTTTTTTCCCCCTTACTTATACATTTTTTTAAAATTTGAAATTCAGACATCGGGGATAATCAGAGTTTATTTTACATAGAGATTTAGCTTCAATTAAATACGGACTATTAAAACTCCACCGAAAAAATAGATTTTAAACTTAAATTAGTTCACAAAATAAAAAATGTCATTAAAATATTTGAATTAAAAAAAATTTTAATGAGCAACACAGAATATTTTATGAATTTGTAAAATGAGAGAGACAGCTCAAGAATTACAAATTAAATATTAAAGTTATTACAAAATAAAAAGTTTTAAGAGGAATAAGAAGGGAAAATAACAGGAAAACTTTACGGTAGTTATAGTAACTTATGTATGAAAACATTCTATAAATGTTCCAATTCTAGTTACTCTATTTTCTAGTATGTCTTCTTACAATGAAATAAATTAAATTTTTTCCTCCACTACTAAATAAAACTTAAATGAATAAAAAATTTTATTTGAATTACTCAAAAAACACATCCTATTTTCGTGCTCTGTAAAAGTGCGTCAACCATGTCTACGCAACAATTCGTCGGATTAATTGAAATTTTTTTGTAACTTTTAGGACTTTTTATGTCAATTTCAAATTTAAGTTGACGGAATGTTGATAGAAATAGATAATTGGAAATATATTTGTAGTAACTTAACCTCTATTTTTAAAAATGTTTACACTGTTAGTAATTTTTAATTCAGTTCTTCGAAACTTTTATTAATAGCTCATTTTAATATTTCATTTCATATGTAGCAATATTAATTTTTTTTAAAAAAGGGATAATCTTCTATTTTTTTTTTGTATTATTTTTTGTGTTAAGAACTTTTTTGTTTTTTCCCACCTATTTAAAATTATAATAACTTCCAAATTAATTCAACTGAAAAACAATGATTTTAATATTCTTTAGATTAATTATTATTGTAGCTGATTTAAACTGATATTCAATTAGCTCATTATCGCAAATTATTTAAATTAACTAAATTAAAAGATGCCCTTTAGGAAATAAGCCTTTGTTATGTTCTTCAATTAACATTCAATTTATATATGATCACGAAATGGTAAAATTAACTGAAATGAAAAACAATAACCAAAATTCTTTTCGAATATTTATATACTCCCATAAACTATTTGTTGTAATATTCAATTAATATATATCATAAAATATAAATTGTGTGAATTGCAAAATGAGTCAATTAAATTATAAAAAATGTTTACCATAGTATTTTTATAAATTTTTCTTTTACGGATTTCCGTTGACATTTCCTCATTATATAACTGCAAAATAATCAAATTAATTGAATCCTTAATGAGATTATTATAAATTAGATTAATTAAAATAAATTTTTTTTAATACTTATGGAATATTAATCTAGTTAATTTTCCCAACATTTAATTAATATATAAATATCTGTAACTTAACCAAAGAATATTAAAAGAGAAACGTATTGTGCTTATATATTTTTTAAAATAAACACACATTTTGTTGAATATATTCATGAGACAAAGTAAATAACAGAAATGTAAATTTAAAAATTTCATAAGTTCTCTGATGATTTGTTAGAATCATAAGAAAAAGAAACTTAATGTCAAAGAAAAAAGAACGAGCAAGCAGTAATATGTTACAGTAGAACTCTAGTTATCCCAATTTATTAGGACCGGACCCCATTCGGATAGTAGGATTTTCGGAAAAAAAAAATCCTACCCCATTCGGATAGTAGGATTTTTTTTTTCCGAAAAGAGAATCCATTTTAATTAATTATTGTAATTAGAAAATAGCTGAAAAACTACCTATTTTTAAAGAAAAAGAACTTTTAATCAATTACATGAGAATGCAATATTTTTACATGGTAAGGTACTTTTATATTTACAGAAAAAGAACTTTCAATCAATTAAATGAGAATGCAATACTTTTACATATTAAGGTACTTACAAGTGCTGTACATTAATACGGTATGGGTGAACAATATTGTAGATTAAAGTCATTATTTACTGAACAACTCTGTCAGAATAAGCTGTTTCGCTGTTTCCACCTTTTTTCGGGCAGGCAAGTCACGCATCAACTAGAGAATGGAAATTTGCATGCGATCACACTCCATCCTCTTCAAAGCAGTTTTAAAACAAGCAAGTGATTCACTAGCTGATGGTCTCTTCTTCAACTTGGACATTAAGGTCATCTTCTTAATGAACACTTTAAATAAGTTTATTATTATTTGTAGTTTGAAATTCAATGTCAGACTCATAATCTATTCGCCTATATCACCAGCACTAACTTCTGTAAATCCAGGAATTTTCAAAAGAATGTTTTTGAATTCCTCAAAAGTGACACGTCTCTTTCTCTCTCTCTCTTTTTCTCTCTCTCATTCCCCTCTTTTCCCTTCTCTTACCTTTCCTTTTTCTTGAGCATACTTCTTTTCCTCCTTTTCATTGTCTTATTCAGTCTAATTTATTTTTCTGAATTTCTGAAAGCGATTCGGATAATTAGAGTTCTGCTGTATATCAATATCCATTTTCTACATGTAAAATTAACTACACTTGATTAGTTTATTGATAAGGTTATTATATAACTACCTGAAATATTCAAATATTTTTCATTTCTTTTTTTTAAATCTAAGAATAGCTGGAATGGAAAACATGAACATTCAAGCATGGACGAAATTCAAGCATGAAATGAACATTCAAGCACGACATTCTAAACATTATAAAAATCTTGTGAGTAATCTGGCTGTTTCATAGGAGCAACCTCCACATTCTACAAGTAGTTATTAATGATAACAATCCAACAGGGCATGCATTATCTTTCATTAAAACGAAAGTAAAACCAACTTCTACAGAGTACAATTTTACAATTAAATTTAGGATTTCGTTCGTATAGCTTACAGCTGTCAGAGAACATGGTCTGTAGAGGGGCAAATCGTGTGATGTCTAATGTGCCTAGACAATGATACTTCTAATTCAGGCTGTGTTACCTTCGGTGACGTTTTGAATCTTTTTCCGAAATCTCACCGCCACGTTTAAGAATGCATAAGCTACCCAGATACTTCACATATTTTCCATCAGAACAAACTTCGATTCAGTCATGATGAATAGCATTTTCCCAACTAAATATAGTTCAATTGACATGTTAGTGACACTATTTTAATGGTGTAACTCTGTATTATGTAGATAAATATCCACTAATTTTGATACCTGATTTCAGACCACATTAGTTGTTGCCTTTTATCCATAGTAGAGATAGATATAATCTTACCAATGACATTGCAAAGATAGATGCTGAAGAATGGAGGTCGCTCTTCAATTACATTTGAGAAAAACATCAATATATGGAAGGTCTACCGTATATAGATATTTCGACAATTTTTTTCTCTGATTTGGAAGAATTGTTTTCATGATCATTAATTAATGAATTGTAGGGTGCTGAAGCATGAAACAATGTTTGTAATTGATTATCCAGCTTTAGAGATTCTTGTAGCCAAATAGATGGAGAATAAAATTTCATAAAGGTGTATCAAGATCATTCAACTAAGTCTATCTTTTGAGTGGTAAAAGAGTTATTGAAGTAGCCTACCACATTCTTCTAGTATTTTTAACATTTGATATTACAGCAGTATTTCAATCAGAAAATGGTAGAAACTACAGTAATTAAGTCATACCCGAGATATGACTTGATTACTGAAGTAGTTATCAATATATGCAATAAGGATTCTTGGAGAATCTTAAGGGTCTACCAAGCCCAACAGGGAGATTTACTTTGAATTGATCAGAATATTCTAATCTCGGAACTGTTTTTAACTACTATTCAAATTATTTTGGATTTTAAGAGTATATAATATAAAATAAATATTTTTTTATAATTTCAGTTTGTTCTTATAGAATTTAGAGAAAAATACTGTTAATGGTTATGATTTTATTTAGTTCCTATGAAAGTGGCATCGGAGAATATAAGAGGTATTCATATACCAGTGCTTGAAACTTCTCCTTCTGGAATTCATGGAAAACCTTTTGCCTTGAAAAGAAATCAAAAGAAAGTTCTAAATACTTTTTGTGTGTCCACCTTTACATACAATTCTTGTAATTCTGCACCAAATCCATAAATTACACTCCTTTTTTATTGCATATTTTTCAATAAGAAACCGAGTTTAGTTACAGCATAACTTATTTGTGATCCTTACATTTAATTATTTTGAGAACGCAATTACCTGATTCAATCAAATTATATATCACAATATTGAAATTAAAATTTCATAAAATTGGAATTTTCGTTGATAGACTACGACACAATAAAAATGTTTTAAATTTAATAAAATTGAAATTTTCGTTGATAGACTACGACACAATGAAAATGTTTTAAATTTAATCATAATAGTAATAATTGGAATTATGATCCTATTTGCGTTTATTGCGGCCGAAAAAAAAGCCATTTGGACTTTTGCCAAAATATAGTTAAATGTAACAATTACAAATTAGAACATCGAGCAGATTATTACAGCTGCGAAAATAGAAAGCGTGATAGTGGAATTTCAGAATTACAAATCTACGAATCACCTCACAAACAGCAAAGCATGCCGATCCTTTTCGAATAGCATAAATAAAGGCCACCAACGTGGTTACAGAATCTACAGAAAGGAACGTGTTTTGTGATAAGAAATAGGATAGAATCTCTCTCTATCAAAATATCATCAAAACTGTATCCAACATAGATTCCAAATTAGCAATATTCAACATAGATTCTAACGAATTTTTGCTACTAAACAATATAGATTCTAACTTATTCTAACATACTAACAACTAACTTACTAAAAAATTTTATTTTCTCTAACAGAAAAATTCACAAAACTAAACCAGAATTCTCTCCTGTCGTTTTTGACGGGAAATTTAAATTTTAGAGCGCAAACTCTGGCGACAGCCAATCAGAGCGAAGCTTACCATTAGATTTCTCTCATTTTTAACTAACCTTAATAATTTACTAACAGATTGCACTTGAGCAAGTTTTATATATTTGTAAAATATGGAAAATGTACTTTCAACAAATATTAAAATAAATAACTTATAACTATTAAAAATTTAAAAAATAACAGCTCCAAAATGACCCAGAGTATAACTCTGACAAGAATTAGTTAGCCACGCCCCCTAAGAAAAACTTCCTTTATGCCAGACAGATTTTTCAGATATAGTTACAACATCATTCCAGATCCAGTAGAGGGTGAGGGTCCTAGGACCCAGGAACCTCCAAAACAAGGCCCAGCCGAGCCGAAGTAGAATAGATTCTAACGAAAATGATAAAAACGTTTTCCCAAGTTAACAGAAATTTTAGCTACAAAAATATAAATATGTAAATACTCCAAAGAATACCGATCTAAATACTGGTAAGCCTTCAAAGAAATTGGAAAAGTAACTCAACCAAAGTTAATGAAGTAACTAATGAGAGATTCAAAATGCTATAACCAATAATGAGATAGATATTGAAGACTACACTTATCTACCCCATATTAATATCACAAGCTTGGAGAATCTTAAGGGTCTACCAAGCCCAACGGGGAGATTAACTTTGAATCGATCAGAATATTCTAATGTCGGAACTGTTTTTAACTACTATTCAAATTATTTTGGATTTTAAGAGTATATAATATAAAATAAATATTTTTATAATTTGAGTTTTTGTTCTTATAGAATTTAGAGAAAAATACTGATGATTGTGATTTTATTTAGTCCCCCCCCTTTGAAAGTGGCATCGGAGAATATAAGAGGTATTCATAAAAATTATGTATTTCATATGGATGATTTTGTTTCCTCGGATATTTTTGCCTTTCAAAAGAAACCTTCCTGGAGCCTCTTCTGTATACATGAATCCCAAAAAATCATATACAGGAAAGACAGGATTAAGATAAGACATTATTTGAAAAGAAAATCTAGAAAAAACCTAGATAATATCTCTTGGGATTAGCCATAAAAATTCTCACCCAAATTAAAACAATTATTAGATCTAATAATTGTATAATAGCTGCAAATTTCAGTAAGATCCATATTTTATTTTTAGAACATTCAAATTTATCTCCCAAAGAAATGATGATTCCTTTTTGTCACACAATGTTATGTATTTTAATGGCCAAGAATTTTAAGATCCTTAAACACAGTGCGAAACTTTTGCCAAAAAATTCGTTCATCAGAATGGACTTTCTCTATCCCCTTAGATTTATCATGTGGCCTTGGTTATATAAAACTCAATAAACTCTTTACTTTATCTGAATTAGATATAGTCATACAATTTACTAAAGTTACTATCCCTGTACCTAATAGCATCTCTGTAAGAATTTTCAAAATACTTCCACTATTTTAGCGAAGAAAAATACTTGAAAATTTCAGTAAAATTATCAATGAAGAGATTTAGCTCAACAGGAATCATGTAATTATTCTTCGTGTTCTAATAAAAATTCATTAAGTAAAATTCTCAATGAAGAGATTTTGCTCAACAGGAAGCATGTAATTATTCTTCGTGTTCTAAGAATTTGGAACTCTAAGTCTGACTTTAAATTTTATTGTTCTAGCTCTTTAACATCTGTTCCGTGTAAAATATTTGAAGGAATACTGAGGCCCCGAATCTACAAATATTTAATCAACAATAAAAAAAATCTTGGTTTCAGGCTTTTCAGGAACTGCCAATCTGTTATTCAGATCCTTTTACATAATAGGAAAACTGTTAAAAATTTTAAAACAATTCATGATTGGAATTCCTCTAGACATCAAATTGACTTGGTATTCAATTTATATAGATGGTCGTGCTCAAAACCGCTTAAACCTAGGGATTACAGATAATATAACATGATAGATACATCAATTTTTGCAAAAGCCAATTTTTCAAATAAAATGGAGAAATTGTCTTTTTCCTTTCATTATATGAAAAGGAGAGTTTCTCAGATTTTATCCCCTTATTTATTCACATTCTTCGTGGCAGATTTCTTTTAAATTCTACCACAAGGAATTAAAGGTTGAATCTATGCAAATGATATTCTTATTTACAGTACTCATAATTGCTTTGATAGATTAAAGGCGACTCTCCTCAATGCTTTGTGTAATATCATTAATCGGTGTCAATCCGGAAATTGGAAATCAGTTAATGTTCTACAGGTAATTATTCAACAGCAGTGGAGATATAAATTGATTCTTTGCAATAAATGGCGGTTTAATTGATAGGAAAGATTTTTTTATAAATTTGATTAGAAATTCCAATTGATTAAAGAAATAATCTTTGAAACTATATAAACGAGCTTAAAAATAAAGCTTATAAACATAAATTTATTAAAGGTTATCTTAAATAATAAGTATGGGTCTAGATCACATCACTTTTTACAGCAGGACCTCTCTTCTATTTGTGGTCCATTTTTGAATAGTTTCAATATTCTAATAAAGTAAAAAAAAAAATTCTCCTTCAACCATTAGATGTGTGTTATACTTCAGATCTTCAAATCGCTCTTGATCTATCTAGATGAACACCAAATATAGTTCTCCAAAAAATTGTCTGCACAGAAGATACTTATTCTAAACTCAGAATTTAGTTGCCATTAAGTCAATTTTAACTTCTGGGTAATAAATTTTCCTTGAAAGATTTTTTACCTATATATAAGCATATTCAGGTGATGGCGAATCCCAAATGTTGGAATATAAACAGGTTATATAATCTTTATCTTCAAAGAATACAGGAATTTAAAACATCACCATCTCATCTCATCCACAGTTTGTATTCCCACAGAAATTATTGCCTGACTCCATCTTTATTCATATCGAAGACTAATTTTTCAGAATAGATCCCTCGAAAATTATCAAACACTACCTTTATTCGAGGAATTCCTCAGAGAACAACTTATGCCAACTTATATTATTTCAACTGTCTAGTCGACTAACGTCATGGCAGTCACTATCTGGTCTCCATATCAAGCAATCAGATTGAGAATCATTAATATAAATTCAATTTTTACATCAGATGCTCAAGCAATGTCAAGCAATTGACAACTTAATGGTTTTTTAATTAAATTTGTTTTTGTGGCATTAAATATATTACAATAAGATCTCTTAAAATTATTCTTCAGTCAAGAAATAAATTATGTCAAGCACGTAACTTTTATTCTCACCTAAAGATCATCTGAATTCCTATACATAAGAATATTTTTATAAACGAAATGTCTAATAACCTAGCAAAGGCAGAACAGAAACCGAACTTCCTTGGATGTCTCTCGAAGATTTGAAGAGGTTCTACAGAAATAACATAAATCATACTTATGCCTCTATATAGAAATCTGGTAAATGCAACGACATAATAGGAAGTATACGAACGAGGAATATTATGTGAATCTCTTGGTCTGGTGGTGGTTTTATTAGTTAGATTTATAACACGGATGTTAATTACTCTAGCCCTTATACTTCGCTTCATGTTAAGAGTCCGAAATTTGTGAAATATGTAAAGATAGGATCATATGTTTTCACTCCAATAAATATACTGTGGAGAGAAGGGTCACTTGTGGCCTCATCCTTAGCTCAAAATTACCAGGCGCTTAGTGATGGGCTAATATTTCAAACCCGTTAACCTTAAGGTACAGTCTGGGGCTCGCCTGCACTGCTATGCGTAATAAATGTACAAACCAAAGAAATATTTTTTAGAATGCGAACCTTTTAGTTAATAACGGACTTTCAAAGAAAATTTGCAAATGCTAGTGAGAATAATCGGACTAATATAAAAAGATTACCACACATACATACACACAATTTCTTCCTCTCTTTGTGAATATATTCTGATAGAATTTAAATTTTTAGAAAAATGGATACAATCACAAATTTTATGGTGCTGTAAGTCTCAATTTTTAAGTTATAAAAGGCGATTGTATCTATTCTGATAGAATTAATGATTAGAGTTTAGGTATGAATATGCTCTAATAAAATTTAATGAATAGAATTTTTAAATTTTTAGACAAATGGACCTAATCTTCTTTTATGATGCCAAAAGTCTCAATTTCTTATCAATCAAATCTTTATTACTTAAATTAAATTTATTTACAAGTAGTTATAAGTTACAAATTACTATTTTTAATTGCATGTAATTATTTTTCAATTTAAGTAAATTACTTGCATAAATTGAAAAATAATTACTCGTGTCTGTGTAACGGAACTGCATTTTTTTTTTTTAAATCAAAATTGTAATGGCGTTAAGAATTTAGTTGCCATTAAGTGGCAACAAGAACAAATAAGCTTCAAATTCCATCTGAAATCAGTGTTGTTTCCAAAATAAAATGTTAACTGTTTTTGCGTTGTATTCTGTTATCAAATACATTGAACTTTGTGAGCTAGCTGGCGTTTTTTATTAGAAGAACGGTTATAAATCTTAAGAACTTCTTTTGAAGTATTATTTGTAAATAATCATATAGCATCAGTTTATTTAAACTGAATTCATATGTTTGTGAAACGTGGTAACCTGCATTTCCATTTTACCCATTTATTTTCATTTCCTAAATTAGATCGAGAATTGTTGTATCCTTTTGATTAAAATTAGCGATCTCTGTTAGTTTACGCTGGATAAAACCATCATTCAGTACAAATTGTTTTGATTTCATTGATTGATAAGCTCACGCATTGGTTGTTTTCGATTAAATGTTCATTACTTGAAAACAATCATGCATGAATTGCAAATCGCGATTAAAATCCAAATGGAAATCTAAATCTTAGTGCTTGTTTTGTTTAAACAAAAAAATTCCTTTGAAAGCATAAACAATACACATCCTTTTTTTACAGGTATTTATAAACTGGAAAATAACAATTTTGTAAAAAATAAAAGAAAATGAATTTGTATGTTTTTTTATTATTTTTTTTTATTCTTAAATTTGAATTTTATTAAAAGCTCTAAAACATAGGTTCCCAAAGTGGACCAGGTGGACCCCAGGGGCCCATAGGAGACCACACGGAGGTCCACGTAGACCTGAAAAGAAAATAGGGATTCACAAGTTGTAAGTGGGGGCCCACGAAAATTTTTCTGGTGTTTTTATAATAAAGAACAAAATTTTTGGCTAGGATTTATTTGTCAACTTAGGCAGAGGTAGCATCATTCACTAGGTAGGTACACAAAAATATTAGAGACTCAGTTCAAACACAGAATTGAATAGAACAGTACATAATAGTGCAAGTGTACACAACATGTCGAGACTTGAAAAGTGCTGCCCGTGCGCCTTTCGTCTGGGATGTTTGTTTAGACCTGCAAAGGGATGAAATGCGACTTGACTATGCTTGCAATCTACATTAGTATAAATACGAATGCCAAGAACAAAACGTATGACTATTTTTTATAGTTGATTTAAATTTTAGAGTTCATTGTTGATTTTTTGTCAATCGTTGATTGTTTGTAATAATAAATGTTTATAATTTTGTAGAACTACAAGTGTTATTTTAATAAATAGAACACATGAAAATGTGCTACTTTTCTTCTTCTTAACCCAATTTAGAGTGATATATTTTAGGAGTTTTAGGAATACAGTAGAAATGTAGCAGCAGGGGGTCAACCGAAAATTGTAAAACTTTGAAAATGGTCCACGAGAAAAAAAAGTTTGGGAACCCATGCTCTAAAAGATTATCAAACCTTGCAAAACTTTTCGAATTTAGAATTGTTCTAATAATCCTTTTTAGTAAAAATAATGAATTAAAAATTATAATACATTCACTTATATATATATATATATTGTAAATTGTTTTTAAAAGATATCTTTCTTATGGTTGAAATTCTGGAGATTTCCTCAGATAAATAATTTAACTTTTCATAAGCCCTTTCAAACGCTGAATGGAAAACACGTCATCAATAAAAATCAAATAGCTCACGAAATTTATTCAGTGTAGACATTGGTTATGAAAGTAGGACATCTGTTGAAAATTACGCAAATGGAATAAAATTTTCCAGTGTTCAGCAGAAATTATGAGACAGTAAATTTTTCCTGAAATAAAATTTGTCCAACTCAAGAAAGTTCTTACAGAGAATTCTATAAAAATTGATTAACGTAAAATTAATCGGAAACCAGCATATTTTTGTTATACATTAACTAATGCCTATATAGTTTTCACACGGTAGATAAGGGGAGAAAACCTGCACAGTTTTCGGGGAAAAGTTGCGATTAGGGAAAACGATTTTCTAGTTTTCGACATTTTATTTTTATTTAGCTTTGTTCTAAGCGCTGTTTTGCATTACGAGAGATTTTTATAATGAGTTTTTTCTTTTAAAGCGAATAAATGCGGTACACTTGAAAATTACCTTTCGTTGAACGAAGTTATTAAATTTTGAAATTTTTTTCATCCACGTTCAAATGTATTTCCTATCAGCAGTGTACTGGAAAAATCAAAAACACATTTGTTGTAATAAGCAAGTTTTAAAAAAATATATATAAAAAATGTTTTTTCTTAATTGCACTAAGGAAATGTAGGAAAAAGGGAGTGAATTCCAATACTGTTGACATATTTTATTTTCTGCACTTCTGCACAGGCAACAAACGAACCACAAACCTGCATTCTTGAAGCGAGCAGAGTTCCGGAAATGTTGCGATTAGGCTTAAGATTTAATTGAGATTAGGCTTAAGATTTAATTGAGATTAGGCTTAAGATTTAATTGAGATTAGGCTTAAGATTAGGCGATTAGATTTAAATGCTTTACTGGGATTAGCAGCTTTACACTAGTTCAAATAATTGTAATAATAAAATATATATCAAAATTTCGAAATGAAACAAGGCGTCTTAAGGTAGTCTAAGACCAACTTTCTGAAACAAGTTTCACTCTGGTTTGCGCAGTTGTTTTCAATTCAACCCAGGGCAAAAATTCATCGTACATTCGGAATGAGGTTTTCATTTATATCGATTAATATATTCTTACTCTTCCAAAATTTTAAATTATCAAATTTAAATTTATTTTCATATATTATGGGAAGAATATTAAATATGCGGTTCATAAGTTGATATTATTTTTCACGTGGCAGTCAATTCTACCTTTTCAAAAAGGATTTTAATAAAAAACAGCTTTGTTGAAGTGCGATTCACACCCATGAACAACTAAATCACACAACTGAACATTCAATCAACAATTTTCTTGATTTGTAGCGGGAAAGCAAATTTCTATGAGAAATTCTAATAATTCTGCTTTGAATGAGTTTTATTTTATTTTATTTTTTTTTTTTTTGACTTAAGCATTCAAATTTGTAGGGCTTTCAGGGACAGAGCCATATTTTACGAAATGAAATATTTCAGGTTCAATCCTTGCTATTATTGAATAACAAGAGAATGATATTCATTTTATATTTTCATACGTAAGTGTGGGTGGTCGAAAATTTTTTGAATTTCTTCTCTTGCGAAACCTTAATACGGTGGATTTTCCGTGAAGTCTCTTTCTGAAAGGTGGTGATGTATTGTATATTCAAAAACGAGGATTTAGTAGGTTTAGGCAAAGTAGCGATCAGTATTACCGGTTTTGAGAAGCTCATTATATATTGGCCTCTCCAGGTCACAGAAAATACACAGCATTGTCTTGCGACCGAAGCGACTCGGCCTTGCGGTTGATTTGGACGGATGTCCGTGGTTAACATGATTGATTACGCTTGGGATTCTCAAAATAAATCCATTTTTCATCGCCAGTCACAATACGATGCAGATATGACTTGCGAAAATTTGCTTTCCCGCTTGTAGCGGGAAAGCAAACTTTCGCACACGATTTTTCGGTTTTCCTGCTGACGGTCCGTTAGCTCGTGCGATACCCATCTATCTATTTTTATTATCTTGCCCATTGCTTTGAGAAGACGGGAAACAGTGCTCTGGTCAACATTCAATTGTTCTGCTAGATGTTCTTGTGTTTGACCATTATTTTCATCGAGTAATGCTTACAATTCAGCATCTTCAAATTTTTTTTGCTGGTCTGCCACACTCCTCGTTTCTCACGCCGAAATCACCATTTTGAAACTTTTCAAACCACCTGTAGCACTGCGCACGGCTCAGAGCATTCCTATCCTATGCTTCTACAAGCATTTGATGCGATTTGGCAGTATTTTTATTCAAATGGTAACAAAAAATTAATGCTGTCCGCAAATCGTGGTCGGGAGGCACAAAATTCGACATTTTCAACATAGTAAAAAAAAAAACAATGTACGTTGAAGCTCGTCCAAATGTAAACTAAACATGAGTATCAAAGGTCAAACTATAATTTAATCATGTGTCACGGTTTTGTAATGTTTGTATAGATGCGTAGCGACATCTGTTAGCAATTGTCTAATTTGATATGCATGCACTTGGTATAAGAGGCAAGGAGATATTGTAGTGCGTTTCCGACTGCTAATTTCTGGGTATCAAGACCGCTCAACCCTATCATCTACCTCGTTAATTTGAAGCACATCTAAACAAAGTGGACACTTATCACCCTCTCAACCTTAAACAAACTGTGGGACATTGGAACTAAAATATTTAGGTCATTTCAGCACAGCAATCTTCGGTCAAGTACCTTTACCATTTTCAGCTGTTTATAAACAAAGGAGCAATTTAATCTGTTCTTCTGTTCAATTTCTTCAATGTGAGCAACAAGCATCTAAGTATTGAACTCCAAAAGTGTCCGCCATAGCCTAACTACTTGTTTTGAGCAAGTTTTTAAATTCTGTTCATTATAGTTATTTCAATTCCCAGTTCGATTTTGGATATTTTTAGTGAGTGTCAGTTTTAAACCTTATTCTCATGAAAATATTAAGCCCCTTATTAAGAAAAGTAATATTTAAGCAATAGGTCAACACACCCAATATTTAAATGGCTTTAAAAAAAAAGAAGAAACCTATTACTAATGTTGTTCGCATAATTTTTAGACTATTTTATTTCACCATAAGAAAAATTATTTGAATGTAAAAATTTTATTACACAAGTTATATTATTCGAAAGAAGCCCGATACTTCGAAATTTGTTAACTTCCAAAATGGAGCTTTTAAAAACGCAGTGTGTATAGTAGGAGCATTATTCTTATGAATGTATACATTAGTAAGAATAACGTTCTTATTAAAGGGGTTATCCTTATTCAGTAATTCAAAAACACAGAAAAAAACAATGGTTTTTCGATATTTAAAGGTAAGTGTGTCCGGTGGTTGTAGGTTTCATCAAAAACAGCCTTTAGTGTAACAATAATTTAATTATTCAAAGTTAAGTTACACACAATAACAAACAGAAACACTAAATTAAAAGGATGATTAAAACACATCTGATGAGTTCGAAATCAAAAGCCTAACTGTCTCTCCTTCTCCCCGCCAGCAGCGTTCTCGGAAAGGAAGAGAAAGAGAGTGAAGTGTCACAAAGGCTCCCCCTCTGACTGCGAAGTCGTCTCGACGAGTAATCAGGTGAAAAGTTTGACGATCGTTCACCTTTTGGCAAATTGTTTATTTGAAGTGTCTTAAGAGGTCGACCCCTTCTTTTAATAGGATTTGTTGGCACATTTGAGGTTTTGGTGACTTCTAGGCATGGACATAGAGCAGATGTGTGATAGGCTATAAGAGAAATATTGGGTTGGTCCAGGCAAGCGATTTCGTAGCTTGTTGGGGAACGTTGTGCAAGTATAACATACGGTCCATCTCGACGAGGTGCAAATTTGGCGGTTATCTTTTTGGCCTTGTTGCTATAGGGAGATGTAAGGTTACCCATACTTGATCTCCAGGTATAAACTGGTGACCTTTTCTTCTATCCTGATCAGCAATTTCTTTCTTTCATCTTGTTTTTGTTCAACAATGCCTTTGATATCTTTCGAAATATTTGAAAAGTTTCTCAAATATGGAGTTATTTCCGCTACGAAGTTGTCAGTGTATATAACTGTGCGCAAATCATGTTGGATATCCTCAGGGTTTCCAAGTTCCCTTCCGAATTGAAGAAATGCAGCTGTGTTTTCTGTCGTGTCACATACAACTGATTTCAATGCAAAACACATTGTCGGAAGCATTCAGTGTGTTTGTCTCAAACCAAAATTGCCAATCTCGGTTTGAGATCTCTGTTTCTCCGCTCAACGGGATTAGCTTGTGGCCAATAAACTGGAGTAAGTATTTGTTTTATGTCAAGAAGATGAAAAATCTGTTGAAGAACTGCACTGACAATGAAATGTCAAGAAGGTGACAAACCTGTTGAAGAACTGCACTGACAATGAAATGTCAAGAAGGTGACAAACCTGTTGAAGAACTGCACTGATAATGAAATGTCAAGAAGGTGACAAACCTGTTGAAGAACTGCACTGACAATGAAATGTCAAGAAGGTGACAAACCTGTTGAAGAACTGCACTGACAAACTGTGAATCATTGTCACTTATTATTCTTCTTGGAATTATGAAACGCAGGAATACTTCTTCCATCAACACAATAGCACACTCTCTCGCGGTAGCATTTTTCAGTGCGAAGATTTCTACTCATTTTGTTGCAGTATCTTCCACGATGAAAATCCATTTTTTCCCTTCTGTGGACTCAGGCAAGGGACCAAACAAGTCGATGGCCAAAGTTTCAAAAGGTTGTGGTTCTCAATTGCCAATCTACTCACAACCTTTGAAAAAGCCTGCAGGTTTTTCATTTGATGGTTTGAACCTATTACAATCAAGGAAATTTTTAACATAGTTTGTGTGTAATATATTTTCGCATTCCTGGAAAATAATATCTTTTAGAAACTCTTTGATGTGTACAATCTGCCCTATAATGGTCTGTTGTTGGAGCATCATGTTCTTTCAATACTCTTTCATGCTCATGATTGGGAACCACTAATTGTGCTTTTTCCGAGTCAGATTCTTCAGAATAAAGATATAATATGCTTTGATTCATGGTATAACCTCTGAGTCCAATTTACAAAATTTTTGTCTTTTGGATTACTTTCAAAACTATCTATTATTTTCGTTACATCGCCACCCTTCATTTGTTCTGCACGCAGATCGCTTGCTGTTTTGGAGAGCAAATCAACGCAATAATTGTGCAAATTTCGCAGGTGGGAAAGCATATTAGCAATGACGTTCGCTTTACCCGGAATGTATTTTATTTTAAGGTTGTAATTGTAATGCAATCTTGCAAGGCAACCTGTGGGAGATTTGAAGCTTAAGAGCTATTTTAAAGGTTGGTGATCAGATGCCACAGTAACTTCTGAACCTTCGATATATCCTCTAAACTTTTTAAGGGCCCAGATCACTGAAAGCTCTTCTCTTTCGGTTGTGGAATAATTACGTTCAGCCGACGTCGGTAAACGGTTGCATATTCTATCGGGTGATCTTCAGGACCTTGTCCTTGTAGTAAGACAGCTCCCCAAACATAATTTGTCACATCTGATCTTATTAAAAAAAGGTTTTGATTCATCTATTTGTTATAAAATTGGTAGTGAAATCTAACATTTCTTAAGAAATTCAACTGTACTTTGCTCTTTTTCAACCCACTTCCAAGTACTTCGCTTTTTAGTGAGATTGCTTAAGGGATAAGAAATCTCAGCAAATTGAAGAATGTAGCGTCTATACCAGTTGCATGTTTGTAAAAATGATTGCACCTGTTTTACACACACACATTCTTTGGGGAAGGAATACTAATAATTGCTTCCACTTTAGCTGGGTCTACCTCAATACCGGAGTTGATTATGTAATACCCAAGGTATTTAACTTTGGCACAAGAAAATTGCATTTCTCACGATTAGCTCGTAAATTAAACTGCTAGAGTCTTTCAAATACTAAACGTAAGTCTTGGATGTGACTCTCGAAAGTGGGAGATAATATTATGATATCGTCTAAGTAAGCAAGCGTATTAACCTTTAATCCATTTCGAAAAATGTCCATCAGACGCTGGCTGGTACTGTTTTAAGTCCGAAAGGCATTATATTGAACCTAAAGACACCAAATTGGCACACAAAAGCAGTCTTGTCTTTGTCGTGCGGACGTACATTATTATTTTTACAACCAGATCGCAAATCTATGGTGGTCATAAAAGCGGTTGGTTTAGCATTATGCAGAAGATTGTCCATTCGTGGTAACGGATATGGATCTGATTTGGTGACCGAATTGAGCTTGCGATAGTTGATGCAGTCTAAATTCACCATTTGGTTTAGGTATGAGCACTACTGGTGATGCGTATGCTGAATCACATTCTTCTATTATCCCTGAGTCAAGAAGCTTTTCAATTTCCTTTCTTAAGATATCTTTTCTAGCTGGAAATAATCGATAAGGAGGTAAAGCAACTGGAGCTGAATCCCCTGTATCGATTCGGTGTTCGATATAAGTTGTTGCTTTCCCCCTTGTTGGAAGATATTTTCATACACCTTCAACAAAGCAATAAGTTGTCTCCTCTGGTTTGAGTTGAGTTGAGATTTTCCCCTTCATCTGATCGAAGGAGCGTTGAGCTTTCATCACTTTTAATCCCGATGAAATTAAAACATTGTTCAGCAAAATCTGTTTGAAGTACAAAAGAATTTTCTGGAAGAGTGGTATTTAAGTTTATGAAGGAATTGTCTTCTGATAGATCTTACCACTGTTTTGTTGGATTAGCATTTTATCCATTTCAGAGGAATGATCTTAAGAATCTGGTTGGAGTGAATCATAATTCACTGGAAAATCGAGTTTTGCAAATGAGAAAGTTTTATGCGGTCTATCATTAAAGTGCCACAAGTGTTCTTTAAGATTGAGAACGATCCTTGTTTTCACTATAAAATCGATTCCAAGTAGAGTATTATTTCTCCGTGCGTCTAGATTAGCAAAATTTGGAACTGAAATTCTTCTTCTCTGTATCCATACCTTAACAAAAGTTTTATGTACTTCCTTTTTTGAATGGCTGCCATCTGCTAAAGTTATGCCGAAGATTGATTTTTGGAAATGGATTCCTTGTTTTTTAAGAAAGTGATAGAGAGTTTCACCAGCTATAGTATGTGTTGTAGCCGTGTCCACATAGGCTGTGCCCCACATTCCATTGATGTTTATATTTAATATTGCCATTTGGTTGGATGTTGCCAGGCTGTTTAACTTTATACTGAGAAAACGAGCGGAATTCTTTTCAGATTTGGAGCAATTCGGACAGTTTGATTTAATATAGTTAGATGAAAGACAATTATAGAAAAAAACCGAAGGGAGTTTGTCCTGCTTAAGCTGGTCGAATTTTCCGCCTTTAACTTTTTTGTCAACAGAGTTGAATCTGAGATATTCTTCTCTGGATTTTGGTGATTGTTTCTTATTGATGACTGATGGTTCTTCTTTATTAGCTTTGTGACGAAGATTGTCGTATGCATCGAGTTTTTCTACCAAATCAGTTGGAGAAGTGATGTCACCTCATTCATCAAAAAAGTTTTGCTTAAATTCCGGTGGGAATTTTTTTTAATCTGATCGATTATCATAAGGTCTTTCAATTTTTCAAACGTATCTACTTTTCCTTCTTTTATCCAATTTTCAAAATAGCTCTGAATTTCAAAATAAAAGTCATTCCAGGAGCTATGAAGATTCTTTTTATGTGTCACAAATAGGTGACGAAAACGTACATTACTTTGAATCTTTTTAGCCAGATCTCTTTTATATATTTGTAATTTTTAGCTTTTTCTTCTGGCTTGCGAGCGATTATTTTTGCCACGTCACTTGGAAGAACTCCGACTAGGTAAGCGATCCATTGATTTTCAGGAACTTTAACTCTCAATAAGATTGAGAAATAAAGAGATGTCTTCATTTGCATTAAAGTCAGGAATTAACTTTTTTAGCTCAAGTTTTAGTGGATCATTTAATTGAATGGGTAATACCGGCGATAGCGAAGACAACTTTTGGATTTCAAGTTGTAGCTGGAGAACTTCAAGTTCATGGGCTCTTTCTTTTTCTATTCGGGCTTCTTCTATTTGTTTTTCTTGTGTTATACGTTCACTTGTTAGTCTCTCCCTCTCTTCTTTTGATACTCTTTCTTCAATAATAATGGATAGTAAGTTTTTCGTTAGTTCCTCATCATACTTGTCAGATTTGACGATTAAACTCTTTAGCTGGATTACTTTCCAATATCCAAGTCCAATTCCTCAGCCAACAATATCAAATCTTCTTTTTGACCTTTTACGAGATATGCCATCTTAAGCATATCGTAGAAAGGTTACCAATTCCGAAAGTCTTAAATGTCTATTAAAGTTTGAGGATAAATGAAAACATATTGGTTCATGTAAATATCTTACAATTCCTAACAAAATTTACACTCACTGTACAGTATTGATTAAAATAATTTTACTTAGGTATTTTCACTACAGATTAAAATTATAGTTCAAAGTAATTTTAACATATTAATCATTGACACATTTTTAAAATTGTAAAAGTCACAAGAAATTTTTAATGTGTAAACTCATTTAAACCAATTTTGTGATAACAATTGTAAATAGAATAATTAATAACCGAACACCAAATTCCCAAGTTGAAAGTCTTACACATCAGTTATGAAAATTTACCCTGAATTCAAATTTCAGTCACTAAAATATAATAACTATATTGTAAAAATCTTATTTGATTATTGAAAAAACAATAATTACTTATGACAAATATTACTTATGATAACATAATTTTATGCATATATGTATATTCAAGTAACTTAATGAGCACTTTCGATTTCCTTTTAAATTGCAAAAGCAATTTACCATAGTTTAAAACTCTTGTATCATTTATTCTGCTTCAGTATATACCACAATCAATAAAATATAATTTGAACTCAATTTATATAAATATTCAAATAACAAATAACACCTATTCTGAGTATTGTGTTGTGTAAAAGAAAGTAACTTCAATTATTCTAAAATGTATCCTGTAAAAATAACACTATATAGATTTATATATTGATAAAAATCAATAACACGAAAATATTCTAAATAAAACACTGAAATATATTCAATAATCACAAGTTCTAGCAATATTTGATTTATCAATTAAAAATTCCCATACATTGAAAAATACGTTATTTTTCATGAAACAATCAAACATACATTATGTATTCATTTGTGTTTCGTAAAACCTTTTTAATATTCTTTCAGAAATAAAATATACATTTATATATACACTGCTGGACAATTGCTAAGGACGGATCACAAATTTCAATGTAGCATAACATTAAACGAGACATGAGGCCTAGTAGGATAAAATATACACTACTGGCCATTAAAATTGCTACACCAGGAAGAAATGCAGATAACAAAATGATATTTATTGGACAAATATATTATAACTAGAAATAACAAGTGATTAAATATTCAAAAAATTTGGCTGGATAGATCCTGAGAAATCAGTACCCAGAACAACCACCTCTGGCAGTAATAACAGCAGTTTTACACCTGGGCATTGAGTCAAACAGAAATTGGATTGCATGTACAGGTACAGATGCCCATGCAGCTTCAACACGATGCCACAGTTCATCAACTGCAGTGACTGGCGTTTGGTGACGAGCCAGTCGCTCGGCAACCATTGACCAGATGTTTTTTGTTGGTGAAAGATCTGGAGAACGTGCTGGCCAGGGCAACAGCCGAACATGTTCCGCATCAAGGAAGGTCCGTATAATACCGGCAACATGCGGTCGGGCATTATCCTGCTGAAACGTAGGGTTTCGCAGGGCTCGAATAAAGGTAGAGCCACGGGTCGTAACACACCATAAATGTAACGTGCACTGTTCAAAGCACCGTCAATGCGAACAAGAGGTGACCGAGACGTGTATCCAATGGCACCCAATACCAACACGCCAGGTGATGGGCCAGTATGACGATGACGAATGCACGCTGCCACTGTGCTTTCAACACGATGCCGCCAAACACGGATGCGACCATCATGATGCTGTACACAGAACCTGGATTCATCTGAAAAGATGACATCTCGCCATTCGTGCGCCCAGGTTCGTCGTTGATCACACCATTGAAGACGCTCTTGTCTATGACGCAGCGAAGTCAAGGGAAGCCGCAGCCATGGTCTCCGAGCTGAGAGTTCATGCTGCTGCAAACGTCTTCGAACTGTTCGTGCAGACACTTGTCTTCCAAACGACCCCGTTTCTTGACTCATGACTCGTGACATGGTTGCCCGATCCATTACGGCCATGCGGATAATATGCCTGTCTTCTCGGCTGCTAGTGATAGGTGGCTGTTGAGATCCCGCATGGCGTTCCGTATTACCGTCCTGAACCCATCGATTCCATATTCCGCTAACAGTCACTAGATCTCGACCGACGCGAGCAGCAATACTGCGATAAAATAAACTGCAATCCCGGTACGCTACAATTCGACCTTTATCAAAGTCAGAAACATGCTGGTACGCATTTCTCCTTCTTACACGAGGCAACACAACTTTTCACCAGGCAACAACGTTCAAATGCAATTTGTGTATGAGCAACCGGCTGAACAATTTCCTCATTTAAACACAATGTAGGTGTCGCTACTGGCGCCTGCTTTGTCAGAATGCGCTGAAAAGCAAATCATTTGCATATCACAGCACTTTCTTCCTTTCGTATAAATTTCACGTCTGTAGCATGTCGCCTTCTTGGTGTAGCGGTTTTAATGGCCAGTAGTGTAGTTGCCACACTGTTTAGACATTAGAATAAAGAATATTTATTGTTCTGGATAGTACAAAAGCTGTGAAACATCTGAAAGAAAAAAAAATGTTCATTTGCATACGGAAAAATGGAGTAATGTATCTATAAGTCAGCAGGCACCTTGAAGAAAGGTATCAGAACGGGATATGTCCACCGTGGAGTGTGATGCAACATTCCACACGTCGCATCATACTCTGCACATTATTCAGCAGCTGTTGAGACAATTTATCCCATTCCTCTGTGAGTGCACGGATGAGGGTGTTCTTGTTTGTCGAAGGATAGTTTCGACCAGCAACTTGCTTCCCCAAAGTATCCCACACATTTTCAATGGGGTTAAGATCTGGAGAACGTGATGGCCATACGAGGCGTTGAATACCCTCGCTGTCTAGACAATCCTGAACAGCGAGTGTTTGATGACATGTTGCGTTGTCGTCCAAAAAACAAATTTATCACCGACAGCACCACGGAAAGACGAACATGAGGAAGAACTTCATTAATGTATCGTTGGCCTGTCATAGTCCCATTCGCAAACACATGTAGGGACGTGCGACCATTGATCATGATGCCGGCTCACATGACACTGCATGTCGGATATCGGTCCCTTTCCTGGACGATAAGCAGTACCACTCTCGCGCCAGATCAGTTGGCGTCTATAATCCGATGACAAACTGAACCTACTCTCATCTGAGAATGGTACGCATGCCCAGTCCTGTTGAGTCCAATTGCGATGCTCACGACACCATTGCAAATGGGCAGTACGGTGCTGTCTGGTCAATGAGACACACACAACAGGTCTGCGAGCATATAGTCCTTCTCCCCTCTAACGTCTGGCAACAATTTTTCGGGAGATTTGCTTTCCTGAGGCAGCAAGAAACTGATTTGCCACCTGCTGAGCTGTGGTGCGCCTGTTCCTTTTTGCTGATAGGACGATAGATCTGTCTTCTGCAGACGTCGTACTTCTAACACGACCTCCCCCGTGCCGCCTATTACACATTCCAGTAGTTTTAAATGACTTCCACAGGCGTGAAACAACGCTGTGAACTATGTCGAACTCCCTGGCAACATCAGTTATTTTTCGCCCTTCTTCGATCTTTCCAATAATTCGGCCATGCATAAAATCATCTAAGTGATGTCGGGAAGACATGCCAAAAATTTCAAATTCGTCTATTAAATCTTTCCTGTAAAACTTTGACTTGAAACAACAACTGTCCACACGCGCCAAACTTTTAAAACTCTTATAAACGCTATCACGTGATGAACAGACGTGGAAAACAAATTTGCAAACACATACTTATTATTACTGCACTTATTCTATTTTTCCACATTTTGCTTCCTTTCATTTTGTGGTTGCTATGGGTGATAGTGTTATCCGTCCTTAGCAATTGTCCAGCCGTGTATTTCAAATCGTGATGACAAGAAAAAATCTATCCTTTCAAATAAAAAGAAAAAATTCAAACAATTATTAATTCCATGTGAAGAAGAAAAAAGATTTCTTAAGCTAATACTATTTTAAACATTTTTATTTATTTATTTTAGACTGAACTAAAACACAAATGTAAACATTACCAAGGATTTGGCAAATATAGTTTGATATTAAATGGAATATTTGTGTTTTCTAATTCAGAACACACCATAAATTAACAATTTCTGTTTTGCTGGGAAGGCTTCTAAAATACAATTTCAACGCAACAATATTAAAATGATTTACTAAAAATCCAATTCGATACGAAGAAAGGAAAATAACTTTTTAGAACAATATTTTACTTTCAAAGACACTGTTATTCATTCAGAAAATGATGAGTAAGCTATCGTTTTCCTTTATGATTTACGTCTACCACTAACTTTAGAAAAGAAAGCGAATATCAAATTAAACAAATTTAGTTTTATTTAATTAAACTTTGAAGAACAATTTTAATAGTAGTTATGAGTCCTTATAAAATTGATCACAAGTTAAATTATTTTAATAACAACACTCTCTTTCCAAATTTAGGAAAAAATTTTAACATTACAGTATCTTTAAATGAATTTTCTTTTCGGGATGAAAAGCAACTATACCTTTAAATCAGTTTTTCAGGATGAAAATACTATTCAAGTAAAACAGGAAAACCAGGTTTTACTATTCAATCATATACTCGGAGTAATTTTGATTCGATTTCGGATGAAATAAAACATGAGTCAAGCCCTTGTTTTCGATAACTTATTAGAATAGGTCTCTGTTTGTAATAAAGGCTATAATTTTGAAAGCGGTTGGGCGCCAACATGTCCGGTGGTTGTGGGTTTAATCAAAAACAGCCTTCAGTGTTACAATAATTTAACTCTTCAAAGTTAAGTTACACACAATAACAAACAGAAACACTAAAATAAAAGAATGATTAAAACACACCTGAAGAGTTTGAAATCAAAAGCGTAACTGTCTTTCCTTCTCTCCGCCAGGGGCGCTTTGGGAAAGGAAGAAAGAAAGTGAGGTGTCACTTATTAAGGAAATATTAATGAAGAAAAATCCTCACATAATATGGCTGCTAAAGGGAAAATCCTTGTAAATACTTAAAAAAAAAAAAAAAAAACGCGGTTTTTCTAATATTTTATCAAAGATGAGCTATTTAAGAAAGCTCTCCAACTCAAAAGATATGTTGCAAATACATTAAACTATAACTTTTAACTATAAATAAAATTGTTAACGCTGATCTGAATCTTAAAAATGCCAAAAAATAAAAGTTCATAATGTTTCTCAAAGTCATACCTCAATATAGAACATGAGGTTAAAAAAACAAAGAACCAGGAGAAAATATCCCCACAATAGATAAAGCCGGTGTCCTAACAGATGAAGCAATTTAAAATCATAAAACAGAACCAAAAAAAAAAAAAAAAAATACACCACATAGTTCACAGAATTAAAAAAAAAGTTTTCTAAAGGATTTGATTGTCGCTGGTTTTTTAAACTAAGTCAGATAAAAGTAAAAAAAGTTGCCAAAAATGTCAAAATTAACTCTAAAAAGCATATTTCAAAACTAATTTTTTAATACAAAATTCCAGATCATTACCCACCCATTGATTCATTTTCTAGAAAAATTGAAGCAGATACGAGAATTAAGATATTCCTGCTACATCTCCTGGTGGAATTTTTTTTTTTAACTTTTAAAAGCTGCAGCACCCAAAGGCTTCATTAATTTTCGAAATGGATGGAATAATAAAATTGGAAAAAGCATTAGCATGGTAATTAAGATCCAGAATGACAGTTTAACAGGAAGCTATCAAAATGATTATTTAAAACACGAAATATATAAATATTTTTTTCTACATACTTACACCACAATCGTCTAAAATATGTGCGAACAGCCTCTGTAAATTTACATAACCTATTTTTTTTTAAAGTGAGTGCACAAATTAAACATAGTAATAAAATACATTTTGTCACAAAAATTATAAAAAACTTTTATGTAATTTTGATTTAAAAAAGTATATTAAGTCTAAAATAATTTTTTATATGTAAAGAAAAAAATCTTATCTTTTTCTTTATATATAGAAATAAATAAAATTTTTAAAAAATTCAAAAACTGCTGTTTTTATATGTTATTATTAATTTTTGTATTTTATCTTGATACTACAAAATGGATAGTCTAAGGCATCTTAAAACCCACCTCGTAAATTGCCTGTTGGGAGAACTTTTTATAATTAGATAATTAGTGGTGAATTCACATCACAAATGAGAAAATCAGGTACATTCCCAAGCACCCCTGAACTGAATTTTACATTGATTAAAGGGCTTTAGAAGAAGCAATATAGTTGAAGAATGATTTATTTATAAATGAATTGTACAAATCATAGCTCACTTTACATTAATTAAAAAAGAGCTATTTAATCTTACACAAATGCAACAATATAAACATTTCAAAATCTAAAAACAACAATCACAAGCTAGACTAAATTATGATGGCACAGCATCATGAACTTCATTTGAAAAGTAAAATTTTGAGCAAAAATTTTATTCAAATAGGTTTATGAATTAGATGCAACAAATATTTCAAAAAAGAAATTAGTAATTCAGTTACATTGATGAAATAAAAGTTATTTGACTTAAAAATGAGTATAAAAATAAGATATTTAGTTATAAAAATAGCTAGAAGTAAAAATATCTATCATTTCAATTAAATATTTGTATCAACTTAATTTTATATGAAGAAAAACATTTTTCTTCAGTCAAATTATTAAAAAAACTATAATCTTAATAATCTATTTTATTTTATACATAACCTTAATTAATACATTAAAAATTGAATTAATCGCAAATCAAAATATTTAAAATATGGAAAAAAATTTTTTACCTAGATGGGGAATATAAAAGTTACAAATAATGACAAATTTTGTAATTTAAATATCATAATGTTTTAAAGTCATTCTATCAAAATATAAAAATAATTTTGTATTTACAAAAACAACAAATAAATAAAACTTATCACAGTCTGGATAAACTAAACAAATTCCATTTCTATATATACAATTGCATGTAGTCTTATTCAAAACTTAAAACGTATAATTGTATTGTATTACAAAAATATTTAAATTCAAATACCCATACAAATGCATGCGAGTTAATACCTCTTTTGTGGTATTCTTTAATTTTTTTTATAAAGATTCTATATAATATTGTTTTTATATTTTCTGAAACAAATGCAAGTTCTGATATAAGAGAATTCTGTTACAAATTTTTGTAATAATTAATTACATAAATGGATTAAAAATAGCTACTGATAATAAAAATTGTTTTTTTCAATTTCATTCCATAAAACTATGTAGGAAATGCCTTTTCATTTGAAAAAAAGTCTTTTTACTGCACAAAATAAATAAAAAGTAGTATTAGCTTCTTTTCTGGGAAAAAGGATTCAAAATATGTAATCTATCACTCTTAATTGAAAACGACTTCAAAAAGAATATTAATAAAGGTTATTTCCTAATTAATAACTAAAAAGTCAAACAATAACAGCTGTTCATAAAAAAAATATGTAATATTTTTGCTAGATGCTATTTAATGGATTATTTGCTTAGATAAATATTAAAAGAATGTAACCTATTTTTGATTTTGTAACAAATATGGTGAGAAATCAGAAATCTTTTTTTAAGAAGAAATTGCTATTTCATATACTATAATTGATGACACATTTAGAAAATGATACTTATTTGTTGAATATAATTTTATATCATAATTTCTAACTGTCAACCAAATACTTTACATTAAACAGTTTATTTTACACAAATAAACAATATTATTCTTTGAGATTCACATAGACAGTACTTTAAGAATGAATAATTTTCAGCTCCTTAAATTTTATGTCCATCAATATATATCTGGTATTATAAAACATATCTGTTATAAGAACAATGATGATTGACATTTGTAAACATAACAAGCAATGTTTCAAACTCACAAAGACCTAAATCAAATCATTTTAAAATTTTGACTCAATTCTTATTAGTTAAAATTAATATTTTCTTAATATATTGGAGTTCTAGAACAATTCATTGCTTCAGAATAGTCAATAAAGAATATTGTGCTCAACACGTATAATCACAACTAAATCTAACTTAAGAAATTCATACAAAACCAAAATTTTCAATCCAAACACAAGTTTCTTGTGCTATGCCATAAACATAAAAATTCTTACATATTTATTAGCATAAATTAACTACAAGTAGATTTTAAAATACATACATTTTAAGACAAGTTACATTTATTAATAAATTGCCTCGCTAGTTCAATAAAGTTTTTAATTTTATAAATTAGAGACATAATTATTTAGATGCCTTAAATTATGAAGTTACTAAAATGTAGATGATATCACAAGTGCAAACACATTTCATGTGATGCAAAACTGTATTTCAATTTAAGTTGCAAAAAATAAAAAATCACTGGTATGAAAATACCTTTGTTCTAAAAATATTTAAATGAACAACAATATACATTAAAATTTAAGTACAATAAAATTCTAATTTAATATCCTAATTAGTAAAATGGACACATAAATGTGAGAATATTGCATTACTACTGTGAAAGAATAAAAGAATATTTTAATCTAATTGAAATAGTTGATATTTTCAAAGAGAATAGAATTCTGCTCATAAATTTAAAATTATTTAAAAATTCAAACTCTAAAAACACAAAAATTGATAAAATAAATACAACATAGCAATATATATAAATAATTTAAAAGAAAACAATATAATTTTAATCAAACTAAATAATCATAGGTTTTTAAAAAAATAAATATTTTTAAAAAAAGGAAGACATTATACGAAATTTTAGAAATCAAAGTAAATTTTAAAATGTAAATTTTGTTCAAATTTCAATAAAATTGGAAAACGAGTCTTAAGAAGCTTGCTAAGAATTTTTCTTGTTCCAATGGCAAGAACTTCACACATTTCACTGAAACTCACTTAATTATTTCCTAAACAGTTGACATTAGACTTCATCTTTTTATACAGATGATCACAAGATGCAAAGCAAAAATGAAAGAGCTAATTACACAAGTCAAACTATTACTAATATTGAAGAACAACTTCAACCAACTTTTCATAACATTTGTAAGTTTTCTTTAATAACTACACATACTCACAATAAAAATAACTTAAATAAGAAAATATCTCACAACTGGCATATTTAATGATGTTTATCAAATGTATCTTTTTTTTGTAGTAAATAATAAAATATCTTTAAGTGTTAAATGGGAGTTCTATATAATCACTAATTTATTTCGTACTAGGGAGATCAGAATCATCTAAAAGATCAAAATCCTCTAGTTCATCCTCTGAATCAGAAGATAACTTGCGTGCTGCTTTTTTGGTGGAAGCATTTTTGGAGGCTAACTCAGTCTTTTCTGCTTTCATATCACTAGATTGTGCTTCCTGAGATGGATTGAAAACCAGGCCTTCAGTGAAAACAGATTCACTTTCAGAGTCAGAGCTTTCTTGTTTGAAATGTGAAAGATTGAAATGCATTTCTGTTTTCTCGAATGGAACTTCTGGTAGAATACTGTCAGAGATTTCTTGTTCCATATCACTTTCTTCTTCCTCTTCAACGCTTGGGAAAGAGCCAAGGCCTTGGAAAAGTGAATAATCATCACCTATTGAATGGAAAAAGTCCTTTTAATAAATTCTAAATTTTGTAGAAGTAAAACTTTTAAAAAACTTTTTTTTCAAGTTTACATTTAGGCTGATATTCCATTTGATGAATTCCATCATATGATCAAGAAAAAAAGGTATATTGTTCTTATACAAGTAAAAACAATGTATTCAAAAATAATTAAAAAAGAAAATTACCCTTTTTAAAATTATTAGAAATATTTTTTTAATATTTGATGGTATGATTTTATTAGAGTTTTTTTCTCAAAGTGAAGCTTGAAGTTAAAATAACAAACACTAATATTGAATAAGAAATATTATATAATAAATAATAATGCTTTTTTAACCATGAATTTTTCTTGTAACATAGTTTTATCTCAAAAACCAAAAAAATCTAGGGATATAATTTTGGGCAGGTTTTATCATAGAAAACTTTAATAGCTATATTTCTGAAAATCCATTCATTCAACAGAGCTTTTACTTATTATTTCTTTATAAAGAAACATTTATGCATCTTGAACTAAAAAGAAATTTACTCAGAACAAACAAAATAATGTTATTAATTTCATGAACATTTTAGTAACTTCCAGTTTGAATTTCATGAAATTAGGTAAACATCAAAATTATTATTTTTATTTTTTATTATCAAAGATTCTATAAAAAAAATGGGTTACTCATTAAAATTTAAAAAAAAATTATGAAAAATGATACAATTTAATAAGTTAAAAAAATAGCCATTCAAGTATATATATTAACCATACAATAGATATTTACTCACTAAATTCTGTTTAGTTTATTTTTGAAAACTATATATTGTTAGAATTGACATTCATATTTTCATTTATGCATTGAAAAATTAAATATTATATTACATTGATTTAGTTAATATTATGTATGATGTGATGTTTCATTATCTAAAACTTAGAAAATTTAAATATTTAAAAATTAGTTCATATTTAATTTGATGGAATATATTCAATTTATATAAGAGAATACTGCTATTTAAATTTGTAACTTTGAATCAGCAATCATATATTTTTTTTTTACAATAACCCCTATTTTATTTAAATTGTTGCTCTTATTTTTCTAAAAGTTTATGAATCAAAAATAATTTAGCCATATTTTCCAAATCAACAGCATGATTTTGACAAGCATAACTAATTTTCCTAATAGGAAGAAAAACATACATACATTAATATTTCCAAAATGAAGAATAAGAATTAGTTTCTAAGAGAATGATATATTTCATAAGAATTAATGGTATATTTCATAGGAATCTTTTAATTTTACATTATTGTATTCAAGGGCTGAATATGTATATTTATATAGATTGTAAATTAAGTAAATTACCCGTATTTTCTCTATAGCTGAATTCCATTTTTTTATACTTTATTCAGCTGTACAAGGGTATCTTTTACTATGATCGAATTTTCACCTCCATGAAGGGGACTGCACTAGCACAGGACTTGTGAAAAACTGTTTCCAGTGACAGCGATTGGGCAAGATTGAAAATAAGCAGGAGTTCCAAATTGGAAAAGCAGTCACAGAAAATGCAGAAGGGGGAGCCTGCTGCATGCAAAAACTCTCTCATTATCAAAGTCTGATGTTCTACAGAATCCTAGAAACTGCAAAATCACAAAGTTGAAGAAATCAAATCCTATGAATCATTTCCTGAAGAAATGAGATAGATAGCTTTTCACAGTCCTTAAAACGGGACGGCCTAAAGATTGAATTTTTCCCTGTAAGTCGTTTTTTACACAAATTATTTTTTCAGCCAGTAACTTTTATATCATGATATCACTTATTTTATTACTTTAATTAATGTAAATTATAAATATGATATGAGTATTCATAATTTACACCGTTTTGTAAAAAAAAAAAAACTTACCTGTGTAGTTAATAAAACTTAAATATTTGAAATAATATATGTAAAAAAATTCTGCATGTATTTTAATGGATGGGTAAATTTTATGATTAACTAAAAAGTAATTTTTAATGAAAAAACAAGGCCAATTTCTACATTTATTTTTAGTTTTGAATCTGAGAAGAAAAACAAATACACAATACAATGTTAAAAAATAATACAATACTTAAATTCAAAAGATTATTTGCAAACACTGCATGATAATGATATTTAACTACACAACACCATTTTGAAACTATAAATTTTTTATATATGTGCATATTCCCCAGCAAGCTACAAAAAAAAAAAAAAAAAAGGAAATAATTTGTTTTGGAAATCTAAAGCTGTCACAGAAATTAAAAATCCTAGAAGGAATACTTATATTTTATGCAATCAAACATTTTGTTTTGCAAAATATTAATAACAAATATTTATGCAATGCAAAGTAAGTTTCTTTTGCTCTCAGTAATCATTTACATATTTTTGTTAAATACAAGTAAGTATCACTGAATGATAAAGTCTGTATATGCGTGTGCAGACATTACAAAAACTCAACCCGAAAACAAATTCTAACTTCCTTTACAACATAACTTTCTTTCAATTTTTTCCTTAGCACAAGATTAATATAAAACAAATAAAATTCAATTTGTCATAAATTTACTGAAATATTACCCACTGTTAAAAAAAATGTCCATACTATTTTCAATATACATTTCATTTGAATGCCTATTTCAAGATACTATGCTTAATGAATCTTATTTGTACAATTTTTAAAAGATTTACCAATACATTTTGCATTTTACATAATAATTTATTAAATACTTTTTAATATTAAATATATATATATATATATATATCACCATAACACTGTAAAACCAATCAGCAAAACTTAATGAATTATTAAATATGAATATTTTTCAACCATAGGTAAAATTAAAATGAATTAATGGCAAGTGGAAAAATAATGGAATTTAAAGTCCTTGAAACAAGATACTTACTTTCATTTATAAGATTTTCCTCCACTAATTCACCATCATTTAAATCATCTGTTAGAACAACTCCAGGACTTGGTATTTCAGGAACATCATCTTTTAAAGAAAGCTGCCTGATGACTTCAGCAGACACTTCTGGTATAAACTCTTCTATATCACTATCAGGGTCTGAATTTCCAGAAGACTTTGAAACATTAGATGCAACTGAAATAAAGTATTTTACCTCCAATTTTTAAAAATTAAATTGCATTGATTCGAAATTTATTTATGAAATGAACATATCTAAAATGAGGTAACAGTAAACTTAATATATAAAACAAAGTACATATTAATTCACAAGACCAAGTAACTCAAACATAACATAATTTATTAAAATATTGCAAAAAAGTGTTTATAATTATATACAAGAAAATATTATGCAATATTTCTCTCTTTGTTGATTTAACAAAAAAAATGTAAATTCACATAGTGAAGTTTTTTTTTTGTATTAAATTATAATTAACCCAATAAGTTTTACTTATTGATAATTATTGTATAAATGTAATAATGCAGAATTAATCCTTTTCTCAAGATTAACAATCACAAACTAAATGTACTCAGAAAAATTTATTTTAAATAATTACTATAAACATAATTACAAATAATTGATTGAATGTACCATTCTGTTTGCATGAGAAATATCAGCAATGATTACATGCACACCTCATTACATTTTCAAAGTATAACTTGATATATAATAGAGAAAGATAGCATTGATAAAAACTTGCAAATATATTTACTATCTTTATGCCTGGAAAAACAAATATAGAAACACATAATAAAGAATAAGGATGAAATAGCACTTCAACAATTATAAGTAATATCACACTATTAAAATTTGGAGAGCATGAGATTAAATTCTTCTGATCATAAATATTATAAATGAATGTTTTTTTGAGCTTGTAATTGTAATTTATTAATTTGTAAAAATTAAAGTAATGTTAGCACAATAGCCCATTCCTGGCTTTTTTTCAAAACGTCAAAATCTAGCATTATAGTTGCAATTATAAGTATTATAGATTAGAAACAATAAGTGAGGGATTAACTATTTATTTCCTTATTGTATTGTTTAATCTCAATGTTGTGGAAGAAGAATTTATCTTTTTGATCGTCCAAGATCTAACAGGACATTATTGTATTGATTTCTTTTTTTGGATCAACAGTAATTTTTTTGCACCTGAGGTCTAAATAGATTGACACATAATACAGTTAAAAGTCAAAGTTCAAATCACTATAAACATTTAAACCCAAGATAGTATTTGAATGCACAAGCTGTTAAACCACAGACCAAAGTGATAATCTACTACTAGTTTGGCACCATAATATTAAGATCGTTTATATATAACATTCATAGATACCAATTCAAAAGTCAATTTTGTACATTCAAAATAATGAATTTGAATTTTCCTAGATCACCACAAGGTAGAGTTTAATTAATTCCTTCCACAATATAATGTATCCATGTGAAAACATTAATACACTTTTCCTTTTTTGATACAAATTTAAGCAGAGAATGTAGCACAATGACAAATAATATAATCAGGGAGATTTCTCTCATTACATTCAAATGTAAATAAAAGCTAAAATTATATATTCTGATTTTTTTTAGATTAATTGATTACAAAATCTTCTCAAATATTTTCACTAATGCATTTTAAATTTTCAATATATATATATTTGAAATACAAACTTTCTTGAAGCAGAGAATGGTAATGTTGTTGTCGTGTGCAAGCTCTAGTCTAGCAATTTGGGGTGCACTGCTCTACTTTTTCAATTGAATCTAATTTTAGTGTGGGGTCTAACTTCCTCAGTATACACATGCCATAAGTACCCATTTACAGGATAGGCAACCATTCACAACTCATTCATTCAAGGAAAGAACAAAGACAAGAGAGAGAGAAAGAAAGTACATCCATGCCTGAACCAGGATTTGAACCCAGAACCTACCTATCCGCAGTCAGGCACACTGACCACTAGACAGTGTGGGCAGAAGAGAAAAATTGTTAATAAAAAGTTTTGACAAGATAATATATACAGTTATGCACATCAGTAAATTGTACAGTCATTCAGTTACTTATAATAAATGAATAATAATTTTCATTGAAAATGAATAATTATTAAATTAAAATGAATCAAGTTATTGCCAACATATACATTGCCAATGTCTATGGCAATAACTTGATAATGAAATTTTAAAGTTTCCATAACTATTAAGTACAATAAATTTGATAGCTAAAGCAATATATATATATATATGTGTGTATAGGAAACCAATATTTATGAAATAAAGGATAAAGATGCATTCTCTTAATGAATGACAAAATGCCAATGATTTTTATTTTTTGAAATCATAAATAACAAGTAAACCATAAAAAATCTTATTTGTTTTTACAATAGTAAAATCAGATTTTAGAATGTTTATAGTATTCCACAAATTAATTTTAAACTATAATGAGTAATGTGTGTGTGTGTCAGTTCCCATTGTTGTTGTTCTCATGTGCCAGCTAGGCTGGCAAATTGGGGTGCACTGCTCCACTTTTCCAACTGAACCTTATTTGGTGTGGAGTCCAACTTCTTCAGTACACACACATGCCATAGGGACCCGTTTATAGGGTAGGCAACAATTCACACCCCATTCACACACAAGGAAAGGACAAAGACAGGATAGAAAAAGAGAAAGTACATCCAATGCCTGAACCAGGATTTGAACCAAGGACCTCCCTATCTGTAGTCAGGCACATTGATCACTAGATGGAAAGTTCCTATTATTGTGCACATTTACCTATGTCAATAAAACAAATAAGTACAAAATAATTATTTGTTAAATGACAACAATGAAACAGAATGGGTTCTATTTAATAACTTTTGTTATTTAATGAAATTATTTTAAACTACGAAGAGTAATAACAATGACTCTTACCATGAGCTTTTATTTATGTTAAAATAATGTAGATACTTAAACATTTTTTTGGAAGTTCAGGTTCACAGAAAAATTATTAGTTTACTGATAAAACTGAAACAGAATGATTTCATATTTCATGAACAATGAAAAATATAGTAAATTAATTTAAATAAAACTGAAAATGTGATTCATTTTGATAAGTAGTAGTAATCATTTGAATAATACAAATACTTTGGTATCATCCAAATTATTTTTTAAAGATATTTTGACTTTAAGCAAATATTACTTTGTATTAAATATTAAAAAATTTTAAAGTTTTACCTTGATTTTCTGTTTCAGAGAAATAGCCAATAATTTGATCATAAACCGTTGATGGAATAAGATGTAATGCAACTCCTGGACCAAGTGTCAATAAGAGAACTAAATAAGAGCAAAAGCTTAGCATGAATAAAAATATTTTGTAAATAAACTAAAGAGTATGATAAAAAAAATAAATAAATAAATAAAAGAGTGTGTCTTCTAAAAAAATAATAAATTCATAAATATTTATAAATACCAAATCTGAGATTTTAATGCTGTATAAAAATTTAATAATTATAATTAAAGACACATAAATTTGATAGGAAGACAAAGATAATAAACAGAAGTTAAAATTTTTTATGAAGATTAAAATATTTCTTTTGTTAGATAAAATACATTACACATAAATTATGCAATCATTGTTTAAAAATAACTATATATAAATTACGGAAAATTTTCAACGAATTTTTTTTGTGAAAAGATATTTTTCCCATTTGGAAACTTTTAAAATCAATAATGAAATAACCATTCAAATAAAGTAACAAAAATAAAAATATATATAAAAAAAATTAATATGCTTTCAAACTCTTAAATTGATAGGTTTGGTGACTAATATTTAAAACAATAAAAATTTAGATACTGATTTACAACCTATATATAAAATGTTAACATTCTGCTAATCTTGAATCATCCATACATTAATCATATGAAGCAATTTTTAAACATAAAATAAAAAAGGTAATTCCAATATATTTCTGATAATTTATGAGTTGCATGAAATGCAACAGAGTATTACAATTTCTTTAGAAATATTACAATATTACAATTACCAATATTACAATAACCAATATTACAATTTCTTTAGCAAATATTTGTCATGAAAGTTTTGCATATAACTCGTGTTCACAAAAATTTTGCACAGAAAATTCTAAAAGTAGGCATGTCCTAATTTATATTTAATAAATAATTAAAATATAATTTTAGTTATACTATTTATTAATTTTATTTAATATATAATAAAAATAAATTAACTTAATTCAATAATGAAAAATTTAAAAATTTTTAACATAAATTAATTTATGAAGCATATCATAACATGGAAAAATTTTAATTTTAATGCATAAATTTCCAACTTGTTAACATATTTCATTATAGTACTTAATAACTGAATTTAAATTTCTTGAATATTTAATATAGTTTTATAGATTTTAAGCTCCCTCCATACAAAGAATAGTTCCACATGTTTTCAAATGCTATTTTAAAAATACATGGAATTGACCAATATTTTACACTTTTTATAAGTAAATACAAATACTAAAAAAAATAATAATAAAAATCATAAAATAAAAATAAATAAAAAACAGAAAATCAGACAGAGCTCAAAATTACAGTGGACATTTTAAAAAATGTAATGAAATTATAAAATTTTTATTTTAAACTACTTAAATTTAATACAACAGTTATAATTAAATAGATTTTATCATCAAAGAATACTCAAAAAGTTTTTTATTTCCTAATGGAAATAAGAAAAGAAAACATTATGTAAGTATCAGTTTTAACAAAATGTTTTAAAAGTTTCATTCTTTCTATAAACTTAGAACTTTATTTTGAAATAACTGTATTCAAGACAATCCATTTTGGGGGAAAAAATAAGTAACTTTTAGAAATTTAATGTTCTGAAAAAAATACAGAAAAAATAAAACAAATCAAACATTAAATTACTTAAAAGCATTTTACATTGAATAAAATATCAAAAACAAAAGTAATGAAGTATGAAGAAAAAAAAATCATACCTAAGAAATACACAATAAGTACACCAGGGAAAATCATTCCAACCAAAGCTAGTAAGAAGAAGAAGCCACACATAAGAGCGCAAAACTATAATAACACATATAAAATTTATTAACATAAATAAGCTACTAATTATCTATAAAAAATTTTTTTAATTTAAAAACAACCATATTGTGATTCATATGTTTTTCAAACCAAAGTTTTTTCACATCAATATGTAAGAAATCTTTACCCATTACCAAAACAATTGCATTAATATGGTCACTTAACAAAGGTTTATCAAAATTCTACAATTGAGTGCTTAGTTGAGCTATTATCTATTAAGAATTCATTTTCTCAGAAAGAGAGTTCTTATTATAAAAAATATTTTTAAAATAAAACTTTTTATCTCACAAGTTATGGAAAAATCATTTAATTAGTGTGTGGAAGGTATGTAATGTGTACAACTATTTACTTATTTTTATATTTTAATCGCATTATTGCTCTATTATTGTTAAAAGGAAAATATACTTTGATTTTATTAATAATAGTATTTTTTTAACATCTTTATGTTGGCTCTTTCGAGCATAATAAGTCTTGCATGTAATAAATAAATGAAGCATCTCAAGGAGAGGAGAGTGTCTTGAAATGTGAAGAAGTGTGGACTTCCTGGTGGACAGAATATTTCCAACATCCATGTCAACATGTTCCTAACATAAAATTCAGTCAGGGGAATCCACAAGCCCAATGTGATATAGATGTTTCTGGAGAAAATCATGCCCAGTAAGTAACCTGAAGCAGGAGACCCCTTTCGATCTAGGTAGATCTCTGGGAATACATGAGCTCAGCAGAGTCCTACAAGAGGCATCAACTGCATTCTCTTTATAATAAATTTTTCACTGGTGATGGATAACCCGTTTTAGAAAGAATTTGACATTTCTCAGGCCAGTAGGAATTAATAATAGAATAAAGACAAGAATTTAATAAAATCTAATACAATTTAGAAGATATATTAAAATGTTCCAAAAAATTCTCACCAAACCATGATTTTCTTTTCTTAACTTCCAAACATCTTTCCAAAGCAAAATCATTTTGTCTAAAAACTCATTCAAATATTTGCATAATTCAGGCACAGTTAAGACACCGGGATTCAGAGTACACCAACTGAAACATAAAAATGCATAAATATTACACAGCAAGTATTAAAATATCAAATTAAAATAAATTCAGCAAACATTTCACACAGATAATTCTTGTATTTTCTCAATATTAACTTTTTTACACAGAATAAAAATTTAAGAGCTATATATTAAGAGCTTAAATTTTTATAAAGACAGAAAATTTACATACTTCATATTTTTAAAATTCTGATTAAAATATATAAATTATTAAAAAGTAATAAATCTCCAAATATTGCCGCATGTATTAGTAACAGTTTATTGATCAAGTGTGATAGAATAAAAAGAAAATATATTTTTTATTATTTAATAAAATAAAAATATTATTCACAACTCTTTACACTGAAATATCTTAAATTTCTAATCAGTTTTTTCAAATTTTGAAATCCGAAATTCAAATTGCAATAATTATACATTTAAAAATTTAAGCATTTATAAAATAAATGTGAATTTTAATAATTTAAAAATCCTTTCATTTCATATCAAAAAGACAAATGCTTTATAGCCATACAAAAAATTCATAGGAAATAAATCTTTTTCATATTCTAAAGACAAATTAGCAAAAAAATATTACTAAATATATTACTTATTATTATAACATTACACATTTCAGTTTAAAACATTAAGGATTATTATAAAAAATTTAATCTTAAATTAATTATTTCTAATCTTTCAATTTTTTTAACTATTTAATGTACTGCCACATACACTTCATAATTTTTTAAATTTTGATGAAAATATTTAATAAATTAAAAAATAAATATAATTAAAAATCTCCAAAAAGCATAACATTTTTACAGTTTATAAGATGTAAATTATCATTTACAGAAAAAAAGAAATAAAAAAAGATAACACTAAACATTATAAATTAAGAAACAAATTTTAGGAATGCTAAAAATTAACATGTTTGTATTTATTAGATACTCATTTTGTCAGGATAATATATATACATACATATATATATATATATATATATATATATATATATATATATATATACCTGGATAACATAACAAATTATCTACTGGATTACTTAATAACTTAAATGAAAAGCAAGTTAGTTTCAATCCAATAAAAAGAATGTTCAATCTGTCCCTTAAACCTCATTAAAATTAAAGGCATTAATTTCAAATTCATTACCTTTTACATAATAAATGATACTAAGATAATTACTTTGTAATTTTTATTGTAAACAAAATAATTATTTTAAAGAATTTTTTTATTACAAATTATTTATTAAACAAATTTTTTTTTAAAAATTTATGTTGAGAAAAACCCTTGCTTTTTTCAAAGGGAAATTTTAAGTGAAATTTTCTCTTTAAACTTCTTTTATTCAAGAACTTTATATTAACCAATATTACATAACTAATATTTCATTTGCTGTTAAAAAATTTAAACTGCAAATGAAATATCAGTATTTGTGAGTAAATTGAAACTCACAATATTAACATCTTAATTTTTAGAAAGTTTCCCTTCATTATCTAAAAATAAATTTATAAAAATAATAAGAAGAAATCTTGAAAACAAAAATGAGTTTTTTGGAAGAAAAAGTAAATAAATTTCTTTATTCACTGTGATTGAATTTATTGTTATCAAAAGTTCTTTCTAAATAAATTATTTAATTTAAAGGAATTAATAGTTTAACCAAGAGTTTATTACAACCAGTGTTTTTTTTTATTTTGACTGTATTTTAAGTTATCAAATAAAAGTGAACTGGTTTGTATTATTCCTGCAAACTGAATACTTTTTTTTTAAAATAATTAGTTATAACAACTTTTTTATTACAATAATTAGTTATAACAACTTATACTTTCAAAATGGAACTAACACATGGTGCAACTCCATTTTATAAGCTTTCCAATATACACCTTTCTTAATAAAATTATTAAAGGATTTCTTTAAGATATAATCATTGATACTTATATAACAAAAGTTGATTAATAGAAATACACTCAATAAAAACATGGGTTACAAAAGTACCAGAGTTTAAATTCTAGAGGTATTATGTGTTATAAGCAAATATCACAATTTTTTAATAGTAATTCTTTGATTTTTTTTTATGAATCATAGTTGTTACTTATACTGAGAAAAATCAATGTGTACATTAACTTTTAGAGATAAATATAAAATATGGTAAATAAAAAAATATCAGTACATACGTAAAATCTCATCAACTAAAAAATGGCACCAAATTATCATCTTTTGTTCACAATAGAAAATTGTATTCGGTTGGTTGGTTGGTTGGTTTGTTTGCCGCTCAACGGTCATTTTTTGTACACGAGGGCTAAATAGACCAGGACCTACGGTTTAAAGTGGATTCTGAACCACTACAAACATCCATGCCCAAGGTGGGATTCGAACCCACGAACTGTTGAACCGAAGGCAAGAGTGCTAACCATTCGGCTGCCAGCTCGGCAGAAAATTGTATTCGAAATTATAGCTGTTATTTTCATAAACCATTTGTGTTTCTTTTAAATATCCAGGGATTTAGTTATAATAAATATTTCTATGCCTTTATAACACAAAATAAATAAATATTGGACCTCCCTACTACAGAATCTAAATGTGATTGCTTTAGTTATCACTATGTTCTTTTTAGGGTTTCTACCTAAACAGCTACTTTTTTATTCTCATTAAAAATGAATTAAAAATAAAGTGATTTTATGCTACAATATGAAATGATTAATGGAGTGACAAAAAGTTAATGTCAATTTAGCATTCATGTCACCTTTCCAGGATAACAAAATTTTGCACATGTAATTATATACATATATATACCTATATATATATACATATATATATACCTATATATATATATACATATATATATATACACATATATACACACACACACACATATATATATATATATATACACACACACACACATATATATATATATATATATACACACACACAATACAACATAATTTTACAAAAATGAAATCAATTGAGTAATTTATGTGCTTAATGATTTAAAAGAAAACATATTTTGCTTTAAGGAAGTTGACCTCAGATTTTAAATGTAACAACAGAACCCTCAAGATTTTAAAATATATTAAGGAAAATATTTAAAAATCAACAAAATGATATGAATACTTACCTTTCTGTATCTTCATTTTGACTTGGGGCCACTAAAATAAAATAGCATATAAATTACTTTTATGACTAAGAAAAATGGCTACTATATAGGGAAATGTGACTCAATTACCTCTAATTTCTGGCCATATTTGATTCACCCAGGTTTTGTATAAAAATATAACAAGTGTAAAAATTGATATTATAGAGAAGAATCTACGATTCCAAGATACAATTAGCCTGTAAAAGTAACAAAATAAATCAACAATATTTAGATTTTATGAGAATTATTTTGCACATAAATTAGATATTATAAGGCAACACAAGTAAAATGGATTTTATGTATAATTCACTTTAACATTTGATAAATAAAAAAAAATCATTTTTTTCTATTAAAAAATTTAACTTTGTAGAGAAAATTAATATATTTTGCTCAATTGGCACACTTATCATCATTGTAGAACAGAAAAGGCCATTAATTCATAAAAAAAAAAACAATACTTACAAGGAAAAACTATTCTATTACATACATAAAGCTCTTCTTTCATTTCTTTACAAAATCATTTTCCTACATTTAAGCCTGGGTAATATCAGGTTACAAGCTTCAGAATTCCCATATCATATTTTTCTGCCATCAACTTATTAAGACACCTACTACATTACAAGAAAACAATACTATCGAACCAAATTTTAAAATAATAAAAGTCTCTTGCAAGACCATGATAATTATGGTGATCATTCAAAGTGATACAGGGAACATTTATTGGAGAAATTGGGTATCTCCAACTTCTTCTTGTTCTCACATAGCTGTTACAATTTAAGATTTGCAAGAGCATCTTGCAAGAAATTTCTTTTGATAGTTTGAATTTTTCTCCTAACATCTTCCAAAAATTTAAGTTATGAAAAATGAATATTTTACCTAAACTGAAAGTGTTTCTGAGAAAAATCTTTTGGAAGTGATGTAAAGTTAAAAAATATAATGACCACATGTCTTAATGAACTGGTGATAGAAGAAGGAAACAAAGGATTTCTAGTACTGGAGACCAGATATTACAAAATGCTTAAAGTAGGAAGCAATTAAGTGAAGTAGGGATGAACTTTCAAGTATATACAAGAATTTTTTTCTAACAAATATGTTTTTCATTTTTTATATATAAATGGCAATTTCTTTCTGGATAATTCTTGGATAAAAAATTACAATGGCGTTAAGAAAATTAATTCAAGCAAGAATAATGACCTAGTAAATAAAAAAATAAATTTGAAAATTAAACATTTTAATCTTACCCATAATTTATATAAAATTGATCGAAAGTCTGATTACTTTTCAACAAAAAAACACAAAATTAATATATTTATGTGAAGCAGATTATAATAATTGTTATTTTATTTGAAAATTGGTTACATTCAACTTTCAACAACTTCAAAGGATTTATTTTAGAAATAAAGAAGACAACACAGAAATAAGCTCTTAAATATTTATTTTCACCATTATTAAAAAATGAAGAAAAAAGACTTATAAAACAATTTAATATTTAATTTGATATTAAAATTACAAATTTTTCATAGTTATAAATATTATACTTCTTCCAAAACTTAAAAAAGTTCATCAATATTTTTTTTTTCATACAAAACATTTTTAATTACCAGTTAATTTTTCTGAAATCAACATAAAATTACGTCATTTCATTTATGCTGGAGTCTTAAAATTGTATTCATAAAAATTCACTGAAAATTAATAAATTACAAATAATGTCTAAGATAAAATTCATTATAAATTTCTTTGTTTTACTTATAGCTTTATAAATTGTATTTTGATTTTGCAATACATCTGGTCTGTGGATTTCTAATTTATAACTGATGCATTCACAAATCAAACTATTTTGTTCACAGATATAATACATGAAATCATTCATATTTTATTATTTAGAGTACATCAATTAGTTCTCACTCATAACATCAGAAAAAAACACCATTTTCTTATAAGATGGAAGCTCCAAATTCAAGTCTGATTACTGTGAAAAAATATATTGCATTCCTGATTTGTCCAGACAATGAATGTAGCATGAACAGATGAAAATGATGCAGGAGGCACAATGTGCAATAAGTAAACAATGATGCAGGAGGCACAATGTGCAATAAGTAAACAATGATGCAGGAGGCACAATGTGCAATAAGTAAACAATGATGCAGGAGGCACAATGTGCAATAAGTAAACAAAAAATCTTAAAATAATTAACTGGTTGACTATTCACTGTGCAACCTTGAAATAAACAATTTCAGGAAGTTTTCAATTTAATGGAGGTCAAAGTATAATCAATTGATTTTTCATATCACAGTATTGCTGTTCATTTTAGATCTCATAACTATCTGCAAAATATAGGACTGAATTCAGAACAGTTATATCAAATGTGTTGTATCTTAGCAGCTTGGTATCACTTACAGCTTAAAAGATTGACATGTTACACATGGCCTCAATAAATTATACAGCCATATCACAAACCTTGAATTAAGAAATGAGAGAGAAATCATTTGCAAAATGAAAACTAGCTGCACAGACAGATAGAAAATGTTTATAACATGCATTGTCAGATCAGAGACCAGAACTTCAGAAAACCTTTTTGTCATATCACAAACAAAAAAAAAATTGTATCACAGAAAAAAAAGACATTTTTGATCATATCCTCAATGATGAACATGGACACAAAAATGACATAATATATTTTTAAATGAATCACAGTTTTGTCTACAGCACATCATAATAGTTACATTGTGTTACCCTATATTAATTTAGCCTATACATTACTATGTATAAGGGTAATTAATATAGGGTATATATTATTATTTTTTATTTTTACCAGTGTTTTTAAATTCATAGTTTAGTATTGTGTGATCTATTGTTTTTTAATACCCATATTTACTTATACCTCATTTAAAAAAACTACCAAAATACTACTTGTATTATTTTCTTTAAGATGGTTTTTCTACTTTCTTATCTTATGGGAATTGTACTGTTAAACTCAACTGAACTTGTTTTTATATTGCTGATACACCTATAATGTTGATATCTAGCTGTTTTTTTTTCCTTATATAAACTGAAACTGCTATTGCTTTATTAATGAATTGATTAATCCAGCAAGAGACTCTTCTTTTTGCTTTGATCCTTAAATAGTTTTATCAAAACGATATTCCTTTGGTGACTGATAATATTGCATGTTACATTTACTTTTCCAGCTAAAATTGTCACAACATAAACTCATGGTCTATTGCTAGTTAAATTATTTTGAAATAATGACACTAAACTTTATTTGTATTGAAACATTTTATTTTCCATATATTTTATTCATCCCTAAACTCAATGATACTCTGTAATCTTTAAAATGTAATTATTTTAATCATATTAATAAACTAAGCTTTTTATTTACATTTGATTATTGAGTTATAGCATAGTTTTTCATTAATCAAGTTCTATTAAAAATATAAAGGAAATATATTTTAAAGGCACTTAAATCAACAACTAATTATTCTTTTTATTGCAATAAATATCCAATATATTTAGCCCTGCCTATTCTTATAGCTCTTTTTTTTTACATTCACTGCAATCAAAGGACTTGGTAATAAGCAGTCTTATTACCTATCTGCTGCCCACATACTTTTTGCCAATACGCTGCAGACTGCTTAATGGTTTGGTTTTTTGTATAGCATTTTAATGACCACAACATAGTTGCTTTCTGGAAAAAGTTTTGCATAGATAGTGAGTTGCATTCACATAGGAGAAAACATGGAGAACTGCTAAGCCCCCACTCCAACAGATATGCAACATTGATGCTCTGCAGTTCAACAATGGGTGGGATTGAACATAAGCCCTCATACTCTGAAGACCAATGTCCTACCACCAGGTAATGTCAAAATTTGCCTACATATACTTAAGTACTTTATACGCAACTATACACTCAAATTTTAATGGTTTGTAGAAAGCATGCAAGAATGGATTAAGCATCATTATACTAGCCAATTAACCAAAGTAATGAAAAATGGTGCACATTAGTAATTCTTTTTAATCTAGTGAAATATTATTTTGATAAATAATTCTATTAAATGAATTAAATGTTCTCTTATCCATTGTACTTTTTACTGCTAATTCTATATTTAAATTTGAAATTTACACTACAAGTGGAATATTTTTGATGAAATCATTGAGTAGAAAAGAAACAGAATCCAGAGATTACAATGAAATTGCTGTCCTAATTTGCTGACCAATCATAATAATTATTCTTTAAATAATCCATTATTCTAGTAAAATATATTAAATATATGTGAATTTAATTCATTTTCAATTTGAGAGAATAAATCAAATATATATTTTTTTAATATAAATTCCTTGCGAAACATCTTTCATCTCAAATTCTTAATTGTAAGTTGTTAATTTCTAAAACTATTTAGTACTTGTACATTGTAATTCAATTTAATGTAGCTGATATAGAAATAATATTTTGAATTAATGCAAGAAACTGATGATTTTACAATTAAGATAAAAAGTAAATTGAAACACAAAACTCGACATACATAAATATGTCAACAAAATGTATTATTAGAACAAGAGATCTAATCCTCATTAGACATTTAATATCTTCTTTCTTTAACAAAGAAAGTCTAAATAATGTTTTGATTGAGAATTCAAATTTAACCCAATTTCTAATAAAATATAATAAATATCTTTTAAATAACATAATAAATAATCCTATAATTATATATTATCACACACAATCACACTACTGCTTTAAAACGATACTATATTTTATTTTATTGCTCTACTGTTTCCAAAACAAGCGCGATTGTTTTTATTTGACTCTTTTACAGATGATTTCAGCTTTAGTTGCATCAAAATATAAAGAAAACAAATTAAAAGAATATATCAATAACTGGATAAAAATGAATGTATTATTTAAGAAAAAATATTATGTCCAGGGAGTACTGAAAATATGGAAAGTATTTTTCTGTTTTCAGAATTCATTAGTAAAATAGATTTCACTGTATTTTAGAGTGCTTTTGGAAATATATTTTTCCTCTAACACATTTGACATGATGCAATAATGTAAAAAAATCTACGGTCAATTTTAATACAGTTTATGCTTTTTATTGCATTTTGATAGCTTCTAAGCAAGTCTACCACTGATGAAAAAAAATAAAAGCAACTTTAAGTTCAAATTTATTGTGATATTTATTATAAAACTTATGAGTTTGACGTTTTTTTCGACGATTCAAACTAATACAATACTTTTTTTTCAAAAAATTTATGAAAAGTCAAAAAGCATTATATATACTACTATTTTAAGTATTACTACATACAATATTAATTTAGTATCCTTATATATCACTGCAAGTTATTAAGCTTCCAAACTATGAACATAATTAAAACAAATGAAAATATATTGTTTATTTCATGAGTAAATTACAATTGAAAAGACTTAAATTGAGAACAATGCCAACATATATGTAAAATACTCATGATTAAAGAATAAAAAGTTCAAACGAGCTAATAATTAAAATTAAATACACTATTCTTTTTACATAAATCAGAGTCCAACTGATATTCTCACATTAATCATAAGAGTTCAAGAGCTATTTTTCCAATACAAAGCAATAATTTTTAAATAATAGTTTCATACTCAGGTGGGAATAAATATGAATAATAAGCAAATTAAAAAACAATATATCATACCAATACAAAATATTGATAGTCACAAATGCGCCAGCAGAAAGGTATGGTCGTTCCCAAATAAGAAGGCTTTGCAACGACAACACATACGTCTCTAGAGGACTCAAAATAGAATCTAAAACACCGATTTTTTCTGGCTCAAACGATGGTGAAGCTGCGTTTTTCATTTTAGATGAATAAAAATGAAGAGCATAATCGTACGGTTTCCTCAATAAATTCAAAAGTGAATTCATAATTAAAAGTCTTAGAAGTCGACTCGGTATCGCGGAAAACGAAAACAAATTTTCTGCGTTGTTCGTGAATGTAAACAAACAGAATCACGCCACACACAACGCATCACGTTCACTTGAGGATTCGGGAGATAGAAGATTAATCTGTGATTGGTCAACTAAAAATGCAAGTCAGTTAGGTGTTTCTTAAGAAAGTTTTGGTAAATAAGGCATAATAAAGCTTAGAGTTTTCTTTAAATTAACAAATGATAATAGTTTAAAACTGCTATAAAATGTTAATTTTTTCAAAACTAATGTCAAAAAAATTAACTTTGTTTTTACAGATCACTTTACTTTTTATTAAGTGTTTTGTGTATTTAGATCTCTCTCTATATCTACGTTTTTGGCAACCGAATTTGTGTTATTTACGTCGCACTATAATTGCATAATAAAATATTTGGCAAACAGTCAGGCCCTACCAATGAACCATAAGCCATGGATTCGGAGTCAGCTGTTGATAATATAAATTATGCACACATTTTGAACTAAAACTGTAGAATTATTTGTCTCAACAATCTAAATTCTAATCTTCAAAACTCAATCAGAAACAATTTAAGATAAAATTTGAAAGAAAAAGTACAATGCCGATTAAAACACAAAAATTTGAAAGCCTTTTTTTTTAATGTTATTTATTTAATAAAATTGTAACGTTATATTTATAAATGTGTTAATGCGACATTTTGTTCATGCCCTTCTAAAACTTTATATGTATCTTTAACTATTTTAACTCCTCATTGTGGGTGTAATACGCATATAATTCGTTAAAATGTGCTTTGGGTCCCCTGCTTGGCGCATTTTCAAAAGGTCGCCAACTGGTGCGTTTTTGCGTTTTGTCTCGCGGAGTTGAATGCTCCGAGAGACACAACGCAAAAACGGCGTTTCTATGGCGACGAAACCGAAATCCATGTTTTTAACGAATTTCCCCGTTGGTAAGGTAACAAAAACAAAGACAATGGTTTTTTTACGAATTGTATAACAAAATATACACATATAATTGTTTATAAAAAAGACAGGATTGCCACAAAGAGTGCATTTAGGATGAAATAGTCAGGGTTACCAAGCTTTCCGCGTCTATCACCCATTTGGCGGGAAAGGGATACCCAAACCACAGATTAACCAAATAATTTAATCGGCGTTTAAATTTACACACCCCAGAAAAGAAAATCAAAAGATCATCTAAATAATGTAATGTGGGATTATGCGAGTAAATTAAATATTAATAGAGAAAGAAAACTTGTCAAAACTAATCTTGAGAAACAAACTAGTTATATGTGGTTTCTTTCTCAAGTCATATCGTAAGTAAAATGTCGAAAGTCAAGTTGTAAGTATAAGTGCGGTAACAAAATCCCTATTTTAAAACAAACGGAAGACAACATTCCATTTTAAAGCAATAAACTAATAATAAAACTAGAATTTGCTAAATGTTTATAATCATCATGCTGCTATTAATTTTTTGTTTTCCTTTAAAGATTTATAATAGCTTGATGAGTGCACAGATCAGAGCTACTGATTTTACGTTTACCATACTTTCTAGGAAGAACAATGATGTTTAAGTTTCCGACGCAGCACTTGCTTAAAATTTTGTATAAAGGATATGGTTTCTGATGAAATTAGCTATAATTGTAATTGCATGAAATTAACTGTAAAAGAATTATACTGTAATTCGTTATAATCGGTTTTTTCTGCCATAATATAATTATAAATGAACTTTTCAATTCATTAGTTTTGATTCATTTCAATTAGTTAGGCTGGTTCAATATAATTTAAAAAAATCTTTTACGAAATATTTAGATGCAAATTTATACATAATTTGCTTAAGAGCAATAATGGTCATTGTACAATCTCTTCATTCTGGATTCATAAAATGATGATTTGAAATATATTCTAAGTCAACGCATAAAATCAGAATTTCATAACTATGAATATGTATCAAATGACATCAAAACTTAATGTATGCACTGATTTATCAGTAAGCAGATACATTTCATGGTCTAATAGACAGTTATCATTTGATTTAAATAAAACTTCGATTAAACATACCATTTAAAAAAAAGATGGAAAGCAAATATAATTATTTCCAATATTTATCATTACACATAATCTCCTATTTTTCATTTTTCTTTAATTCATATTCTTACATTTACTTTAAAAAAATAACAATTCATTTTTTTTCAAAAAAGAAAATATCGTTTTCTTATATTGTTACAACAAAATGAATGTTGTTGTCTTGTGACAGCAAGTCTGGCAATATGGGGTGCGCTGTTCCACTTTTGTAAACCATTCACACAAAGAAAGGACAAAGACAAGAGATAAAAAGGAGAAAATATATCTATACCCAAACCGCGATTCAAACCCAGGATCCCCTTATCCGCAGTCAAGCACGCTGACCGCTAGAGAGGGTGGGTTGATACCAAACGACATCACCTTCTTAAAGTAATTTACAAATCCTGTAGCCATTAAATATAGTCTGAGATCCCTTTACATCATTATATTATGTTAGATTAAATCATTTATATATCATTCAACTTATCATCTAAATGTGTTTCTAATGTTTTCTTTTGGTACATTTAACATTAATTATTTTTATTTTTAATAACCTGAAGTTTTTTTTCCCCACAGTCTAAAGGCAAAATACTTCCCCAATTTTGCAGGAAAATAAAAGCACAACTAAATAAAATATAGTTCCAAAAAAAAAAAAAAAAAAGATTGATCTTATTTCCATTTAATCTTGTAAAACTCAACCAAATATTTGCTATGTTTGCGTACGAAACCACTGTGGTTGGCTAGCTAAAATTGGCCTCTTCAGAATGAAAGACATCGACCTAGGCATTAATGAGAGACTGAAAATAAGTAACGGATTTATTCTTTCTGAAAACACCCCGTGTGGACTTATCTCGATCAAGTTTTATGACCATGCACTTCGGAGTAGAATGTCCCTGTGGTTCGACTCTACCTATTATTGAACAAAAAATGCTGAGGTTCTAGTTTCGCCATGCACGTCTGTAGGGGTAGTTGCTTAAGAATTCTAAGGGATAATTCCTTTACAAGATGCAAACATGGCCTACTATTTATGAAAAGTCCTTGTCGAAGGCAACAATGCACGAAGGAATGTGCATATTAAAAACTGTTTCAATAATCTCTGCCGTTAAAATATGTACTAAATTGTGCTATTTGGGTTCAATTCTTGGATATTTTAAAATTATCTTTTAATAGGCTTTCCATTGAGAGTGATCCATATTTCCATTTTGAAAGGAATTAAACGAAGTAGTTATGACAAAAACCTGTACAAAAAGCATAGTGGCTATTATAAGTTCAGGTATTAACTTATGGAAAAACTAACACTCGTAATGGAATATTAAACTGTTTCTAAAGCATCTGTTTGTTTTTAATGCCTCACGAGACCTACAGACTCGTATAGCTCAAAAACGCTGGAGTAATTTAGGTCTTTCTCTTACTCCTGATTTACCAAGACGAAATGCAGTTACCACCAATCGTCTAACAACAGAATATGACTGTTTAGCCTCTCATTTGAAGCTCTTAGGCCTTCTTACTGTTCCTACTTGTCTACTCTGCGGCTCTTGAGAAGTAATGGTCAGGGACCATCTGCCCCTTTATGGGGCTTTTTGCAGCTCAACAGAGGAAGTAAGATATTAAGGGTCAAGATCGCTCCTTAGGCAAATGACTTCATTCTATTTGTAGTTTACTCTTTTGTAACCTTTAATTTTCTGTATTTTGTCTGGCCATTAGGAATTAAAAAAAAACTTTTCGAGAGCAATATCTGCGAGATGATTGAAAAATCAGAAGTACATAAGAAGAAAAAACAAAACAAAACCGACAGGTACTTTATTGTACTATATTCAAGGCTTTCTATGTTTAATACTATTTCAATGTATCATCACTAACGTATATTTGATGAGTGGACTATTGTCATAAAGGGATGTTATGATTTGCAGAATTTAATGGTAATACAATAGCTTGATACCAGGCTCTTATGTTTCCTCATATCTAATTGAACACATACTTGAATGACTCTGGATTGACGTGTAAGTAATAAATATAGCATAAATGTTCTAAGCTTCTTGAAAGGTTTCTAAAAAGAAAATAAGCGTATTTAAAGGAAAAAAATTTCTGAGCTTAAAATATTAAAAAGGAACAATTCCATCGATATTTCACTAGCAAATATATAATTAATCGCTTTGCAGTTTGCAGTGTTACAAATCTGCAAAAACAAATGCGAAACGCTCATAATATTCTAAGCTAATAAGATAAATTTCCAAAGAAATAAATATTGCTTTATATATATATATATATATATATATATATATATAGGCCCTAGGGGATGTCAGACAGGTTAGTAGATATGGACACTGTAGGCTTTACATTACATATGGGCTATCATGCTACTGGTTTAGATATTTTAGTTTATATAAATGTGCAAAAGATATACGCCTAAAAACTGTGAGGTCTCTCCAACAGAAATTGGCAATATAACTCTCCTAAGATGATAAAGAAAGATGGCTAATATAGTTATTAATGTGACATTATCTAAGCTCGAAAAATATTGATGAGAAATTGCAAATTTTAAGCATATACCTTGGTTTTAGTTTTGTAGTATTTATATTATTATATGTGTACTTTATATACATATATATATATATATATATATATATATATATATATATATATATATATATATATATATATATATATATATACATATATATATTGGGCTTATGAGTTTAATTATATAACAATTAGATAAAGTGTTGTCAAAATAGTTTATCAAGGTCAGATGGGACAACACATAGGTCATTCTATGTCACAAATTTCAGTGAATCAAATGCATCGTTTGATGTTAGTATAGCAAAAAGAAACAAGAACAAGACATTACAACCAAATAAGAAAAAAAATTTTAATTTATAATAGATATTCAGTGGGCAACAATGTTAAATTCGGGATACATAGAGTTACCCTGAAGCATGAACTTGACACCTCAGCTACTTAGTTCTCTATGACGCATTATATTTAACATAGAATCAAGTACAATTCGTCATATAACTAATAAAAAAGTGAATACATAAAATGTCACATATATTGCTATAAATTACTATTTATATTCAAACATTGAATACAATTTATTAATTATGTTTAATTTCTCTTCTCATAATTATCACATCAGGAATTTTAATTTTCTGTCACGCTAATAAAATTATACATTTGAAATATATCTAGTTTAATCTTGTATCTCAGACAAATAAAAACTTGATTTTTCAAAGAAGCACTCATTAGTAGTTTATTCTAATTATTTCTCAAACACCTTAGTAAAGTGGATTACTTTTTTTTCTTATTGAGGTATTGTGCAATATTAACTCCTATCAACTGTCCATGAAGATTATTATTTTGTGCCACGCACCATTGTCGGGAATTAATTTTCAGGAAATCTTTTGAATTAAAGTAACACCTTGTTAAACATACGAAAGGACAAAAAAAGCCATTGACTTGTAAATCACGATAAAATTCACAAATTCCTGCATTTCATCGTGTGAATCAAGGTGAAATGCAGGAATTCGTGAACTGTGCATTCACCTGATATGGCATGTGAACTATTCTTAATTCTACGGTTGAAGTAACTAACTCAACGTTACTATTTTGAATACACGGACGAAATAAAAAGAAATGGGCTCCGAACCATGTTCAACAATTTTTTACAAAAACAATTTTAAATGATTTAATAAAAGTAAAAAAATATATTGGTCGTCAAAGAGCAAAATTTTGAGAAAGGAATACAATAGATTTAAATTTATGAATTGATATCTTTTTTGACAACATACCGATAATATTTTGCTCACAAAACTTACCATTTTTGTGCAAGCAGTAAAAAACCATATCACGGAACATTGCACTTCACTGAAAGAAATATGTTATAAGGGCGCATACCTTAAAGTTTTATTTGTACACTTTTCAAGCACTAAATCGGTTTACTTATGATTGTTGATAAAGAACTTTTAAAGAATTCTTATCAGTGAGTGAGCGAGATAATTTATCGATACACTTTTTGAGCTGTGTCCCTGTATTAACAAATACGCAAAATGTATTTGATTAAAGTAACCAGTGGATGATTTAAATAATTTTTCATAATACGACACAATTAATTAAGACTTAAATTCTAATATTTCATAATAAAATATCATAATAATAATAAACCTTATTAATGAAGTCATAATTAATGTTCATAAGAAACACATAATAACAATAATTACACCAGTCCTATTTTAACAGTCTTTAAATAAATTTTTATTTTTAATCTTTTGTTTAAAACACTGAAAATAATTTAGTAGTATAAAATTCTCGGGAAATAAATGTAGATATGGCGATAACTGTCGACAAACTCTTCCTTTTTTCTGTCATCATCCCTCAGAGCATCATGTGGACGAATTCTGAAAATAAATTAGTGAAACAAATTATCCATTGAATGATACCACTTCAAACACTTTTGAAGCTATAAAACTATAAATAAAATTTGACATTCATACACCAATATTTGTATTCTTAACGCAGATTCATAAACATGAATTTCAGATAATAAACTCCAGTAAATTCTCATCTACGTCGGAGCATAGGTTGGTTAATTGGGTTTTATGGCGCAAAGTCCAAAAATGGACATGCTGCGCCAACTGAATACGTCAGAGCATAAGCAATCAAAGGAGAATAATTTTTTAGCGTTTTTATATTCTAATATAAAGTATTTGCATAGTTTTAAATAAATGCGACAAAATGATAAACTAACATCAGAAGTTCACAGCGGCTTAGTGGTAGGACAGCACTTTTCAGAGCGAAAAGTCTCGAGTTCTATCTCAGACATAGTTAAGCAACGAAAGTTGGATGTTGCGCATCTGTCGAGTTGGGCGCTTGGGAGTGTTCCGATTTTTCGCCATTGTGTAAATGCCTTACAAAAACGATAAAATGTCCTCTATACAGTACAATAATATCTGTGCTAAGCACATGTTATCATGCTTACGCGCATGCATTCAACAATTTAACTAATGGATAAATTAACAATTTAACAATAACATATGGGCCGTAGCACCAGCATGCTTCCCTGTACCTAGCCCTGAGTTGGTCTCAACCAGTTTGACAGTAGCAGTCAGGTGGAGTCTTCGTGATTTTGAAACAGGGATCAATCAGAAGTCTCCAAATACTTTGCATGCCATCTTCAAAGGTATCATCTCAATTGGAGGACATTGCGATCACGCCCAGTTTTAATGTGCCTCACACATATAGGGCATGGTAGCTTAATGTTTAAAAATCGGCTTTCCGTTCAGAAGGGCTAGTTTCGACACCCAATGCCGCCAAAGACCCACCGTATATACGCGTACATTTGATATACTTGTTCATTAAATCTGTGGAATCGGAAGTCCTGGTGTTGGTCATTAAGCAGTTTCCATGGGTGTAATAGTCTGGAGAAATTAACGCCCTTTCAGATCTACATCAAAATGGAGCGAGTGTATCCTTTGGTGGTGCCATCTATTGCAGGAGTCATAAAACAAAGACGTACTTTCACCTTCGTGATGCTCTGGTTAAATGAAAGATCCACCCTTCTAACTTAATTTCTCATAGCTGTCGGCTTGCGCGCTTTGCTTGTCCAAATGTCATAAATAATAACAACAACATATATCATAAAATATATGTAAAAGTCATTTATATTTAAATAACAATGTCTTAATAATTTGAATTTAGCCATTTTCTAGTTTGTCTATACTACTAATGTGAGTATATTATTAAAAAAAAAATGTGGAATATTCAAATGATGAATTCTACCTAGAGAATAAAGTGAATTTCACCTTCTAATGAAAATTTTTATGGGCTCAACTAAGATTTTTAATAATTTTTGAAAGATTTGTTATGTAATGAAATTGTTGTTTTCTTATAATGAATTTCTTCAAAAAAAATTTTTTTTCTTTTTTTCATTTTTAAAGTTGTGCTAATCATTAATTGTTATGAAAGTTGTTTATTTTTAAGGAAAGTTGATTATCACAAGCAATATTATCTGTTAAAGGCATCCATCCGTCTCTTGACCATTCTGATCGATCTTTCAAATCATAACGTAACACAACAACACGAAGAATTCCTACACTTTAGAGTAGTTCTTTTAAAATTGTTTTAAATTTATCAAACCAATTAGATACTTTTAATCTTTACATAAGGATAATATAATTCTCTTCAACCAATTTAGGAAAATTTTCTCAATGATAATGATAATTTTCAAATGTAAATCAATAAAATTGTGATAGAAAAACTTCATTGTAATTTTGGATCGAAAGAAATTCTTCAAATGACCTTCATAATTGATTTTCCCGTCGTTATCTGTATCCGTAGCTCCTATCATGATGTCAAGTTGTTCTTCAGACATAGGCTCCCCAATCATTTCCATAGCTTTCTTCAGCTCCTCCTGGAATTAAAATTTTCAAAATAATTATTCACCAACAACTGGTGCGAAATTTTATAAATGTTAAGTGCTTTTTGATCAGCAAAATGTGTGGTATTATCTCATCCAAATAGGCAATGTAACTTACTTAACTGTGTAGCTATTCTAAAGGTTCCTAGAGGACGCCACTTAAGTTCCCAGAAAATAATTTTATATATTTTATTTTTAATTATTTAAAATACATACACATACAGTATATTAAATGAGAAATGATTTTAAAAAAACGTATAAATAAAATCTGTCATAAATAATTAAATAAAATATTCTTTAATTTGAATAATATGATACATTTTATAAATATAAAATATTAATAATAAATATAATCAATTACCTTTTATTTATCAATAACTTAGATCAGGGGCAAGCATTAAAGGAACCGATATTGACCGATAGACCATTAAGACATTTTGAGGTGATCGGCAAAACTAATTTTTTAGACATCTTACCTAAAAATATACTTTGTTAAATCCCCTATCATTATCAAGATAAGTGAAAAATGGAAAGTAGCTCGTGGTCCAGAAAAGCCTGTCCATGTCTAATTTAGATATAAACTTCAAAAATGTCAAACAACATAGAGGCAAGGAGTCTTTAGCATTGTTACACGATCTCTACCATGCTTCGTCAAGATACTTTGGCAACATTTCTGGGATTGTATTTCCAATGTTGCAAATGATTTTCAACTTTGAAATACCCCAGGGAAATTCCACTCGTTGGATGATTTGTGAAGAGTTCACAAAATATTCTTAATAACTGACAGTCCAATGAACATATCCTAATATGATTAAGCCTTCATAAATAGGCTATTTTGTCACTCATGATTATTGACACTGTATTACTTCGTATTATTGGCAGCAACACATTGTCACATCTCTTCTGATAATGTACAATTTTTTTTTCGAATTTGTGTTATGTTGACATGTCCAATCTAATATCCATGGTCCTTTTATTTGTTTGCCGTGGTTTCTTGAGACAGAGAAGCACTAATTGGTTTAATAAGTCTTAACAAAAAGCTTTTATGTTCTTAAAAAGGATTTTTATCGTGAAAGCTTCTTGTTAGTAACTGTTATATCGAGCAATATAAAATATCATATGCTCTATTAATTATTTAATTAGGTCCTTGTGTATTGGATTTATCTTTGGAATTTTCTCATTTGTAAACATCTTATGAATTTAAATAATTTCCCACTGTAATTAATGATAAAAATCGGCTTAAAGTAGAAATTGCTAACGAAATTAATAGAGCTAACAAATCCTACTTTCGGCTGAAAAGGCAATTAATATCTAAGCTTATCAGCTTCGCAAATCTAAATTAAAAATGTAAAAGATTGATTTATGCGAGTGAATCTCTCTTGGACCCTAAATAAAGATACAAAACGATCGATGGATATATTCGAGAGAAAAATCGTCAAAAATTTATTTGGCCCAGAGCAAAACGTAGGACGTTGGATTATCAGAAATAATTTTGATCTGTACAGGGTCTATAGAAAACTGCAGATTACACAAATCATCCACGGGAACTGATTTAGACGGTTTGGCCCAGATGATGATCCCACAAAAATCTTTGCATTTAAAAAACTTGGGGATCTCAGGCTAAAGGAAGACTATCTACTAAATAGTTGGATGATACTGATAAAGACCCAAATATTTAAAAAATGAAAAAAGGCAGAAGAATCGCTAACGATAGAAGATGCTCAAGGAAACCTGTGTTTGAGGTAACCAAGATGTGTCTGTAAAGGTATGTGGAGCTTGGGAAAAAGAAAAAATCTTTATGAGTTGGAGACAGTGAATGTGCTGATTACTAATAAATATGAAATCGCAAGAGTTAAAAGTGCAGAAACCAAGCACACTTTATGTATCCCAAAGTTTCTCGGTTCCCTCTTGAATTTCATTTCCAGTGGCTGGTGTCGAAAGTATCAACAAATAGGAATTATCATAGACTGTGTTAAATTTTAGAAATTTCCTTGGTAAATAATAAAAAAAAAATTATCAACACTTCTTCACAACATTTAAATTAAGAAGGGTTATATACTTATCGCTGTATTGCCATTTTTTTGCATACAAGGAGCAGAATACGCTACTTAAAGGTTGCTTATGAATCACTATAAAATTTATGCTAGATATAAGAATGGAAGGCAAGTGCTCTTGAATTGAGCTCCAAAACGATCACTGTTCAGTTATTCACTTGACTTGTTGTGCAGTAATGTATGCTAAATTATATCCATACAAAAGATGTTAATATTTCGAAAGTGTGCTAAAACTAAAATAACGTCTCTTAAAGCACAATCTTTGGCGAGACTTGAATCTGGTCTGCAATCAGAAAATTCGATAAATATAGTAATGAAGCTTTTAAATATGTTCCAACTAATAACAACATACCATAAAATTACACTACATAATATGTTTTGTACCATAAAATTATACTATATCATATTATAAAGTTATGATGTGGAAATTGATTATAAACGTGACTCACACACACACATTAATATAGGCAAATACAAGTCAAAACTCAATATGTTAGGGCTAAGATTTTGTTTTGTTAACACATCTGAAATGTAACAAATTTTCTCATTTGATACAAATGCAGGCCAAGAGATAGAAATGTGCTCTTTGGAGTGAGAACTCTTCCGTCCGATACAGGGCAAAGTTGGACAAATGGAAATTGCTGCTTTCTGCTTTACACCTGTTGATGCGAGTGTTTAAAAAGTTTCTTGGTTTTCTTACCATGAGATACGTGATTACAGTCAAAAATATTTGTAGAGCCAAATACATTTCATGTTCATATATTTTACTTTGGTGTTAAGCTGTCTGCTAAACGGCGTCATACGCAGTAAAAATGAATTTACAAGATAAAAAATAAATATTTTACCTATAAAATTTTATAATAGAATTACTTTTAGAAAATTAAATGAGAGGCAGTTTTATTTTATCCTTTTCCTTTTCCAGCTTATATTCAAACATCGCTTAGAAGAAATTATAAAGGCTAGTGTTTTTGTTGTAAGATATTTTAATATTCAATGTGTAAACTGTCTTCCAGGATCTCTTTTCATAGATAGGGTTTCGTACTGACGTGTGATGAAATAGAAGCCCGATAAATTTTCAAGCGCCAACCCCGAAAGATATGTGTGGTAGGAGGCATTTGTGCAATAACCCCATCTCCAATTATTCAACATTTCCTAGGATCGAATATGAGATCCTACAATCTGAAAAGTTCTGCCCTACCGCTAGGCTATCGTGAGTCCTGTATAGATTTCATTTACGAAAATAGAGCAATTATTAACGATATTGAAACAACAGATTACAATTTTCTTTTAACTGTAAAGTGGTTGTTTCTCTCGTTACAGTTGAGATCCTGATTATGCCACTTTACATTGATTCTCATTGGTTTAAAATATCCATGCCGTCAGATAACGTTTCATCCATGTCACATCGATTGAAAATGTATTGTAAATTTGATTTGTCGACGCGTTTGCTGCTTGCCTTCACATCCCATTCTTCGAGCGGCAGCAAACAAGGCAAAGTTCACCGTCGAATGTCTGAGAATAGTGTCGAAGTCCATTTTGTTAATAAAGCGATTTCATTTAAAAGGAGCAAAAAATCGATTTGAAAAGCCACTTTCCATTGATTCAAGTCATTAACACATGGACTATACAACAGCAGAAAAGCGAAGTAAAAAAGACATGACAAAACATCCACTTTATAGTTAGTTTAAATAGGGAAGGACGATTAAAATTTTTATTTTTTTTAAATTTTATGATTGTTTTTGCCAAATTCCCTTTAATTACAATATATTTGTTTTTGATAGATTCTTCTTTTTCACTGCATGAGACAAAAAATGCGTAAATAAGTTTGCCAATATCACCAGTTTGCTATAATAAAAAGCGATTCCAACAAAGAATTTTTCAAGCATGTATTCTGATAACTATGATACAAATTTATAAACATTACTTGTATTTGTCTTAAAATATCTCAAATTTGATATTCTCTGAATTTGGAAAAAATTGTACAATTTAGGCGTATTCTAATAGCAGCATATCTTGTGATTTGGTGACCTTTTGGCGATATCCTTGGCCACTTAGCGAAAACTATATATTTCTGGAAAAATCTATCACCAAAGTTCTAGAATTAATATTAAGCAAGATAGCGCAGAACTTTTCAAAAACCCGGCGAAAACTGTTAATTTTTCTCTCCAAGTCAAGTATAAATAGTGCTACCCAGTATAGAAGGATTATTAGTGAGAACAATCAATCTTGAATGATAGTCCAGTGCTTAGAAGATGTTGTCTGTCTGAGGTATTAGAGACTTCCCTGTTTGGAAACTGTTTCCCTGTTGTATTAGCTGAATAGCAGCTGTGTCTTCTACAGCAGGAATTTATCTTGTTGAAATTGATACGAATAAATGTCTTGTGGTTTTGAAGAGATTGTTTTATAGACTCTCAATCAACATGAACCAAGAAGCACAGTACAATACTTTTATCATTAATGTGTGTGAGTGATAGATGCATATTTATTCTCATGCAAGAGAAGTATCGTAATATCTGATGAATGAAATAATAATCCTAGAAGATAAAACAATTAGTTTCAAGATATGTATCATCTGATGTGATTGACGTTCATGAGGACCAGAGATAATACTCACACGGGAGATGTACCCATTCCCATCCTTGTCAAACACTCGGAAAGCAGTCACCAGCTCCGTTAAGTCGTGTTCTTGTACTGAGTGTTGAGCAACCCAAGCGAAAAATTCTTCTTCAGAGAGAAATCTTTCACCTGTATACAAGAAATTAATTAAAGAACACAGAAAACAAACATTTTATTTTTCAAAAATATCTTTACGGACTAACTTTTGCATTTTAAATGTTGTTGTCGTGTGACAAGTGCAAAGAGTAAAAAAGAAAAGGTAAAAAAGGCAAGTCATATGGGACCAAAGGTATAGAGCACTGCCCTAGCCACATCTTCAGCTTTTTCCGTATAAAGGGTGTCATGACAGCAGTTGGGGTCGATGTTGAAGAAGATCTAGGTAACAGAGATACAGTTGAAGAGATGCCTCATATTCAGCGGAATTCCTGTGCAGTGTCTACATTCAGCGTAGACTCCAGATCCGTTAATCATGATTTTCATACTCCTCATGTGCCCAGTCCGCATCTGTTGATGGTAGAGGTGATACCACGGTCAGGATTAAGCTCCGATAGGCACCATTTTTTCTGTAGTTCCCCTCAGAGCTGATGCCTTGCGGCATCATTTTCATCGAAGCAAGTGGTAGTCATGAGAGGGAGATTGATATCTCATTTTAAATTATATATATATATATATATATATATATATATATATCGTATTTTAAGATGAAATTCAATATGCTGGTTATGCATAATTTAGGATTTAAACCTCTCTGCTCTACAAGGGGCGGAAGCGATGGCATCTTACATAGTGGTCATCCAAGGGGTGTGCCATCGTGGCCCCGAAAGTTATTCTTCGTAATTTAGAAGCAGGAATTAAGCAGAAGACCCCAGATTTTTCCTGCCACCCCCAAAAGCGTCATATCACATGGGGGACATTTAACGCATCCCAAACACCATTAGCAGACACGATGGATCTTTGATCGGGTCGAAATGCAAAACTCACTCCTTTCAATAACGAGAACGAGCGTTGTAATTAACCAGTCCAAGGCACACTGTTGGAATTCTATGCATATTCAATAACTTTCCTAGTAATTGGTTATTTTATAAAATGCTCTATATGAGCTTGATAAAAAATTTCTTAAAATTTTGAATTCCTTAAATTTACCTTTGTGTTTCCACCTTTATAATTTACACTTGTTTACTGCAATTTAACTTTAAAATTGTTTTATTATAAAAGATAGTGAAACTCAACACATATGGTTGATGTTAATATTTTTTTAGATCTATTTTAAGGACAATTGAAACTCTTTGAGCAATTCAAATAGAGCTAATATGTAGCTGATCCACTGTAAAGTTTGTTCGGCGATGCTATTCACAGTAGAACTAACAGCATAATCATTATTCTAATCCTAACTGCTCCTTGGTAAAGACTTTTTAGGACATACAGAATACAACCGATATAACTGAAGTTTAAGTAAAGTACAGGCGTTGTTGGACATCCAAAGGATATACATTGATCAATGTTTGGTATCTGGCTGCAACTCTTTAAGTACATAAGAAAATCATTTAAGAGCAAATGATGGTTCAATTTTTAAGATAATTAAAAATCCCTAATGATCTATCAATCACATGATCTTCAGAGTTCACTACTATCGTTGACTATCTTTTCCTCTGAAAATATCTCCTGAATTTATAATATTACTCTACCCCTTAGTGATAAGAAAACCTTTTTCAAAGATAAAGGCTCCAACTTTGATTTTAGATATGATTGAGCAAAAGGAGAAGCATGTTCAGTACATTTGCCAGGGGCTTCCTTGAGATATTCTTTCGTATTCTTCTTTTTTTAATATGGTCTATCTTCTCTAGAAAATGGAACTGAATTCTCAAAGGGCCGCAAGGATTTAGCTGGCTTGGGTCATTGTCATTTATCCAGAAGTTAGTCAATTCGAATCCCGATTAATACAAAAGCCAATCATGTTCACTAAGGAAACTGGAGCACGTTAAATAAGTCGTGGTCGCTATGCCCTTCAAGTGAAATAATACTTTTATGGGTGCCATGTCAAATATTAGGAAGGCCTTCTGTAATAGGATTTTATATCTAAATCACGAAAATTCTCATCCATAAACTTTGATCTTACAAGAAGATCCCGATTCCGCTCTCGGTACATGGAAATACTCTAGTGTTCACTTACTCATAGAGCGTTCTGATGTTTTTTGATAACCTTGAACTTTTCAGAGCAGATGTGCTAAACTCATGGTACGCGGTTCTATGCATGACGAAACTCTATATAATCGTGAAAAGTCATTCGATAAAAGGAAATCTCCATCCTCATTATAAATTTATTTTGTAATCTAGAAAAATTTTTCTTCATTAATATTTGATCAGGGAAAAATTGATTATAATAGGCCATCCCAAATCGTATCGGTAGATTGGCTTGGAACCTCACAATTACAAGGTGGTTTAATTCTGGCTTAGTGTATAGGAAAAACTTGTACCTGAAGTTTTTGTGAAGGTATATACTAAACCTTCTATATTCTATCACCTTCAATATTGAGAAAATTTAGGAGTTATTTGGTTTAGTTTTAATCGAAACATATAAGTAATACCTTTGAAGAGGCAAAAAACAAATCGAATATTTATGTTGCAAAGTGATATTCCTCTCAATTTGCATAAAGTAATTTAAAATGAAAATTTTGTTAGTTAAATTTTTTGATTTTTTTTCGCAAGTAAAAACTGTTAATTTTGTCAGTCATTAAATTAGAATTATTGCTGTCACTCGAAATATACATCTGCCTTTTGATACACTTGGTAGGTTCCGCTTCTTTAATGACCTGCATATTGTCCTAACATGTTATTGATTACTAGCTCGTTCTCATGATTAAGCAGAAACCGCGCGTGTCATCAGAATGTGGCCATACCTGGAATGACATTCCACAGCATAGCATTGAAAAAGGCTCACTGTAACTTTGTGATGCTATTATGTTCTCCGCTGTGGAAGATCATGAGTTCAATAGCAGTCACTATTGAACAAAGTAAGATTGATGTTGCGCATCTGCTTTCTGCATGTATTTTTATCAAAACGGGTGCTTGGAAATTTTCCAAGATTTTTCCACTGCGAAACGTGAGTACATGGCACAATCTATGATTAGTTTATTCGGGAAATATTACTTGATTGGGATTCAAAATAAAAGCTTTCAGCTGTTAGACTTTCCCCATGTTGTATACCATAATATATAGCATATGTATGATTTGAGTAACCTTCAAAGTATAATCGTAGGCTAAAACATCGACATCTGGAAATATTTTTCTACAGTGTTTCTCATTAATCGGTTATTTAAGCAATTATATACACGTGGAAAATAACAAAAGTCATGATAGTTATACATGTAAGTATAGTTATGAGAATTGTTCACTGTAATTATTTCTTAAACAAGGATACAAAATTAAATTTTCACTGTTGATGAACTTCGATGCTGCAAAAGAACATTATTACAATTCAAATTATTACAATTCAAATTATTACAATTCAAAATATCATTATAAGTCTCATTGGCATCCACTGTCCGTAAATATGATTCGTATATCTACGTGTCAAAGCTACAAAAAGAAGTTGTTCAAGGTAGCCTAAAATAATATATATATATATATATATATATATATATATATATATATATATATATATATATATATACACGATCAAAAGCACAGATATATATTGTCAATCCATACTTGTCCTACATCTATATGGCTTCTTCATGGGAATTGAATACAGACTCTTCAAGCGGTAAGCGTTTTAAATTATCTTGCCTTAGTGAGAAACGTGCACTTTTTGATTTACTTATGGGAAGCTTATCACAGAGGATGACAAAATTCCCATTGTTACAAATTTATAAATAATTATTGTATATGTCTTAAAATATCTCAGACAGATCGGAAATACTCACATTTTGGGCAAAAATTGCGGTATTTAGACGTGTTATACGTTAATAGCGGATTTTCTAACGATTTAGTGACTTGGCGATGTTTTGGCGAGAAAACTTGGCGAGTTGGCGACATTGTGGGCGACTTGGCGAGAAACGGATATTTCTGGAAACATCCATCACCTAAGCTCTAGGACCAATATTTAGCGAGATAGCTTAAAAGCTTCCAGAACTTTGGCGAAATTAGTAGATTTCCCCGCCAAGTCAGGTATAAATACCGCAGCCTGACATAGTTAGAGGATTTTGTACACACAGTCAGTTTTGTGAAGACGATTAGTCGTGACTGCTAGTTTAGAGAAGCTGTTCTCTGCCTGAGGTATTTGAGGCCTGTGATTGGAAGTTGTTCCTTATCGTATCTGAAGAATTGTATCTGTATAATTGTGATTATTACAGCTGGTATTTCTAGTGGGATTTTTACGAATAAAAGTCTTGTGTTCATCGAGTAGTTGCTTTCTTCAACTCTCAATCCACACGAACCCCGAAGCTTGGTACACTATGTTTATTAAAAGCGATATAAGAAAACTTTCAATCACCCCCCTCATCACATAAGTGAATAATTGGCTAGATAATAACAAAGGAAGAACAGACATCTACTTCTTATCCTAAGTAAGACTTGCTCATGATAACTAATTTTATCGTGATGTACAATTTAAAGTGGATTCTAAATCATTACAAACATTCACTTGCATTGAGAGAATCGAACCCATGAACTCTTGAACCGATGATTAGAACGCTAATCACTCTGAAACCAGTATCGCTCTTCCTATATCGCCAAGAGCAAACTTTCAAGATTATTATTAAAGATAAGAATATTCGTAAATAAGGGCATAATCAGAAACAACCAACATTGACGCAATTTAGAACCCACGATCTTTGATCTATTATCCACAATTTGGGTGCGTTAGCAACTTGAGAACAAATTCAAGTATGTGCCAGTATTTTAGCTTTGATAACAATAAAATTAAAAGCAGCTTTGTATATAATGATTTTATATGTAATCGGATTTAAACGTCACTGTAATCAGATCTCGTTATATAATAAGGATTACTGCACTATACAATTAAATTCAAATTCAATACTACACTTTTGAGACTGTTTAGTAATCGAATACACAAACCTAATTTAACCTAGTAATCGAATACACATGTACCTAACATATAAAACTTAACATAAAATCTAGTGCCTGACATAAAAGACTTGACATAAAGTTTAGTACCCGACATATTAAGCTTTCTAAAAAAGTATGTTTGAACAACTTTATGCATGGTTAAGAGATATTTTGGGGCTAAATTATTAATGAGGCTTATAGTTACCTGTTTTGCTCGCTTGCTGTATCACTTTCATCACCACTTCGTCGCTCAGAACAATACCAATCTTTGTCAGGGTATTTTTTATGTCTTTATCACTGATCCGTCTTTTACCTTGTATCACCCTCTTCAACTCTGGGAAAAAAGTTGCTATGAGACAGTTAATTTATACTTGGTATTTTAAAGGAAATTGTTTCACAACGAAACATTGTTACTAAATAAATTCCTGATTCTAAATTATTTATTCAGGGATAAATTTATTTGTTATATATGTCATAATTTAAATAAGTGAGGTGGAAAATGAACATTTAGTAAAACATTTAGTATAGAGTTTTAGGAAGCCATTCACGACATTTTTTCGCCAAATCACCAAACAAAATATAAGTGATGAAATATAAATTTTTATAAACAGATTTTCAGATTTGGAATAGATCTATTGTAGATTGCTTAACAGATGGTTTCCAAACTATAATAACTGTAAAATAAATTAGTTAGGATAATTCAATGTATTTAATGTAATTAAAAATATTCGAATTTTTAAATCAAAAGAAGGATCGAGATTTCGATAACTTGGAACTTCTAATTTTATTTGTCTTAGAAAACCTTATTCAAGGCGACTCTTTGATTTCTTGTTCAGTAAATTAATAAAAAAATTAACGGATTAAAAAAGTATAAAAGAGATAAAAAAAATTTACTGTCCATAGCTTTTTAATAAATTTTTTTTCTTTCTTTTATATTCTTAAAATATATTCTTAATATACTTGTTAAATCCTGGAACTATTGTTTTCAGGTATCGAGTTTAAACATATATGATTTGCATTCATAATTGTTTCATTGCTTTTAAAAGAAATGATTTCGAATTTAATTTGTGTTTTAAAGATTGCTTATTGCTGCTAAGTCTGTAATGCATGGCAAATATTTTATAAACCCGACAGTATTTAGAGCCAGTGAAACTTGTCTGCAAAATAACTTGGTGCAGTAATGTGTTGTAGAAATCAATTTGCAAAATGATTAAAATTCGGTTTTATTTTTCTGATTTAATTCAATATACAATAGGATCTATGTAACTTGCGGTATTGGAGGCTAGCTAATGTTAAGACAGAACTCTTTTCGGGGAATAAACTATTGTTCTATCATATATATATATAGCTTTTGTTGAATAACAGGAACTGAATGCTGTGACTTCAAAAGGCACGTTTATTTGGGTGGGTGTTTTTGAGTTTTCCAGGTTTTCTCCTTTGCAACATATAAATACTGCCTACCTTAAATAAAAAGTCCTCCCGGAGGGCAATTTATACGGTAAACACTAAAATGCCTTATAACAGTGCATTGCTAAGCAATCCACAATGTGGCGTCAAAATTTTCAGCATTGGCGTAAGAAAAGTTATTCCCCATACACTTAGCTTAAGACATTAATAGAACGTTATCATTATTGCCTTGAGTCATGATTTTAATGCTGTCATCTCTACTGATTTTGGTGACCTTTTCAAATTCGCTCAGTTGAGTAAGGAAATTGAAGCCAAGTTTTAACCCAAACTAATCATATTGGTTGGTATTATTTTCTGCAGAACACAAAATTAAGCTGCAGCATCTTTATTTTGCAAAACGACAAAAATTAAGAAACACTTTTATACTTAAACTTTCACTATTCATATAGAACAATTTATTTCTATTGATGAAGACTAAAACATAGACAGCTGCTTCGAGATTGGATCCGTGGTTTAGCGATGAGTTTCACTCCAAAGTATAATCTGAAATTTAATCTGATTTGTCTCAAGTATTCTGACCAATATAATATTTTAATTTAAAAAAAAAAAAAAATTATCGCACTGATGCCGTATTATCCAGAATGCCAAATTCTGAGTTTAGTAATTTTTTGGCGGAATTTCTTGTTTATTTGTTCTGTTTTTTATTACGTCATATGAATGGAGACCTATAGAAATTAAGTATAAAATTCTATTTTGGCAACCCTAAGATTAACGTCATCGCTAGACATCACAATACTTCTTCTTGGCAACATTTCTTTATCGCCAAAAAATTCAGAATTTGGCGTCCTGGATTCTACAGCATCTGTGCCACATTCATTATTTAATGAAAACATTTATTTATTGAAATATAAAAATATTATAATTCTATTAAAATTTAATTTTAATTTTAACTCGCATTTTTACAAATTTTCATCAATATTTTAAAAATTTCTTCAAGTTAATAATCTTTTTACTGCAAGATTGATTAAAACTTAAATTTTAAAATCATGTATATTGCCTATCGGTATTTTGAAAGAATGCATCTCGATAAGAAATCTAGTGTGTTTGGCGGTTGGTATAGTAACAAGACGTGTGTATCAATTTTAAATAGGGTTAAGATTATCGTGAATACGCGGTATTTTGTTATTCTCTCGGTTCTAGTAAGCGAAAGTTGATATCTTTCTTCTGGCTCCTCATGTCAGAAATGGAATATCTCCTGTTTCCATAGCAACAGACAAGCACAGAGAAATTCGCGAGAGCTATTCTCCCAGTATACAGACAGGTATATTTAATTGATTTTAGATACAAAGAAGTGCATTACAGCTGATTGCATTTCTCAAAACATTTAAATCTTGAAAATAATTTGCTTGCTATGGGAAAGCAGAGGTTGCTATGATTGATTTTTGAGCACCGATTTGAAAGAAGTAGACTAAAATATTACGTATATATAGATATATATACATATATAGATATATATATATAAAGATTTAAATTCAAACCGATATTCGAAAATTACCTTTAACATAAATTTATGTAAATAATACATTTGACGAAAGCCTTATTTATAAATTGCAAAAAGATAACTATCTTTTTTACTTAAAAAATAAACAGAGCACAAAAAAATCGAAATAAATCTTTGGATCAATTAAAGTACATACGCATTTATAAGAATGAATTTATTTTTTATAAAAAGGAATACTGAAATTTATTATTAAACAATCAATATTTAATAAATAATCAAAAGAAAAAGGCGTTTTATTTTTCTTTATTAAATAAGATAATAAATGTAGTAAACGAAATAATGCTAAAAGAATGTTACCTTTTACTTGATTGTAAGTCAAATGTAGTAGCAAAGATTCCTAAAATTGAAATCAACAGTTTTATTTAAATTCCGCAAAACTAATTCAAAAATATATAATTCGATAATTTAAAATTTCAAAATGAAGAATTTAGTTACAGTGAATCGTGTAAATGAGTGGGAGATTATAAAAAAAAATATTTTAAGATCAAATTTTAGATTTTACATGATGATTTTTCGAAAGGCCAAACGATACCAATATTAGTTCACTATTTATTTAATAATTTTAAGTTTTATCAAAAGTTATCTACAAATGAACAATTTGGCCTTTAAAAATACAGTTTGGAAATGAAGTTTATAGAATTTCACTTTGATTTTTAGTTTATTAATTTTTAATGTGATTTTATGTGTTCTTCAAATGAACTTAAATAACACATAATGTATATTAGAATACATATTTTATTATATAGCCTCATTATTCATTATTACAAGATATACAATAATATTTAAACCTCAGCATAATCATAGTAATATTTCACTTTCATCAACAATAATATGTTAATAAAAAAGAAAAAAAACTTGCACAAATAAAATTTTTACGCACTATCGAAAAAAGCATGTGTTAAGTAAAGAAAAGTAATAACTACAAATAAGATAGATTCCTCAAATTTTGCTTAATATTCTTTTGCAACATTAAACTTAAATAGCTATGAAAAACATTCGCAATGTATTCTAAAAATACACTAAAAAGCTTATTTGACATAATCGAAAAACAATTCCAGCTAATATGCTTAATTGCTTCTGTGGTATTTGTGAATAAGAGTATTCACAGAAAATTATAAGATTAGCAGTTTTCTATTATTTTTGATTGTTGATTTAAATATTTTCTTATTTAGATAATTTGATGTATGTTGTCATTATTTTTAATTCGATGCGCTTGTTAAATTAGGTACTTTAATTACATAATTCTGATAAATAATGAGAATTTCTGAATGATAAGCAGTTGCGATAAATGTTTGTGGGTTTTCGAGGTTTCCTCCTTTGAGATATTTGGATACGGAGAATCTATGAAAATGCCTTCCCATAAAGCAAGACATGATATCCATGTTCATAAATGATTGATAGCACTTTACTGTTAAAGCTATCCACTTAGAGTATTCAATTATATATCTGGTATCATGACAGGTCTTTAAAAAATAACAGGAAAAATTGTTTTTATCTCAATATTATTTTTAAAAAAAATCCATTTCATCATAAAATCTATAAATCTTCAATTCATTCATATCATAAAAATCTATAAATCTTTAGTTCACAAAATTTAGACAAAGGCAATACTAAAATAAGAAAAAAGTTATTAATAATAATTATTAAAATCATAATCATTTATCGCCAGAACACAAAAATTATCATTTGACGTTTGTTCTCAAGAATTATGGAAGAATAGCCTACAAAAGTAATGAATACAGATAAATTAGGTATTGATAATTACTAGACCATGAGAATTAGTCTTAATCGTTTGTCTATACGAATTATAAACTATCACGGATAGTTAATAATAACAATTATTAATCATTGTAATTATTAACTGTTAAAACACAAGATTCACCATTTGTTTTCGAGAATTATAAAATAACAATTCCTACAGGTAGAAATAATAGTGAACATGCAAAAGTAATGATTAGAGTATAAGAATTAGTTATTAATCGTTAATAATCATGGAGATAATTCAAAGTAACATTTATTAATCATTGGAGTCATTAATCGTTAATATAATTCCTATGATAGATATATATTATTTTCAATTACTATTTATTGTTTCTGTTAATAATTACGAATTGCTATTTTTGATCAAACATTGATACCCAGTAATAGCAATTATTAATTAAGCAAGTTTTTAACAATTAGAACTCAAGAATTATCATTTAATCCGGTTTCTAAAAACGAGCGATAGAAGAATAATTTACAAAATTAATAGAGTAATAGACAATGACTTAAGAATTAGTTATTAATCGTAAGTCTATAAGAATAATTAATAATTAAGAGTGGCAATCACATTGAATCAATAAACCTTGGAGTTAGGCAATGAGAATTATAATCGTTATCTATATAATCAAAAAATAAATTGATATAACAGTATTGATACTCATAACCATTAATCATTAAAATAAGATAATAATCATTTGAATATAAGAGTTAAAAATGATATATGGATAATGATATACCAAAAAAAAAATAGTTTTTCTTGAATATTCAATAGAACTCTTAGACACATAAATCATCAAAAAAGTGGTTTGCTTTCTCAGAATTTTGTTTTTCAAAATAAGTTTGTTAATTTATTGGTAATGTTCTATTCAGTCTATAATAACAAAATACTTATTGTATATTAAAAATAGTCCTTTATAAATACAATTTCTTTAGTAAATTGCATTTGTATAGAACTTAAACACACATTGTTTAATGATGCTGGTTGTTTCTTAGTCATTTCTTTGTAAGACAGTTTCTTCTACGATGGTGGTAAAATAAATCACTGTTTAACAATGAAAATGCAATACGAAGAAGCAGTTACCAGAAAATTATGCAAATTTCAGGGTAGACGCATTATACCGAGTTAAGCAAATGATGTAAAACGCAAATGAAGCTCTCCCGCACCCATAGGATAAAATGTAATGCGAGGAAGCAACAGACAGATAATATTCGCGCCGTTATTGCTGCTTGAAAAATAATCGTTGAAAGTTTGTTTTTGTCGCAAATGACGCATTTAATTGCAGAGAATGCCAGGCCATAGTCGACAGAGTCGAATTACAGCAAATAGGCGAGTTTAGGAGGGGCATGGTGGTCGGACTGAAAAGGGAAGGTTGGTTTTTACGGTAAGCCGCAGCTGATAGACATTTGGATGGGTTCACAGAGCACTTGTTGTATCGAAGATGGTTGGAACATGGAACTGTGGAATGTTTGTAGGGTGCCGGTACAGCCAGAGTGACATTAGCACCCGTGGATCGACGAGTCCGACTGGAGTCGGTGACAGCCCCACCCCCAAAGCATCTACCGAAATTCTGCAGAATGTGCTTGACACCCTGGTTGCTCCCATATCGATCAGAAACATTTTCCATCGATTGGTTGTATCGGCCTGCGCTCATGGCGTCTGTTAATATTATTACCAACAACCCCACACTATAGACGCCAACGCCTGGAATGGTGCCGGATAAGAGCGACGTGGACGCCAGAACGGCACAGGATCATCTTCTCATATGAGACACTCTTCTGTTTCTTCAGTGACAACCACTGCGTACTATACGATAGGGAATGAAGCTCTATCATCGTTTGGATACGGTCTCATGAATATCGTATTGACACCAGGTATGTTGTATTTGTTATATTGTTAAATTTGCTAAAATAAAACGTTAAAAGAGAGATAGAGAGACAATAGGACTTGTTATTATATGAATAAGGAATCCCGCAAACAGAGTTCTGTTGGGACATCACTGGTTGCGATATTTCTTTAAGCACATCTATCAGGCTGAGTGTGATTGGGAATTTTCCGCACATGATTTGAGAATTTTCTATGCTAGCTTCTTCCTGGGAGGTAGCATACAGAGGATATTAAAAGTAAGCTTAAAATTTTCATCTATTAAGCATGGACCGCGGTGGCCTGGTTAGTTATGGCATCGTTATTATTATTGAAATGTAGTGAGTTTGAATCCGAGCTTAACCGAAGATCCGTTATGTTCACTAATGGCTGGTTACGTTAAAACTGGAGGTAGTCGCAATGTCGTCCAAGTGGAATGATACGTCTGAGGATAGCAGGCCAAGTATTGGGGGTCTTCTGTTTAGTGTCAGCTTCGAAATACCGAATGATAAGCAAAATAAAAAAAACATACATTTATCGTTTAATAGAAAATATCTGCAATAATTTTCTCATCTGCTATCAGTAAAATGAATTGCTTTGACGATTTTTAGTAACTGCGTTTAGTTGAAAATAAATAAAATGTGGCCTAGAAGCTCAATATTTTATTTACGAAAGTTGTTCCCTGAGAAAGAATAAACATGACCTAAGCAATGGGTAATACATTTTAGCGTTTAAGAAGAGTAATTAATATATTAATACACTTCTCATTAAATTAAATCGCTTATTTAATTTCATAAATTAAACTCACAAATGCAAGCCTTACCTTTTCCATGACGGCTATAAGACACCTGAAAAGAAAATGAATGTTTCTATGACCTTTCTCTGTGTGTGTGGGGATTCAAATAGGAAACAATGTGCTCATAAATTCAATCTCCCTCGTAAAATTTGTCAATCAAACAATAAAAGAAGATGCATTGTTATGTGTCCTCCCCATCAATGATGTCATTTTCTAAGCAACCGAAACCTGTAAAACAATGTTACATAATATAGTTGATTATTATCAGACTCTACAACTCAACAAACGTCATTGATACGTGACAATCAATCAATGGAAATATGATACTTTTATATGAGTTATCAAAAAGTTACCATGAAAAAAAAAATACATCAATACATAATAGCAAAAAAATGCCCTCATTTGTCGTTGAGATTTATTAGAAACTATTAGAATTTCGACAAAACAATTCCATTCGGCAGAGATGCCGTATAATCCAGGACGTTAAATTCTGATTTTTTTTTTCCGATAAACAAATGTTGTCTAGAAGACGTGTTGTGACGTACGAGATGACGTAAATACTAAACTTGCTAAAATAGAATTTTCAGCATAATTCTTATAGGTCTCCATACCTATGACGTAATAAAAACCATGTTGCCAGATACATAAGAAAATCCGCCAAAAAAATCACCAAACTCAGAGTTTGGCATTCTGGATTATACGGCATCTGTGCCTTCTATTCTCCCAAGAGACATTTCCAGTGAAAAGATTAATTATTATTTGTATCTCATAGTTATCTAGTAAAATATACATTTTTCAGCGTAATGTACTATGTGCAATGTTTATGTAAATATGCGTGCTTAAGCATGTATTATATGTATATGTATGTGTATATATATATACTATATATATCAATCCAAAAAAAGTATGAATTATTCTTTATACAAAAAATAATTTCTATTTCTTATAAAAAGTAAGTTTAATGACTTATAACAAGAAATTATTCACAGAACAATATAACAACATGACTCAATTTAAAAAAAAGGTGCACTTAATTATAAAGTTATTTGTGCTTAAAATTATGATTTGATTCTGAAACTCTATTATCAAAGTATAAATTTTGTATTTCTGTTAATTAAAAATAATATGTATTAAAACAATTAAAATAAGATATTTATATATATATACTGTACGTAAACAGTATACCATAGAAACAGAATTATTAAATTTCAAAGAAGTTAGGATTCTACGGGAATACGAAATTAATAGAAACTGTTGTTACTATTGATAGTAAAATTGGCCTTTCCCTTATTTTAGTATGGAGTTGAACTGGGCTAAGATGATAATTAATGATAATTCTTTCTCCATTTTGCTTCAAGTTTATATCACATTTGATGAAACTTAGTAACTAAAGAAAAGTGGCGGATCAGTCTTTCACTAACCCATTACCACATGTTTCTAACTGGCAAGAGGTCTGGAGACCATACAGGTCAGGACAACAATCGAATGCTCTCTGTATGAAGAAAGATCAGAATATAACGTGCAATGCGTTCTCTTTTTGACACAGAGTAGTGGAGATACAGCCTAAAGTTGTTGCAAACAGCGTAGGCAGTTGCAAAATATTTTACAGCCCATTATGTAAACGGCCTTTTGGAAAGACTTATCATATATAGCGGGCCGTATTTACTTGTGTATTCACTGTGAAAGAAACCAGAAAACTCACAAGCAGTCTCAGGACAGAAGTGTTTTTAGTAGTCAGGTGTTTTTCAAAGTGGCTGGGATCGAACTGGGACATTTTGCTTTGAAGAGAGATGGCCAATATAGCCTATAGTGAGCCCACAACATGCACTCTTGCTCTATTTATTGAAAGAAGCGTTTCGCAAGCCTTGATGGCATTGGATCACAACCTCTGGCATTGGATGTTATAAATATTCGGATCGCCATTTAAATGACTGTTGAAACCTATAATATGTCTGTTGTTTTTGTTGTACCAGCATGCTTCTCTAGAGGCACAACCTGATAGCAAATGTGAATAGAACAGGGTCTCTACTTCTCGCTGTCTGTCTATTTGTATCTAGTTCTGAATTGGGCTCTAATAGGTAGATAGATTCAGTCAGAGGAAAGTCTTCATGATTTTGAAGTAGTATCCAAGCAGAAGACTCACAATATTTGGCCTGCCACTCCCAGAGGTATCATTTCACTTGGAGGACATTGTGACCACTCCCATTTTAACATGTCCCAACCACCATTAAGGGGCACTACTATAATATGCCTATCGTTGAGATTGTTTTTCGTACCCTAATATCTTCAACAACTCATTGATTGCATATTTCGCATGGCACTGGTTGGATTTTAAGCAGCGCCAGTGGCATCATTCACCCTCTCGATCGATAACGACCTTGCCTCTATCGAATTCTGACACTTTCTGGAATGCATGTTTTCGAATTCGAAGCATAATAAACGATATCCAGGAAAAAATCTGACTTTACACCGCGATTTCTGAATGAGAAATCCACTGCACACTTTTTTTTTACATATTACTTCAAATGTCATACGTCCCCCTGCATCGTCCAAACACCTTGAAATATTAGTATTTTGCATACTTTTGCTCCTTTCATGTGATTCTGAAGTCCGAAAGATCTTTCTTTCCTGGTATAGTAATTAGGGTGACCACCAGTGTATTATTAGAAAAAAATTCATAAGATTTGTATGTTTAGCTTTTATGCATACTTTACATTTAAAAAAAAGGTGAAAGATATCATTTTACAATCTATATAGTAATATAAATCTAGAATAAAATTATTTTATAGTAAAAAAATCTATAATAAATTATATATAAGTATAAATCTATAATAAAATTATTTTATTAATTTCATCATCTCTAATAAATATGCCAACTATAGTTAAAATTCATAATATTTCTAATGTTAGGATATTTGCAATTTTTCACAAATAAATGTATAAAATTTTTTTGATAGCATTGGGCATAGGGGTCATTAACCTTTGGCCACAACAAAGCCGGAAACTGCTACCCATTTGTTATTAATCAGCGGGCACCTGTGAACCCAGTCACGGAGGCGAGTAGCGTTGCCCGCGCCATACCACCACAAACCCGTTTATAGGATGGATCACATTCATGCATCATTACAGAAGAAAAGACAGAGAAACACTAAGAAAAAATAACATCCATGCCAGAACCAGGGATATGAACCCGAGGCCCATAGCTCAGGAGTCAGGAAAGCTAACCAATTAGCCATCGGTCGGCACTATCTAAAAATGTGTGAAGTCAGGTTTTCTATAAGATATTAAGGATTTCAAATTATGTTCAATTATTTTATATTGATTGGGTAAATACTTGTTAAAAACGGAATAAAGTTGTACGGATTCATTCTTCAGTAAATATTAGTAATGGCAGAATAATTGGTCACGACAAAAAATTTCACTTTTTCATCATGAATTCATTAACAATGGTGAGTATGTCATGTTCGTGCACATTTTCCAAGAAAGATAATCAAATTTGATACATAAGCTGCGAGTCCTAAATTCGAATCTTGATTCGTGATGATGAACGAATGTGGTCTTTCCTATAAACGGGTTTTGTGGTGTAAATAATGTTACTCTTCTATATGACTTGGTTTACCGGGTGGCGATAAATGAGTGACAGTTTTGGCCTTGTTGTGGTGAAGAGTTGATCACCCAGTGTCCGTCGTTAAAAAATTTATGCAGAGTTGTGCCAACCAACTCTTCGTGATTGCCCCGAAATAGCAGAACTTGTCACCCATTTGAGAATTATCATTGCAAGTATTTATGCCAATGAGAGAGAGAGAGAGAGATGGATGAATGACAGTGAAATGAAAAAGAGACGCCTTGTTCCAGCTTGCAAGTGTAAATGACCCTGTAGTGGTAATGTATAATTTTAAAGTCATTACCTGGCGTTACTTGAAGGAAAACGTCAAGTGTGACGATCTGAAACCTAAACTTTTAAGACATTGTGTACTTGTGAATAAATTACAAAAAACACAGTGCGATTAATGATGCCACGTTGTTAAATGTTTACCATCATTAATGATGCCACGTTGTTAAATGTTTACCATCATTAATGATGCCACGTTGTTAAATGTTTACCATCATTAATGATGCCACGTTGTTAAATGTTTACCATCATTAATGATGCCACGTTGTTAAATGTTTACCATCATTAATGAAAAAGGACGTAGAAGGCTAACCTTCTTGATACTATGACATCGACGATATTTTCAGGCCCCCATAAAAGAAGCCTTAGATCGAACAGAAAATTTATTGTACGTCGTCAATCGAATAGAATTGCTTGCTAAACGAATAGAAAGCTTATTTTACGTTGTCCATCGAATGAAATCGTTTGCCAAATCGAATAAAAAGTTTATTTTACATTGTCAATCGAATGAAATCGTTTGCCAAATCGAGTAGAAAGTTTATTTTACATTGTAAATCGAATGAAATTGTATGCCAAATCGAATAGAAAGTTTATTTTACGTTGTCAATCGAATGAAATTGTTTATCTGATCAAATAGAAAGTTTCTTGTTGCGAAGTAGAATGGCCCCCAAAGAAATTTTTTGCACTAAAAGCCCCAATTAGATTAAGTCGAGCTCAGGCAATCACGCGTAACTTATAAGCTGTGCAACAGCACTGCCGACGTTATTTATAAGTCACACTTTGGCAACAAAAGTAGAAATTTTCATACTCTTAAAAGTTTCTCACAAAAATTGTAAAGTTTAACCGAATTCAGCTGTGGTCGTCGATAGTATCGGAAGCGAATTCATTGAATTCTTCTCAACTTTAGTATTCTGACACACTGCAAGAAAATGAAAAAAAAATCTTCAGAGGAAATTTCTAGATCAAAAACTGAGTACCACGTCATTCAGACCTTCATTATCAAAAAATAAAACGTGTCTTCTACGTCGCGAATACGGTAATTAAAATATACAACAATCATGTGTTTCTATGTTTTCTTCCTAAGGCGTTTCCTTCAACATAATTTTCATATTTTTAAATCCATATTAATAATTTTCATTAATTGTGATAACGGCACAATAAGGTTGTTTTCACTAACTCGTTTAGACCGACAAAATAATTCTTAAAATAAATATATCGGAATTTAAAATAAAAAAAAATAAAAAAAAATTATCAAGTTTTAAAAATGTATTTTTTTTAATCGCTTTTTTTCTAAATAAAGGACTGCTAGAAAAAATTATTTAGTTTGCATTGTGTATAAAAATATAGGATAAATGAAATTATTTCTTAATAACAATTCTGATTTTTATTTCCTTAATGAAAAATCAGACAAAGCAATCATTTACTTCTCTCTATTTCAAAATTACATTTTTAATTTTTTTTTCCGGTGAAGGAAAAATCGGTTTTTTTAAAAAATGTCTATTTTCACGAAAGCTCACGGATTTGAGTTCTCAACTCAAGTTGTTTGATACATTTTCATGTCTTTCTTTAGTTACAACGGTTTTGCAATAAAGTCCCCACAAGTGGAACTTACGTAGATACTTTTTTTAACCATAAATTGCCCGTTTCTTTCGTTACAGTTGAGATCATGATTACGACGCATTTTTACAATTCTCACTAGTTTAAAAGATCTATGACGTCAGATAACATCTCATCTACATCACATCGCATTGAGACGGCATCGTAATTCCGACTTGTCTACGAATTTGCTGCCCGCTTTCAAATCGCATTATTCGAGCGGCAGCAAACAAGGCGAAGTTCAACATCGAAGGTCATAGTATCGTCGGCGATAAGAAAATTCTATTCATGATTTTTCCAATAATAACAAAGTATTTTTAGTAATAATTTTTTTCCGTTAGTAATAGCTTACAAAATCATGATAATTGCCGGTTGTTTTAAATAATTAGTTTTCAAATTTTAAAATCTTTAAAGACATTCCGAAATTGAACATGTTGACAATAGAACAGCAGAAATAATGAAATGAGAAAGACAAGACAAAAGATCCACTTTATAGTTAGTTTAAATCGGCAAAGATGATTTAAAAATTTATTTTTATTTTGTGCAACGTCATTCTTAGCATATATTATTAATAAGTGCATTGCGCCTAAAATTACAATTTCATAAGGCGATTCCAAGCCTCATGTCCACTCTTATCGCATGTGTTTTAAGATATTTGCACTCGAAGCTATTGATTACTCTCAAATGCATCAATCGTTAACCAGAAATTCGTAAATGAGAGAAATCCATACAGAAGAGCTAATGTCTGGGATTTGAACATCAAATACTCAGATAGACAATTAAAAAGATTTACTTTCCTCTATTAAATACTTCGATTGAAGTTTCTCAAATATAGAATAAAAAATTAATAACTGAAAAAAATGGCAACAGCAAGCAAATAAATCATGAAATCAAGTTCGTAAAAAACGATTTTAAAAAAAAAATTAGTTTGTGAATGAAAACTATTGCAGTTGTGGGCCCACATTAGGCACCAATTACTAATTCATAAAATCCAAAGTTTTCGTAAATTAGAGATTCGTAAAAAACGAGTTTTTACTTTAACTTTTTTTTACTTTTCATCCTTATTCTGTTTGTCCCTTGAATTTTCACCCAGAATTGGACGAAAAATCTACAACACAGCTTATTTTCAGTTATTTAACTATTAATAATTATAATATATTAAAAATTTTAATTTATTTACAGAAGCCTACTTTAACTTATTATTAAAAGTATATTCCACATTGAAATCTTGTTCCATATTCCACATTGAAATGATAAAAGCATTTGTAATTAATTTAAATGCAGATTGAATTCATTGTAAAAATGCTTATTCTACGAAATCATTAATTCAAATCATGTAAGTGTCCGCTCAGGAATTCTTTCCGCTTCAAGAAAGAAGAGCGTGACTATTTCCTTCCATTTACAATCGTCTTTCTTCTAAGAGCAATCGCTGGTAGTAAAGAATTTGCGGCATCGGATACTCCTTATTTACATACCCAGTGATTATCAAATGAAAACTAAAAAGGTGTGTGAAAATTGCGGTGATTCCTTCCATTTCCTACCCAGTGCACCCTCATCGGCAGCCATGAAAGAGACGCTTCAGTTTTGCACGCACGCATTTATTAATCTAATAATGCTCACACAAGTAATAAACAGCTAGATATACGCACACATAATTATAATACAGCTTCTGATAACTCTATCGATGGGAGCTACGGTTGCAATCTTTTCCGTTGGTTGCTCTTCAACCTCTTTCAAAAAGTTTCCGAATGAGTGGGGATGGAGGATGACGTCACCCTGGCAACATAGGGTATGAAGTAAATTTTTACATGAAAAATTCCTATGCTACATTCCGCATTACATGTCAAATTCTAATACTCATGCCACTTGTATGATACATTTATACCTAAAATGACGTATTACGATTGCAATCCAAACTCCCATTCAACTCAAGATGCATCATGACGAATGGGAGCTAGAAGTTAAATCCAACTCTAGCTGAGAAGCTGTTTGGTCTGTCGGAGTTCCTGGAGCTGAGTTTCTAAATAATCGTAGGTTCTTCGTAGGAATCCGAAGCTATAGGCTAGAAAGGTTCTTAGCATACAGACGGTGCCAAAAATGCCAGGATTTCTCACATCCAACAAATAACTGCCCTCATACAAATTTATACTGTGGACGCTGCGGTGAAAACCATAACACACCAGATTGCCAAGCGAAAAAGCCTCTGCATAAACTGCCATGCAGAAAATAAAAAAGGCAAAAACTTAAATGTAAACCACCCAGCTTACGGCCGAAGATGCCCTATTTTATTAAAATCCTCAGCAACAACTAAACCTAATTCCACACCAGATACACCGAAACACTCAAAAGTCTCTTCTTAAATACCTTCTGATTTCATTCCATGAATATCTCACAAAGTTGCTCTTTGATACCATCCAGCACTGCGGATATCTTGCTTCTCCAACTTCAACTCCATACAAATAACAACAACCAAAACAATATAACTGTTCTTCAGGTCAATCTACGTAGATCTAAACCTCCAAGGGACCTACTACAAATTACAGCTCTGGAACATAAAATCGACTTTTTCGCAATCCAGGGGGCTTATCTACAGAATAGGAAACTGTCTTGCATACCATAGCACTGGAATTTCTGGACTTCAATTAATAACAAGGCAGCAATCATTTGTACCTCTAGCATATTTCAGCCAATCCTGGTGCATCAGTCAGTTTCCACCGTAATCATTAAACTAACTCTGGATGAGGCACCTCTGAATACAATATCGGCCTACTGCCCACCACCTAATCACAGAGTTCGAGGAACACAAGCAGCACAATAATCCAACATTTCAATCATCCTAGATTATCTGAATAATGTGTTGCGGTCTATCCATCCGGAGAATTCATTAATAGGATCGGACTTGAATGCGCATAATATTATCTGGGACTATCCGTCAGAAAATTCTAGGGGCGAGCAAGTGTTGGATTTCATTCTTGCAAACAACCTCTTCCTTATGAATTCCCAAAACTCTCCACCGACATTCATCAACAAACACCGACAAGGTTGGCCAGATCTTACACTGGTTACAAACCCAAATATGGCGAATGTCACGACTTGGGAGGTGCTCGATGATGAAACCCTAAGGGATCACAAATACATCAAGATTACACACTTAACTGCAAATCTTCCAACTTGCAGTTTAAGCGTTTTAAAACGAAGTTCGGTGGCCACGGAAAGTTTCGTCATGTTCTGAAACCACTTACTTCAGACCTTTCAAACACAATTTCAACTTGCAATAACTCTGCCTATCTAGAAAGAGTAACTGTCTTTATTCAGAAAGCTATTACCTCCTGCTGCTCCTCCAGGTTTAAACTTAAAATTCAAAACTATGAGACCAGAACTCTCACCTGATGGGCACTAACACTCCAAATGGAAAGAAAACAATTAAGAGCACTGAGAAGGCGTTACCAATCCTCTTCCTCCCCAGAAAAAGATAAATATTACAAGATATATAAGACAAAAAGAGCCGCATACTTCAAACAAATCAGATTAGCAAAAATGAAGACATGGAAGGAATTTTGCATCTACCAAGCACCCATATGAAAAATTCTATAAGGTTGCCTTAAAAAAAAACAGTCATGCCGGCATATCTCTTCGTTGACAACCATAGAACCCCCTTGTTTCAGAACTCAACATAGCTCAAGATATTCTTGAAAGGCATTTCCCGACGACTTCCAGCCATTCTTTCCACCCCACCATCCGCTCCAACAAAGACGTTCCTTTCAGCAGCCATGAAGTTGAAAGAAGCATCAATTCACTAAAAAAAGCCAACGCCTCTGGTTACGATGGAATTGATAACATTGTTATCCAAACTATCCACAGGCCTTTCCCAAAGGTTCTCCTCTCTTTCTTCAATAAATGCTTGGAGCTATCTTACTTCCCTCGCTGCCTTAAGGTTGGTCTTATAATCCTGTTCCATAAGGAGGGTAGAGACAAATCCAGCATCGACTGTTACAGACCAATTTCCCTCCCCCACCCCCACGTTTGGGAAGGTATTAGAAAAATTGACGACGAAACGTTTCACTTTCCATCTTGAAACCAACAGTCTCCTCAGTGACTTCCAGTTTGGTTTCAGACAAAGCCGATGTGTAGAC